>CM031373.1:22221064-22281064 GCA_018208015.1 Medicago ruthenica
ACTCGAAAGAGCGGTCCAGGCAAAAGTTAGGGGTTAACAAGAGAAGAAAGGCAATGACTGCAGCATTCAAGCTCCGGACAAGATTCAAGAGGGGAAGAATCGGTCTCGTCATCATCTTTCAAAGAACCTCGAAGTCATAGGGAAAATAGCATGTGTTGTGCCAAAACCAACAAATTTCTTTGCTTTTTTTTCTTGTCTTTCTCTATCTTTTCCCCAGAGAAGTAATCACTTCTCACTTCATGTATTTTTACCCATTCAAAGTCAAATCTGCATTGAATAAAATTCTTTTTTTATTATTTTGTGTTCTCATTAGCGCATAAAATTTTGTTTTATTCATAATAAAAATGCATTGAAACATGGGAAAAACAAAACAAAACAAAAAAAAACGTGTTTTATTTGAATTTTCGTAAATGTCGAAAGAATTGCTGTGATCCCCAATGTTGCACCAAGAGACTCATGCTCTTCAGCAAAGGCAAGTGCATAGCTCACGGCACGTGAAGCGCAAAGATCCCAAGTATTGGAGAAACAAAATTCCCCAGTCAAAACACCCCAAACATCTCTTCCATCAAACAAGGCTGGATATCGATCATGCTTCCAAAATGATCCTTATATCCACATGAAGCCTAGGTCCTATTGATATTCCCCAGGGAGTCTCAACCCAAAAAGGCCCAATCATCATTGGCAATCACAAACGCAAATCCCCAGAAAAAGCCTAACCATGCTTGGCATCTACTTACATCCAAATACAATGTCGCCCAAAAGACCGACTTTGCTCGGCACCCAATCATCATCCCGCATATCATTCATAATCCATACATCCATATCATTCATAATCCATACATGCATATCAAGCGCATTCATACATGCATATCCAAATCATAATACATGAATCTCATATTCATGTCATGCATTCTCAACCAAGGATTCTCCAGTGAGTATCACATATTCACCAACATCCATTGATCATCCCTAGTGTTCCCCAATGGACCCATTCCAGAGCTTCCCCAGTAATTTCTCCTAGAATAACCCCGACGGTTTTCTTCCCAACCTTATCACATCCCCAAATGACCTACTCACGGCCATTAGGATGCCCCAGCTGAGTTTTCCCAAAACAAAATTCAGATTGAGTCTACCTCATATCATACCATATTGCATAACATATTGCATAAAACAACATGAAGCATGTCATGCATCATACAATCATGTTTCCCTTTACAACAATCTAAGTACTAGCCATGCCTAGAGACGATTACACTATCCCCACAGTGGTAGGTCCTATTTCCCCAGATAAGTCTAAGCACCTATTCAGGCGACGACTTCTTCAGATCCAATCACCTGTTTAGGTGACGATCATGTCAGATTGAAATCACCTGTTTAGGTGACAATCTTTTTTACCTTTCGAGCGTTCATACACGTCTCGGAGATTAAGGCCACCTGTTTAGGTGACGATCCTTTATCTTTTCCGGATTAAGGCCACCTGTTTAGGTGACGATCCTTTATCCTTCCCAGATTAAGGCCACCTGTTTAGGTGACGATCCTCTATCTTTTCCAGATTTAGGCCACCTGTTTAGGTGACGATCCTTTATCTTTGTCCGATCAGATCACCTGTTTAGGTGGCGATCATTTTACCCTTTCAGATCCGATCACCTGTTTAGGTGGCGATCTTTTACCCTTTCGAGCGTTCATACACGTCTCGTAAGCTTTTACCTTCCGAGCGTTCATACACGTCTCGCAAGTTTCTTTTAACCTTCCGAGCGTTCATACACGTCTCGTAAGCTTTTTACCTTTCGAGCGTTCATACACGTCTCGCAAAGTTTTTTACCTTTCGAGCGTTCATACACGTCTCGTAATCTTTTTACCTTTCGAGCGTTCATATACGTCTCGTAGTCTTTTTCCTTTTCGAGCGTTCATACACGTCTCACAGATTGAAATCACCTGATTAGGTGACAATCTTTTTCTCTTCAGATCTAATTGCCTAACCTTTTGAGCGTTCATACACGTCTCAGATGTTTAAGTGACGATCTTTTACCTTGCTTTCGTACCGCGAAGGACAAAATTCGGGTCCTTCTTTTACTTAATTGATCTTCGCAAAGAGTTCATGAGATGCCCTCGGCACTCACACACTCTATGCAAAGACACAATTAAGTAGGGGCAGCTGTAGTACCCCAATTTTGTCCTAAGCCTTTTTAAATCAAAAATCAAAAAAAAAAGAGGAAAAAAGTCAAAGTCAACAAAAGTCAACCAAAAAAGTCAACATTTCAAAAATAGTGACTTCGCAGTGCGAAATCAACTTCGCAGTGCGAAGTCTGCGATTTTTCTGCAGATTTTTGGTTTCTTTGATTTAATTCCAGTTTTTGTTACACATCATTTTTATTATTATTTTCATCAGCATTCATGGCCAATTGGGCTTAGCAAAGCCATAGTTGAAGGACTTGCCATTAATGCCAAGGAAAAAAGCTTTTTCTTCCAACCTAGCATGTGGCAAGCAAGTTGGCTTGCCCTTGGGCAGCTCTTGTCCCTCCCAAGTGACCTGCTACTGACCCTAGGGTTGCCAGCCACCAGCTTGTGGACTTTCTTCCTGCTTGCTCCCCCCAAACCAGTCAAACCCAGCTGGTTTTCACTTGCAAAAAACCATGATTGCTGCCCTGTTTTTCAGCAGCTTTTCATCCTTCTCACACCAGCCCACATGTTGCCTTTTGTTTCCCCCAACCTCTGCACATCACAGTGCACGTTTTTATTGCTTAACCATTAAGATTGCAAGGATCAATCCCCAAGCACAACCAATTGCAATCCAGCCCTATTTCATCATCATTTCTATCCAAAAACCTTTGAATTTGTGGCTGAAATCAGTCAAGGTCTTGACCCTTGGCACAAGGCAAGGTTACCTCTATCCATTAGCATTAAATGAAAAGAGATTTAGCCTGATCCTAGCCCACAAATCAGCTGGATTTTGGGGATTTCTAATGATGAAATTGATTTGGTTTTGGCCTATAAATAGGAGGCAATGCATAACCATTTAAGACACTTAGAAGCACTACTACTCATTCATTATTCCAGCTTACAAACACTTACAAACAACCAGAGAAAACCAGCACAATACACTAGCAAAAACCAATTCCAACACAAAGCTTTACACAAAGTTCATTACTCCATATCCAACATTCAAAACCTTGCAAAGAACCTTCAACCAATCCAAGTTCCTTTCATTCCCTTTGCAGCAGGAGCTTTGCTAAGGATTTCTGTAAGTATTCTAAGTCATTATCTTGCATTTACAATTGTGTTTGCATCTTAATTTTGGTTCAAAACCTTTTGCTCTAAAAAATCCCTTTTGAATTTCAAAAGAAATCCCAAGGTTTGCAAAACACTCAAACTGGTTTGTCCAGCTCTTTTCATTGCAAAACTCAAAGCTTTTCACTCCCCTAAAAGGTTCTGAGTGTGTTCAGAAGTTGTTTCTGAACAACAGTTCAGAAACAGCTTCTGAACTCAAAAATTCGCATTGTTCACAGTGCAAAGTCATGGTCGCAGTGCGACAATGATAGAACTCAGAATCTGAATTTAGGCTCCCAAATGGCCAATTTTTGAGGTTCTAGCCCAAGAGCTCAGAACCTAGGAGGTTTAAAACTCATTTTATTCAAACCTATTCAAAGATTTAGCATAATTTTGAAGGATTCGCAAGTTCGAGCAACACTTTGTGGATAACTTGCAAAACAAGTTATGTCCACAAACTTTCAAAACAACTTGAACAAACAAGCTATGTTCATCACTTTCAAATCCAAACTTGAACAAAAACGTTGTTCATGATTTTCAAACCAAACGTGAATATAAGCCGAATTTGTTTCGCTTTTCAAAACCGTTCGCAAAATGAGCCGAACTTGTGCGTTTTTTCACAAAATTGTTAAAACCTCTTCATTTTGAGTTCCAAACCAAGTGTTTTGATAAACTTTGGGATTTCTAAGAAATTCAACCAAAAAACTTGAATGAAAAAGGGATGGTTTGACGTATGTCTCTCCATTGCCCCGATTGTACGAATGCGTGACGTATGTCTCGTCGTTCGGACAATCGTCATTCCATTTTCAACGCGTCCGACCATACCAAACCAATTATTGGCCCCTTGTGGTCAATCCGAACCTTTTGGTCCCCCGTGGCCACTAGATTCAATCCCTCGACTCGTTTGAGTCACTCCGGGCAATGTTCGACTCAATCTAGTCCATTGTACCCGTTCTTGATCCCGTTGGATCAATCGAACCTTTCCCCGACTCGTTTGAGTCATTCCGGTCAATGATCGACTCGTTTGAGTCCATTGCACCCCTTTTGGTCCCATAGCGATCAATTCGAACCCCTTTTACCCAACGGACATGCTTTACTTATTCTAAGCGCGATTCGTAAACAAACGCTTAAGCCTCCCATGCGCGAGCATACAAGCTATACGCTTAAGTCTCCCATCCGCGAGCATACAAGCTACGTTTAATCGCAAGAATACGGTCAAAGCATCGTTCATTAAAAATAACCAACATATGTACGTTTTTCTACCAAAGAACTACGTATGCTTTGAATTCTCCGACTACCGGGAGATACGTAGGAGCAAGATCGACATCTTGTGTAACACCCCGTTTTCCCAACTTGAAAATTTCATTTAAAATAAATCAGAGTTTCAACCTTGACGGGATGTCGCACTTCGTTTACAATTTATAAATAGGATAATTTGCTATTTATTTCAAAACAGACTTTTCAATAACGTCAAAACCATCGCAGCGGAAATTCAACTTCATAATTAAATCTAAACATCATTAGGCACAAGGCCACATCAAAAACAACGTAGTTTAAAACTCCACTAAATGTGGTTCAACATCAGTTTGAAATTAAAATACATAGCACATGAATTCATCAAAAAGTTTCCCATCCCGTTACATATCAGAGCGACTCCTAATGACACGAGGAATCAACTCACTTCAGCGATTACTCCTGGTTATCTGCACGTTACCCACGTAGAGGCAACATTCAAACAGAAGGGGTGAGATTCACATTCAATAAACATAAGTACATAATTCATAAAGATGAATTTAACATTTCACATAAACATCATCAAACAACACCATCAGATCTTATACATACATCACACATACACATCATAATCTCACCTCTCAATGCAACATCAAATACAATAACATCGACCGACTCAACAATGCAACATCACTGACTCAAGTATGCAACATGCATGTGGTACCAATTCATCGCAAAATATGTCATAATAGGACATGTCGGGCATACACCCCCATCGTAAATGTCATATAGACATGTCGGGCATACACCCCCATCACTTAATTCATAATGTCATAATAGACATGTCGGGCATACACCCCCATCACTTAATGCATATGTACTGGACTCGACAATGCAACATTTACAACAAATACAACGTCAACAACAACTTCATTATCATATACATCATCATCGTTATCATCATCATCGTTTAACATCATCATCGTGTATTATCATCATCACAACAAAGCATTATCACAGCACATCGTTATCATCACACATCATTATCACAACACATCATTATCACAATACCTCATCATTTACGCATCTTACACTTCACTTTAAAACAACTCATGTTTACATAAGACTTCCTATCCTTACATCTAATTAGTTATCATGCCATTAAGTTAAGGTTCAATTTGGTACGGTGTAAAGTTCTTGCCTCTAAGTTATAAAACATAGTCCCTCAATTATCTACAACTTTCATGTTTATACTAAAGAAAGACGCAAAAACATGAAACAGAGAATGCTGTCACCGTACAATTTCACTAAGACCTCTTTGGAGTATTTTCATCATAACTCAAAAACTAAAAGTCATTTTCACGTCAAACCAAAGCCACTGGAAAGCTAACAAAATTATCTAAAACCTTCATGTTTACACCCAAGGCCAATTCTGTACCGATCAATACCAGTTTTCGTTTCAAATTCGGAAAAGTTGTGCAGAAAGTCCATAAAAATTCACTGTGACCTACGTGCAGTAATTTGACCATAACTCAAGTTCTATAAATCGTTTTGACGTCAGACCAACGGCATTAGAAAACTAACATCCATACCTACAACTCTTGTGTTTACACCTAAGACCAATTCTGTACCGATCAATACCAGTTTTTATTTCAAAATTCGGGGCAGAGATAAGAAAACTCAGGAAAAGTAACTTATATTATTCAAACTTCTCATTCATCTGACACATGTTTATGAACATTCAAAACTTCATCAATTTATGCATAAGCATGGCACCAATCAGTAACAACACCATAGAATCACAACAAAATCAACATCTCAACATAGAAATCATCAATTTAACATTCCATCATTAGTTTATCATAATCAAACAACCCTAATTCCCAAATTCACCAACATCAACATGTTAAATCAAAATTTAGGGATTATGAAACTTAGATTTATAGAAGCTAGTCCCACCCTTACCTTGTTATGAAGAAATCGCCCCCTTCAGCTTTTCCTCTTCTCAAGTTCTTCACCTTCTTCCTTGGCTCTGCTTCTCCTCTTTTCTCTTCTCTGTTTTCACGTGAAAACACAACAAAATGAAACCTCTTCACGCGTATACCTCTTTTTCTATTCCACTTCCCTCTTTCTTAATTTCCCATTATGCCCTTAATGCCATTTTAATTCTATTTAATCTATTAAATTATATTAATTCATTATAATTCAATAAAATAATAAAATTAAATTCTAGGCGTTACAACTCTCCCCAACTTATAAAATTTTCGTCCTCGAAAATGTACCTCATGCAAATAACTCTGGATAAGACTCCAACATCTTGCTTTCCAGCTCCCACGTCAAGCTTTCACCAGTTGGTCCTCCCCAAACAACTTTCACGAGAGGAATCTCTTTGCCCCTCAACTTCTTCATCTCACGGCCTTCAATCCTCAGTGGTAATGTCTCCACCGTAAGATTGTCTCTAACCTGCACATCATCTCTCGGAATCACATGAGAGGGATCTGCAACATACTTCCGAAGTTGCGACTCGTGAAACACATCATGCAAATTTGAAAGATGCGGTGGTAATCCCACTCTATAAGCAACTGTTCCTATCCTTTCTGATATCTGATAAGGACCAATGAACTTCGGAGTCAGCTTCTTCGATTTCAATGCACGTCCAACACCAGTCATCGGAGTGACTCTCAAAAACACATGATCACCTTCTTGGAACTCAAGGTCTTTTCTTCGCTTATCATGATAACTTTTCTGCCGACTCTGCGATGCTTTCATCTTCTCTTGTATCAATTTGACCTTCTCAGTAGTTTGCTGAATAATTTCTGGTCCCACAATTGCACTCTCACCAGCCTCAAACCAACACAAAGGAGTTCTGCACCTCCTACCATACAATGCCTCAAAAGGTGCCATTCCAATGCTAGAATGGTAACTGTTGTTATAAGTGAACTCTATCAACGGTAGATGACTATCCCAAGCTCCACCCTGCTCAAGAACACATATTCTCAACAAATCTTCGAGTGATTTAATCGTCCTTTCCGACTGACCATCTGTTTGCGGATGATAAGCCGAGCTCAACCTCAATTTAGAACCCAATGCTTCCTGCAAACTCTTCCAAAATCTAGAAGTAAATCTTGGATCTCTGTCTGACACAATACTCGACGGAACACCATGCAACTTCACAATCTCTCGAATGTAAATCTCTGCCAACTGCGACACAGGATAACTAATATTTATCGGAAGGAAATGCGCAGACTTCGTCAACCTATCCACAATCACCCAAATTGAATCATGTCCTCTCTGAGTATTCGGCAAACTCGTCACAAAATCCATGGATATACTATCCCACTTCCACTCTGGCACATCCAACGGTGTCAACAACCCAGCAGGTTTCTGATGCTCAACCTTCGACTTCTGACAAGTCAAACATGAATACACAAATTGAGCCACATCTCGCTTCAAACCAGACCACCAAAACAGCTTCTTCAAATCATGATACATTTTTGTAGCTCCCGGATGAATACTCAAGCTACTTCTGTGACTTTCCTCAAGAATCATCTTCTTCATCTCATCGTTATCAGGTATACAAATTCTGCCTCTAAACCTCAACACTCCTTGATCATCAATTTTGAAATCACTACCCTCAGCCTCATTCATCAAATCCACCAACTTCACATCTACTTTCTGAGCTTCTCTGATATTACTCAAAAATTCATTGTTAATCTTCAACATACCCAACTTCACACTCTGAGGTGCCAATTCACAAACCAAACTCATATCTCTGAATTGTTCAAGCAACTCAAACTCTTTAACCATCATAGCAGACATATGCAAGGTTTTCCTGCTCAAAGCATCAGCAACAACGTTAGCTTTACCTGGATGATAATTCAGTCCAAAATCATAATCCTTCAACAGTTCAAGCCATCTTCGCTGCCTCATATTTAGCTCCTTCTGATCAAATAGATACTTCAAACTTTTATGATCACTAAACACCTCAAATCTTGAACCATATAAATAGTGTCTCCAAATCTTCAGCACAAATACCACTGCGGCCAACTCAAGATCATGCGTAGGATAGTTCCGTTCATGAATTCTCAACTGTCTTGATGCATAAGCCACTACTTTACCATCTTGCATAAGCACACCACCTAATCCCAACTTGGATGCGTCACAATACACCACAAAAGGCTCATCTGACTTCGGCAAAATCAAGATTGGAGCCGTCGTCAAACGCTGCTTCAATTCATTAAAACTGGTTTCACAATGAACATCCCACACAAAAGCTTTACCTTTACAAGTCAACTGCGTCAACGGAAGTGCAATCCTCGAAAATCCTTCTATAAATCTGCGATAATATCCAGCCAAACCAAGGAAACTTCTAATCTCAGTCACCGACTTAGGGGTCTCCCATTGTGATACTGCTTCCACTTTAGATGGGTCAACCGCAATACCACTACCTGAAATAATGTGGCCAAGAAAACTCACCTCTTTCAACCAAAATTCACACTTTGATAACTTGGCATACAGCTTCTTCTCTTTCAACACTTGCAACACAATCTTCAAATGCTCCGCATGATCTTCCTCGGTCTTGGAGTATATCAAAATGTCATCTATAAAAACAACAACAAATTGATCCAAATAGTTATGAAAAATACGGTTCATATATTCCATAAATACTCCTGGCGCATTCGTAACACCGAACGGCATCACCGAATATTCATAATGTCCGTAACGTGTTCTAAAGGCCGTCTTCTGAACATCTTCATCCTTCACTTTAATCTGATGATAACCCGATCTCAAATCAATTTTGCTAAAAACACAAGCACCCACCAACTGGTCCATCAAATCATCAATCCTCGGGAGCGGATATCTATTCTTGATCGTCACTTTGTTCAGCTGCCGATAATCAACACACAACCTCATGCTGCCATCTTTCTTCTTAACCAACAACACAGGTGCTCCCCACGGTGAAACACTCGGCCTTACAAACTTCTTATCCAACAAGTCTTCCAATTGTTTCTTCAACTCTGCTAGCTCGGAAGCCGACATTCGGTAAGGTGCCATCGACACCGGCTTCGTACCCGGAACAAGATCAATTGAAAATTCAACTTCCCTCTCCGGCGGCACATCAGGAATCTCATCGGGAAAAACTTCTGGAAATTCACACACCACAGGCAACTTATCAATCTTCTCTTGATTCTCAATGGACAAAAATGGCATCAAGGAGAACATCTGGACTTCATCACATGCCATCTGCTTCAGCTGCTTAGTAGACAAAAGCTCAACTCCACTATCTTCTTCAACAGAAGAAAAACGCACCGACTTATTAAAACAGTTAATATGAACACGGTTATACTCCAACCAGTTCATACCAAGGATGACATCCATTCCACTCAAAGGTAAACAAACCAAATCAACTTCAAAATCTCGACCAAACATAGACAATGGACATCTCAGACACACTAGCGAAGTAGTCACCGAACCCATAGATGGAGTTTCGACAACCATTTCCCCATTCATACTAGATAACACAAGACCCAACTTAGATGCACAATCAGCAGCAATAAAACAATGAGTAGCACCAGTATCAATAATAGCAATTAAAGGAGTACCATTAATGAAACAAGTACCTCTGATCAAACGGTCTTCATTAGTTGTCTGGGCACCAGCTAGAGCAAACACCTTTCCACTATTCTGAGGCTTCTTGGGTTTCTTGCACTGAGTACTTGTATGACCTTCCTCATTACAGTTGAAACAGACAACGTCATTAAACTTACAATCTGCAACTACATGCCCTTTCTTGCCACAGCGGAAACATCTTTTCACTTCAACATTGCAAGTAGTACTCTTATGACCCTTCTCACCACATTGGTAGCAAACAATCTCAGTCGGAGTTTCTTTCCTCTTGGGTCTCCTCTCATCATTCACCTTCTGCTTACCCTTATCAGCTGGAGCACTGTAAGGTTTAGGACGGTTCTGTTGATTCTTTCCCCTCCGCTCATTCATAATTTTGTAATGAGCTTTGGTGTCCTCTTCGTAAATCCTGCAGCTACTCACCAACTCAGAAAACCGACGGATCTTCTGGTAACCAATGGCCCGCTTAATCTCAGCACGCAGACCATTCTCAAACTTGATACACTTCGAAAACTCAGCTGTCTCAGGTGTATAATGCGGGTAAAATTTCGCCAGCTCCACAAATTTCGCAGCATACTCTGTCACCGTCATATCACCCTGCTTCAATTCAAGGAATTCGATCTCCTTCTTTCCACGGACATCCTCCGGAAAATACCTGTTCAGGAACTCTCTCCTAAACACATCCCAAGTCACCACCTCGCCCCCATTCGCAAGAATTGGTTGAAGGCTCACCCACCAATCATCAGCTTCTTCTGCCAACATGTGTGTGCCAAAACGCACCATCTGAGCATCACTGCACGGCATGACTCGGAAAATTCTTTCCACCTCTTTTAGCCAAGTCTGTGCCCCATCAGGATCATACCTCCCTTTGAAAGTAGGCGGATGATTCTTCAGGAACATGTCCAGCATTCTCACTCCATCATTACCTCCAGCACCAGCATTCGGATGTTGCCCCACAGCTTGAGCAACGGCATGTAACGCAGCAGCAATAGCAGCACCTTGTCCTCTTCCAGCCATATTCTAAAATCTACACAGCAGACAACAATCAAACATCAACATCACAATGATAGTATTTAGCTATCACGCGACACAAGGGACTCAAGACTCATCTAATTAGTCGGACGGACCGACCTGCTCTGATACCAATTGTAACACCCCGTTTTCCCAACTTGAAAATTTCATTTAAAATAAATCAGAGTTTCAACCTTGACGGGATGTCGCACTTCGTTTACAATTTATAAATAGGATAATTTGCTATTTATTTCAAAACAGACTTTTCAATAACGTCAAAACCATCGCAGCGGAAATTCAACTTCATAATTAAATCTAAACATCATTAGGCACAAGGCCACATCAAAAACAACGTAGTTTAAAACTCCACTAAATGTGGTTCAACATCAGTTTGAAATTAAAATACATAGCACATGAATTCATCAAAAAGTTTCCCATCCCGTTACATATCAGAGCGACTCCTAATGACACGAGGAATCAACTCACTTCAGCGATTACTCCTGGTTATCTGCACGTTACCCACGTAGAGGCAACATTCAAACAGAAGGGGTGAGATTCACATTCAATAAACATAAGTACATAATTCATAAAGATGAATTTAACATTTCACATAAACATCATCAAACAACACCATCAGATCTTATACATACATCACACATACACATCATAATCTCACCTCTCAATGCAACATCAAATACAATAACATCGACCGACTCAACAATGCAACATCACTGACTCAAGTATGCAACATGCATGTGGTACCAATTCATCGCAAAATATGTCATAATAGGACATGTCGGGCATACACCCCCATCGTAAATGTCATATAGACATGTCGGGCATACACCCCCATCACTTAATTCATAATGTCATAATAGACATGTCGGGCATACACCCCCATCACTTAATGCATATGTACTGGACTCGACAATGCAACATTTACAACAAATACAACGTCAACAACAACTTCATTATCATATACATCATCATCGTTATCATCATCATCGTTTAACATCATCATCGTGTATTATCATCATCACAACAAAGCATTATCACAGCACATCGTTATCATCACACATCATTATCACAACACATCATTATCACAATACCTCATCATTTACGCATCTTACACTTCACTTTAAAACAACTCATGTTTACATAAGACTTCCTATCCTTACATCTAATTAGTTATCATGCCATTAAGTTAAGGTTCAATTTGGTACGGTGTAAAGTTCTTGCCTCTAAGTTATAAAACATAGTCCCTCAATTATCTACAACTTTCATGTTTATACTAAAGAAAGACGCAAAAACATGAAACAGAGAATGCTGTCACCGTACAATTTCACTAAGACCTCTTTGGAGTATTTTCATCATAACTCAAAAACTAAAAGTCATTTTCACGTCAAACCAAAGCCACTGGAAAGCTAACAAAATTATCTAAAACCTTCATGTTTACACCCAAGGCCAATTCTGTACCGATCAATACCAGTTTTCGTTTCAAATTCGGAAAAGTTGTGCAGAAAGTCCATAAAAATTCACTGTGACCTACGTGCAGTAATTTGACCATAACTCAAGTTCTATAAATCGTTTTGACGTCAGACCAACGGCATTAGAAAACTAACATCCATACCTACAACTCTTGTGTTTACACCTAAGACCAATTCTGTACCGATCAATACCAGTTTTTATTTCAAAATTCGGGGCAGAGATAAGAAAACTCAGGAAAAGTAACTTATATTATTCAAACTTCTCATTCATCTGACACATGTTTATGAACATTCAAAACTTCATCAATTTATGCATAAGCATGGCACCAATCAGTAACAACACCATAGAATCACAACAAAATCAACATCTCAACATAGAAATCATCAATTTAACATTCCATCATTAGTTTATCATAATCAAACAACCCTAATTCCCAAATTCACCAACATCAACATGTTAAATCAAAATTTAGGGATTATGAAACTTAGATTTATAGAAGCTAGTCCCACCCTTACCTTGTTATGAAGAAATCGCCCCCTTCAGCTTTTCCTCTTCTCAAGTTCTTCACCTTCTTCCTTGGCTCTGCTTCTCCTCTTTTCTCTTCTCTGTTTCACGTGAAAACACAACAAAATGAAACCTCTTCACGCGTATACCTCTTTTTCTATTCCACTTCCCTCTTTCTTAATTTCCCATTATGCCCTTAATGCCATTTTAATTCTATTTAATCTATTAAATTATATTAATTCATTATAATTCAATAAAATAATAAAATTAAATTCTAGGCGTTACATCTTGTCAAGCACAATAATAAAAAAACTTTCTTTTTTTTCCTTTCGTTTGTTTTTATCTTTTTTTCCCCCTTTTATCGTATTTTCTTTTGACATAGACAAGCATGCGCGTAAAACATTTAAAAAACATTTTAAGCTTTAGCCAAATAGAAGGTTCCCGTTGAGTACAACGGACGTGAGGGGTGCTAATACCTTCCCCTTGCGTAATCGACTCCCGAACCCGACAATGGTTGCGATGACCAGTCCTTTTCCTCATCGTCAAGGGTTTTATTATCGTTTCCCTTCAAACAAAAAACTTAAGGGTTTATCAACGTTCCCTTTACACAAAAACTTTGGTGGCGACTTCACAAAGCCTTCCGAGCGTTCGTACGCGTCTCGGAGGATTGCGCGTTTTTTAACGAGGGCGCACAAATAGCATAATCTGATAGGGAAGGAAATAACACTTAATTTAAGTCCAAGAAACAGGACAGTACACCACACAACTTTAGTCCTTACATATTACACCAACATAATGGGACTTAGCAAAACTTAAGCGTTGCCAAAACTGGAGTACATGTCTCAATCTAAAACCAAAAAACTTAAAACATTAAGAGGTCATTCTACAACAAGGAAACACCATTAATTTTACCAAAAGTATTGGTCAATTGTGTAAACATGACCATTTGCACCGGGAACGCGTGAGGACGACAACCTTGACCGGAGAACCAACATCGAAGGCGGGAGAATGTAAATTGTCCTATTGTTGGCAGCATTTACCACACCATACTTAACCATTGCAGTGTACTTACGTGCATCAGAAATTTGCTTCCATTGTCCAGATATAATGCATGACACATCCTTACCATTACTGAACTTCAAGTCACATTTCCAATCATACCCTAAGTAATCAACCATAGTTAACTCTACCTCTTCAGCAGGCAAGGCAGATTGACAGAAGCCAAGCCACATCAGCTCCTGGTTACAACCAATTAATCGAAACATTTATATAAGGGCATCAATGCATTAAAAAAATTATATAGACCAATTCAAATAACATCTCACCAATTTTCCAGAGTTGACATCCAAAGATGTTAACTGCTTCTCAAATGTATGGTAAAATTTCCTTGGAAGAGAGCAGCAGGGGCATTAGGAATGGTGGTGTTCCCTGTAGAGTTCGGAGACATCTGTTTCAATAGAAATCTTTTAGGAGGACTGAACCTAGGATAGAGAAATTCCTCTCATTTTCTTGTTTCTCCCCGAAAAAGAAACATGTTGCGATTCACATAGATTACAGTGATCCAAGAGCAAGCAAGGATATTATAAAAATCCTTCATTGTAGCCCACCCATCAGTGAAGTAAACCTTTCCATTTTTCTTCTCAATCCTAACCTGGAATTCATTACTACTTGGATCACGAATCATACCAAATGGAGCAACTTCCATTCCATACTCTCTTGCAAAACATGATGGTAGCTTCCCCTTGCGCTTAAATACAATCAAATTTAGTTTATAAGTATAATGTTTGAAAGTAATAAAGACATTTTAAAATCATATACAACCAACTTGTTATTAGTTATGTGAAGTTGCAAGTAGTTAATAAATGTAAATATAGGATAGACTTGCGAAATAAAGCTTGAAATGGTTGTTCAAAGACATGTGCGGGTGGTAATATAATAGAAAGCGAAATAAAAACCATCAGTGTACCGTCAAATTTTGAAAACTCCTTATAGATAAACACAATTCTTATGCAATAGAAGTTATACCTAATATAACGAATTTAGCAGCAATTATATTGTTCTGTTTTCATTAACTATCAAACATAATCCAATTTAATAAGCAACATATATATGAATACTACAATTTAATTCGGTTAACCAAGAAAACTAAGATGATAACGATGACATCAAAAAGACCAAGCATACTATAATCCGTTCCAAGCATACAATTGTTTAAGCAGGCAATTAAAATGAATAAAGTTACGAAACATTAGCAGGTGTTCAGAACACGGTCCTTTCATACGATGAAACATGCTATTCAAACAAAGGATGGCACATTCAAAATCACGTTAACTAACAAAGCTACTTACAGTTCCAACATCGTATTCCATATGGAATGTTCTCATCTTGATCAGGTCACGACGAACGACCTTCCCAATACCCCCACCAACATTGTCTTGCACTGTGTCAATGAATGAGAAGACAATAAATTAGATGGCATTCGGTTAACCAAGCATGAGAATAGGAAGAATTAGACCGCATTTGATAGTATTATATGAAAGAAAAAAAACGAAAGATGCATTTGACCTTTCAAACTCATGAGTGCATCTAATGCTTCTTGATCCCTACCAAACATTGCAAAGTTGTCCAAGCTAGTCATTGTTTGTGTTGTAATGCAATAGCAAAATGGATGTGCTGAAAAATGAAGGATAATGGAAATGGAAAGTTGTCCAAGCTAGTCATTGTTTGTGTTGTAACGCAATAGCAAAATGGATGTGTTGAAGAATGAAGGATAATGGAAATGGAAGCAAGGAAAACGATTTATTAGTAGGAGAACACTGTGAGCATTTATTTTGGTATTCTTAATGCAATCTGTGTAATTACTTTAGCCCACCTGGTTAACTACAATTCACGTCTAACTAAGCAAGACAATGGCGTTTTGATGGATGCAATTATGAGGTGCACTGCTCAATGTCATCTTAATTAGCATGTGCTTAAAATGAATTTAGCCAGAAGTTTAAGTGATTTTGGCGCCCAATGGTATATCACACTTAATTAACATGTGATTAAAATCAAAGTAGGGTTTAGTACTGCTTCATAAGGCGGGCTAGGGCTTCACATAATAGCTCATCAGACTTCCTAGGATTTTAATTAAGTATGATTTCTACTGATATATATTATTCAATATTTTTTAATATTAAAATTATTGGGCTAGGCTATGTAAAAAAATAAGTATTGGGCTTGGCTGTGTAAAAAATTCAATATTGGTCAGTGTAAAATAGAAAAGCAAGGGGTTTCATCACTAAAAAAATAAAAAATCTATTTGATAGAAAAAAGTGTCAAAAAATTAAAAAAAAAATTGTATTTTAATATACGGATCGGATGGTGTACTGGCAGTGAGTACAATCTTTCTAGAAACTAGGGTTTCTGTGCTGTGTTTAGGTCATGCCTTGGGAATGATCCCAAGGTTACTATTTGTAGCCTTTCTTGGGCCTACCCGGTCAGGGGTTTTGGGCCCAAATCATAAAGGGCCAAAACCATGACTTGGGCGCCCTCGTAAGCTGCTGAGGGCGCCCCCAAAGGGCTATTTGTGATTGTAAAGTGGGCCCTGTGCCCTCTTGGAGGACGTCCAGCCCTATTCCAAGGGTTTACACCCTTGTCTTTAGGATCTCAAGTCTAAGATGGTGAGATCTACGGTCCACAGCCCAACAAGCACGAGTCTTGGTACAAGGCGAAGTGATTAAACTGTTTACGGGGGATTTGTCTATGACCTTTTGCCCAGCAAGTGGGGCTTACTAGTCATGAAGCCATATGAAAAAATTTTATGAGTACTAGCCCAACATGGGTGTTTAAACCCTGCGTGGGCACTAGCCCACATAGGTGTTTAAACCTTGCGTGGGTACTAGCCCAACACGGATACTAGCCCAACATGGGTACTAGCTCCATGTTTCGTTTTGATTACCTTAGTGGGCGGCACTAGCCCTTCGAGGGTGTGGGCGCCAGCCCAACAGGAATATTTATGTTAGCCCAACAAGCACAAGTCTTGGTACAAGGCGAAGTGATTAAACTGCGTGTAGCTCGCCGCGTCCTTTGGACTACGTGTTGAGGACGCCTCTTATTGGGATCCGACGGCTGACATGAGGCGACCGTTCGCTCTCGCTGACGTGTCCGAATCGTAGCGGTTCTCGGAAATCGTGCCAACTTAAGTGACGTCATCTGCGCGTTTTCCCAGGCTTTTTACTTTAAACTGAAACAGATCTACTTTACCCTTGTACTTTCAGATTTCCCTTATCTTTCTCTCCTCCTTTATCTCCGTCTTTTCCTTCCGACTCGTTTTCTTTTTCTCGTTCAAGCGATTGCGGTGTTCGTGGAGTTCTGTGCTTACTGTTTTACGGATCGTCCGGAGTACTCGTTCGCTTCTCAAGCCCTCCATTTATCTAGATCCAGGTACCCTTACTTGATCTCGTTCTTTTTACTTTAAAATCAGTAGTATGGTGAGGATTAGCGAGTGCGATGCGGCGGGTAGGGAGTTATCCCCAGCTGATTCGGAGGAGAGGCGTAGGTTGTGGGGGGAGAGTGTTAGGCATGCGAAACGCTCGGATGGAACCATGGATTGGGTGGTGTTTGATAAGGCCTACTACGGCCACTCCCTTGTGACGGAGTCTCCGAGTGGTTTGGACGGGGGTGAAGGGGGAAGTATTAGTGGGGATTCATCTGACTCTATTATTCGTTCTGTTCGCCCAGGTCCGTTCTGTAGGGAAGGAATTTGTTACATGGTGTCTTCTAGTGATTCAGAACAAGAGAGTTTTGCCGACGAGGTGTTGCGTTCTGAGTCTGTGTACTTGGACTCCCAACGGGTGGCGTTTTTCCGGAGTAAGCTGCACGTGTCTTCTACAGGATTTGAGGAGGACGTGGTTTTGGAACCTTGTCGCCCGGGCGAGAAAGTGTGCGCACAGAGGCCGAAGAGTTTGAAGAGTGAGATGTTCCATATGTACACCGCCGTTTTTGAAGATCTGGGTGTGAAGTATCCCTTCACGCCCTTTGAAGTTGACATACTCAACTGTCTCACTGTCGCGCCCTCTCAGCTGCAGCCGAATAGCTGGGCTTTTATCCGCGCTTTTGAGATTCTTTGTGAGGGATTGGGCTTCCAGCCCTCGGTTGGATCCTTCTTCACTTTCTATGGCACGAAGGGGGTGGATAAGCAGTCTTGGGTGTCTGTCAGCGCGCATCCTGGTAAGAGGCTGTTCCCGCCCTACGCCTCTCATTACAAAAATTGGAGACAAACATTCCTTCGGGTTCGGGGGCGAAAGGGTTGTGAGGCAGCCGCGGTATGGGTGGATAGTAAGCTGAGGTTTCCCACATGTTGGACGAGTGCTTCGGCGTCCATCATGGGTTTTGAATATGAGAAGCTGGACGCGTACGACCAGGGCGTAGTCTGTTTTTTGGACAAAATGTTGCCTATGAACATCCGTGAGTTATTGAACAGGGAAGGGGACGTAGATAGCCTAGACGAGTATCTACGTGAGTCAAATTCATTTATTCAAGCCTATGTTTTGCATTTATATTGTCTTGTCCCTTGACTTTTTGCTTTATTTTCTGTAGAGGATATGGCGCCCATGACTGCGGCGGAGAGGAAAAGATATCTCGAAGAGATGAAGGCAAAAAAGGCTGCTGAGGGAACGGCAACCACTGATCCCGCGGGACTTATTACTCGTAAACCAAAGAGGAAAGCTGATCACCCGCTCGAATTTCCAGCTGAGAGCCAGGCGGCCCCGCGCGATAGGAGGTCGCCCGGGAAAGATAATAAAGGGAAGGCGGTAGCGGAGAAGAAAGGGAAGAAGACGCCCTCTCCTTCCCTGATTGGCGCCATCAAAACCAGCAGCTCGGTGCCGTCTTTCTGGGATAAAGGTTTTGACTACGGTGCCTACGTGAAGGAGAGGCTGGTATTTAATCCTGAAGACGCAGAGTCGGGAAGCAAGGGCGCTGTGCCTTTTATGACGAAGGATATGGGAGTCCATTGTTTGCGGACTATGTTGCTTCTAGACTCGGTGGATCGTAAGTATGAAGAAGTGGTGCAGAATGAGGAGGCTCTTCAAGCTACAGTGAGGGCGTTGGAGAAAGAGTTGGAGGAGGCCGGGAATGCTAGGGAGAAAGAGCTGCGGGAGGCCAGGGAGGCGGTGACGCTTGAATTTGAGAAATGCATCTCCGATCTGAAGATTGGTTATGCGGCAGATCTTGCTGGAAAGGACGGTGTCATCGCCAAGCTACAAAACGATGTCGCGGCTGGAGCGAAAAGGGAGGATCAGCTTATGGCTAAGGTTTCTGAAGCGAAGGGCGAGCTGGCTCTGAACTTTGATGCTGGCTTTGAAAGAGCCAAGGCACAATTCGCCCTCCTCCATCCTGGCGCCGATACTTCCGCCCTTGATCCTTTTAAAATTATTGTAGATGGCGTCCTAGTGGACGAACCCTAATTTCGTTTGTAATTTTAACTTCCTTGACTGCTTTTAAATTCAGTACTCTGCTTGAATTTGTGTTCGTGATGTATCATTTCTGCTTTTAGGCTTTTTATTTTCCTGCAAATTTATGCATTTCGGAAGGTCTCTCCTGGGTGGTGATTACATTCGTTTCGTAATAACGTCGACAGTTGTAGGCGTGTTTCTTTTTAGCGCTTGATGCTATAGGGCTCCTTTATAAGGTTTTCCGACGATCTTGTTTTCTGCTCGCGACGTCTTAGAGCCCACTTTGGGGTTAAGGAATTAGGCGGCGATCTTATTTTCGTCTCGCGACGTGTTAGAGCCCTATCTTTCAGGGTTAAGGAATTAGGCGGCGATCTTTTTTTTTTAAAGCTCACGACGTCTTAGAGCCCTATCTTTCAGGGTTAAGGAATTAGGTGGCAATTTCTTTTTAAGCTCACGACGTCTTAGAGCCCTGTCTTTTAGGGTTAAGGAATTAGGTGGCAATTTCTTTTTAAGCTCACGACGTCTTAGAGCCCTGTCTTTTAGGGTTAAGGAATTAGGTGGCAATTTCTTTTTAAGCTCACGACGTCTTAGAGCCCTGTCTTTTAGGGTTAAGGAATTAGGTGGCAATTTCTTTTTAGTTAACGTATCACACGGCGAGCTCATTTGAGATTCGGCAATGGCGATCTGCTACATGCAACGAAAGCAAGATAAACAAGCAAGCAATATATACATATAGCATCAATAATAAACCGGGGCCTCGTTAAAAACCCCCATTACTGCGGGGGGAAAAGAGTGCCCCTTACTGTCTTACTACTTAACTGTACAAAAACAAATTTATAAGATAAACGGTAGGAACTAAAATGGCTTTGTCTTCCCTCTAGCTCGCCCTTGAATTGTCATGGCGAGTTCCTTCCTGCACTGTGTTCAACTTTTTCATCGTACTGCGGTTAGCTGGTTCTGCCTGTAGTATCAACTCTTTCTTGATTTCATCGGATTCCACTTCTTCCTTCCTGGTCTTGAGAATTGGATTGGCCGGCTTTGGGCGGAGCGTCAGGAAAGGAGTACTCGTTTCCTCAACCTTCCTGACCTCACCGTGCTCTGCATCTTCTTCCTCAGCATTGGCTCTCGAATTGACTGGCTTCAAGTGGGGTATCAAGAAGGGAGTACTTTCTTCCTCGACCCTCTCGATCTCCTCGGGTTCCGTATCTTCTTCCTCAACATTGGCTCTCGAATTGGCTGACTTCAACTGGAGTATCAAGAAGGGAGTACTTTCTTCCTCGACCTTCTTGATTTCCTGGACATGAATCTCCCCTTCTAGGCTGGAGACAATGAGGTTCACTCGGTGCGCTTTTATGTTACTGCTTCCTTTCTTCTCCTTCTGAATCTTCAAGCTGTTGTGGTAACACTCTCGGGCTGCTCGCTGGTCTGCTCTAATGGTACCAACCCGCCCATCATCCAGCGGGTATTTCATAACGAGGAATTTGGTGGAAAGGTAGGCGTCGAGGGCGTTAAAGGCTGGGCGGCCTATGATGACATTGTAGGAACAGGGCGAGTTGACTACCAAGTATCTAATCCTGATGGTCTTAGCATTATTACCTGTACCGAATGTTGTTTTCAGCGTGATGTATCCCCGGACGTGCACCTGTTCCCCTGTAAAGCCGGCCAGTATCCCTTTGAAAGGCTGCAACTGCTCCTCGTCTAGACCCATTTTCTCAAACGCAGAATAATAGAGGATGTCCGCAGAACTGCCGGGATCAATCAGTACCCTCTTGACATCCCAGTTGAAGATTTGGACGGTGATGACCATGGGATCGTCATCGTGGGGGATTACCCCTCCGCGGTCTTCTCCTGAGAAAGTGATATCCACTTGGCGTTCTGGTTCCTTTCTGGCGTGATCATCAAGCAACATTACTTGTCTGACATACTTCTTCCGGGAGGTGCTGGACTCCCCGCCTCCTGCGAAACCGCCAGATATAGTGTTCAGGGTGTGACGCTCACCTTCTTTCGCCACATCTTTTTCCCTCTGGGAATCTTCGGGGGGACGCCTGTCTCCTCCTCTACCTTCCTTCACATATCCCCTTAATCTGCCGTTCTGAATCAACTTCTCTATTTCCCTTTTCAGATGTATACAATCGTATGTGGTGTGTCCTTTAATGCGGTGGTATTTACACCAGGCATCCTTATCGTTCCCCATGATGCCTCCTCTTGGCGGTTGAGGTTCAGGGATGATTCTGGAATGGCAAACATCCCTCCAGATTTGTTCACGGCGGGTGTTGAGGGCCGTGAAGGATTCTGGGGGGGTGCACGCCTATCCTGACCCTGGCGTTTGTACGGCGCTCGGTCTCTGCTGCTGGATGGGTAGTAATTGCGGCGATGATCATATCCGTAGGGAGCACGCTCCCTGGAATCTCTTGCCTTCTTCTCGGCGTTGCTTTCTTCCCCCTTTATATAACATTCTGCTCTAGACATGATTTCTTCCATGGAGTCGGCTGGTTTTTGTGCCAACGACTCGTTGAACTGGCCAGCGCGGAGACCGTTCTGGAAGGCTCCCACAAACAATTCCTGGTTTGGGTTAATGACCTTGATGGTGGCGTCATTATAGCGCGCGAGATATTCGCGGAGAGACTCGTTGGGTCCTTGACGTACGTTGAAAAGACTGGTAGACGAGACTTTGCGGTGGCGGCTTGCTGAGAACTGGTGTGTCAACTTGCGTGTCATATCCTGGTAACTGACGACGGAAAATCGAGGCAGGTTCATATACCACCTCAGGGCGGCGTCTTTAAGGGTTCCTGCTAACAACTTGCACTTGAGGGAGTCGGCAGTGCCGATGATGGCCATTTGAGTGTTGAAGGCGGTCACATGCTCCACTGGGTCGCTTTTTCCATCGAAGGAGGAAAGAGATGGTGGCTTGAAATTTTCTGGCACTGGCGCGTTCCAAACTTCGGCGGAAAGTGGTTGAGGATCGGGTTCGACCGATTCATCTTGTTGAGACCCGTTTCCTTCGGCGTGCTGCTGCTGTTGGATGGTTTCCATGGTTGCTTGCAAGGCTTCGTTGTGGTCACGAAGCTGTTGGATCTGTTGTTGTAAAGCCTCTAAGGCTGCTGGGTCTGTAATATCCCGTTTAAACATGACTTTTAACAGTATCACAGGATTTAAACGAACGGAATGGCGTTATAGTAATTTAAGAGAGGAAGAGGTTATAAAAGGAGATAAATATGATAATTTTCATATTTATCATGTCTTTCTCTCTCTAAATTCAATTCCTCTCCCTTCTCTCTTCACCCACTCTTGCGCCTCCCTCCAAACCTTCATCAATCATCAAACTTCAACATAGAATCATGGATTCAAGCAAGCTTGGTTGTGGGGGAAGCTAGAACATGAAGAAATTAAAGAAAACAAGAAGAAAGGAAAGAGTTAAAAGCTAGGGTTTTGAGGTAAAGGGCAAGCAAGCTAAACCAGCACCAAATCAAGATTAAGGTGAGCTCCCTAGGGGTTTTAGAATCCCTTTTTGTGAGTTTTATAGTGTTTGATTTCATAGGAAAAGTTATAGAAGTTTTAGAGTTTTACCCTAATTTCCTACTTGCAAATTCCTTGCTCATACATGTTTTAAACCATCAATTTGTAATAGAAAATCATCCCTAGCATGTTTTGGATGCTTGGGTATCTTTAATTGGGCAAAAATGGTGGAAAAACACATTTTTATACATGTTTATGCTGTCACGGTCGCTGTAGCGACGGGCTGTCACTTGTAGCGACCAGGTTCTGTCTGTCTGCGCTTGTAGCGACGGATCTGCGCTTGTAGCGACAAGCCTGCGCTTGTAGCGACCAACTGGGCGCTTGTAGCGACCAGGTTCTGTCTATCCGCGCTTGTAGCGACGGATCTGCGCTTGTAGCGACCAAGCCAGAATATCACACTCAGTTGGGCTGTTCTGGGGGTCCTGGTGCGCGCGGGCATGGCTTTTTGCAACTGATTTCTTATTATATATTTTAGAAACTTTAACCACCATTTTAACTCATCTAAAGTCTTTTAAATGAATGAGCAATTAGAGGAGCAAGGATTGCGCAAGGCATGGGAATTACGGGAAGTAAAGGTTATATGTATAGTTAAACCCTAATGGCGGCACATGACAACGATGTGTCGAATCCCTTGATAGGAAAGCATGAATCATAGTATGAGTGCAAGGATTTTATGGATAGATTCCTTGCACGTGAGTTGTTAACTCTTAGGAAATGCAGACGACTTTACTAAGTCAAGAACCTATTTTAGGTATAAGAAATCATAGAAGTATTCAGTTTAGAATACAAGGATTATAGGAATGTTTCTACAATCATAGTTACGGATAAAGTTTATAGTGTTGGATCTCCAACGATTATAGGTGGCTTATGAGAACGATAAGCCAAGAATCATAGGTTACAGATTATAAGTACAGGAATGTTATATGATTATAGTAACAGATTATATGTTCATACGTTAAAGTTAAAGAATTAAAGATTAAAGATATTGGCGTGTTTACACGTTTTATAGTGGCGTGCTTGCACGTTTTACAGTGGCGTGTTCATCAGACTCCGGGATTCGCCGGATGGGACTTCTCCGAGAGGGTTGTCCACACGTTTTATAGGGAGTCCGGTGTTAGCCTGATATGATAGGAGTTTCACCGGTTTATAGGGAGACGTATCTCGGGGTTGCTCCACCCGGGTGCCCTCCGTAAAATGAACTCAGATAATTGTTTGTTCAACGCTAACAGCTAACATAAAACTGCTATCGAACTGTTTATATGTTTTATGTTTTATAGTTATAGTTAAAGTTACAGTTACAGTTATAGTCACAGGAACCTCACAGTTAGAGTTATAGACAGTTAACAGAATGTGGTCCTAGTTTCCCCTCGGCCACTAAGTTATAGTCATAGAAAGTTATAGTTATAGTTAAAGCCAGATCATAAATATAGTCATAGGCAGTTAAAGTTATGGGAGGACTTAAAGTCATAGGAAGATAAAGACTTGGCGATTATAGGAAATCCCCGAGATTGCCAAGGTAGGCATGGCGACCCTAGGTTCCCTGTGGTTGCCAACAGTTGGTTAGGCTGGAGCTCACTGAGACATTATGTCTCATCCCATTCCTTCTGGTGCAGGTTTGCAGGCATGTCAGAGGTTCGTGATAAAGTTCTTCATAGAGATGCTGGATGGAGTGCGTTTGCTCGTTGTGTACCAGCCAGAAGCTTAATGGATTTATGTAAAAGTAATGTAACGGTTTTGGATTATTGTACAAACGAGTAAACATGTATTTATTCTGTTGTGATGTAATATTATTATTGAAATTTTTTAAATGTATCCAGTATCAGTTTAACGCACATGCTAATATACTAGTTAAAATTAGTATGGGTGTTACAATTGGTATCAGAGCAGGTCGATTCAGACCGTGCCATGGGTCATTAAAGATTCAATAAAGTAGTGGAATCATTGGGTTCCGGATGTTGTTCTAAAGGTCACATCTAGTTGAGCCTGATCAACTCAGTCTAGTATATGACAGTTAGGATGAATATCCGAGAGCTGAATGTGACCAAGGAGGAAAGAAGGGTACGAAGGGTAAAGGTTAAGACGTCAGATTCTAAGACGAATCTGGCAAAGTGTCAAAGGATGGTTCACTAACAGTGAAGTGACGATGCCTGTTAATGGCAAAGTTTCAGGAATTATGAGAGGTATTAAAGAGTAAGGTCAGGTACCTTAACTAGTTGGACGCATCTTGAGCGATGCCTTCTCCGAGGAGATGTGTAGAGTAAAGAATTTTGGAACACTCTGATGAGTGATTTGGAACCTTAACGGGAACCGCAATTTGAAAAGTTAAAATGGAATAGAGTCTTATTCTGGATACAGAGGTAAAGAATTACGGTACCAAACCCAGCGACTTGGAATAAGAATGATCAGTTAACGATTGGAAGCTCTGGACTTTCGGTAAGGATAAAGTGGGTAAGGATGGAAGGACTTACGCACCTGGACAAGATGAGATTTTAATATTCGACGGGTAAGAGATTTATTTATGGATTAAGCGAAATATGGGACAGATGAAACATATCACCTTCCTTTATTATGTGACACCAAGATGCTTGGTATGAAGAATGCGAACGTAGTGATAAGTAAAGGAAACCCCCGGTAAGGGTATGGATTAAAGATGGAATCGTTTGTTGTCGGATTTTAGTAGGCTGGTTTCGAGGATTAAACAGGAATTAGCCAAGAATTACTGAGAGGCTCTAGCAGCAGGAAGATCATCATTAGCGTACAAGTTACAGTTAAAGTTATGGTTAATGTTAAGGAGTTCTATGTTATCCTTTCATGGGCTCCTTACATGAGTATTGGGTAAGCCGACAAAGATCACCTTATGTTAGTAGATGTTAAAGATGGTAGATATATATATATACCTTGGATTGTTCGAAACCATGAAGAGGGCAACGGTCGAGAAGTCAGATGGACTATTATTCAGATAACAGTATTAGAATGGAATTGTGAATACAGTGATAAGTTATAGGAAGGATCCAATGGAAAATGTTAAGTATTGAGGTTTACAGATTTATTAATCGGATACTCGAAGGGGTGTAGTATGTGTTTGAATGTACAGGAGAGCCGGTAAAAGTTGGGTTTTATCCAGACGGATTATTCCCGGAGAAACCCGAGGAGTAACCAAGAGTTATGTTAGAGTTATGTGGACCTAAGTGTCTTGGAAAAAGGTTGTGGATGTGATATCCCTACAGATAATTACAGGATGAGACTCGATTCATTAATCGATTAAGTATATGAAAGACGAGAATTTCCGGAAGTCATAGAATGTTTCTAGAAGATACCACAAGTGAGTAATGTATGAACTTAGGTTGTTTTAACAGGAGCATCGTTGGACTCGTATTTATTGTTAAAGATTGTTTATAGATTTCGGCGTACTTTCGTGAAAGTAAGAACATTGTTTATGTCCAAAAAGGAAATACAAAGTCAAAGGATTGACCAAGGAGATTTTAAATGATAATAGTGGTGTACTACTTTTATTCCAAGGTTAATTGTTTAAATCAGAGTCGCGCAGCGGAGAAGTAATTCAATAATGAGTTAACAGACAAATTAAAGCTGAAGTTTAGAGAAAAGGATGTTTGTGAAGTCCTTGCCAGATGAATTACAGGAAAGGTATTCAGAGATTAATTATCGAGTTACAAAATATGTGTAAGTGGTGATGACTTGAACTTACCAACAGTCTAACAGGAAATTGTAAGAGATAAGTCAAGGAATGTTTCGGATCTCGAAACTCATGAGAAAAGAGAATCGAAGCAGTTTGAAAGATTCAAAGGATGTGTTCTAGCACAATGAGTACATGGCGAAGGAAGCCACCACTAAAACGGTAATTTAGCTGTTCCAGCTTAGTAACTTAAAGTTAACTTGAGTAATAAGTTTAACCAAAGAGGAATTATGCCGTGGTATGCAGTTTCCGCATTGTATCCACGTTATGCTAGCATGTCGCATGTAACAGGCATGTTACAGGTTACGATTAGTATTATGTATACTGATCAGGCAGAGTTTATGCTACTTAGACAGTAGTGTAACATTTTTATAGTCATGAGACATGTGTTAGTAATTGTGGTACGCAGTCAGTAATGTTTTAACAGAAAAGTCATATGCATAACAGGTTTGTTGTTGCCGAATAAATCTCAGTTGAGGAGTTCAGAAATTCTTGAACTTAACGTTCATAGTTAAAGGAAGGAAATGTTTTACACGGATCAGGGGATTTCTCATAGTTTAAAGTAAAAGGCTACGTGAATTAAAGTTATGAGATAAAGGATTAAGAGTTTTAAAGTGCTGTTCTGACAGCGATCAGGATAGAGTTTTCTTTTCGAAAACAGAGAATGTCTTTTGACAAGTAAGTTATTACGACAACGGAATGTAACCATAACTTACGTTATGGGATTGTGAATGTTTAAAGGATATAAGAATGAATTAAGAGTCAAGAGAGTGACCTTGTTTGATGTGGTTTGTCTCAAGTATTTTTTTTAAGTATGATGTCCCGTTAGTTGGACAATGATGATGCGGCGTACTATGTACCGATAGGAGTGTACACGTACTCGATCATGTATAGAAGCTTTGTGTTATGGACTATATTATATGATGATATGTGAGACGGCTTATGACACACGTCACTTATACTGGATTTTCATAAGTTTGAAAGTATTGGTAAAGAAGAAGGTTCCTAAGACCTTTGGCTACTTGTTATCGTTGATTAATTAATCGGAGCATGAGTGACTCATAGATTTCTCAAGCTTTAAGAATTACCGCAGTGGGGATGTGAGCAATGTTTATGGTTGTGATAATAGCTACACCAGGATGTCAGATACTTTTCAGTGCAAGCTAAATTTATATGAAGAATGATACGAATGTAACAGTAAAAGGTCGTCTTACGAGGCGAAAGTTAAAGACAAGAATTCGTTTGAATTAAAAGTAATGTAATAGATTCCTCGGAAAGTTGGAATAACTGAGGAAATCAGGTCGACTCGACGTCTTCAGGATAATATGGAATGGTCAATTAAAGGAGAACCGATAGAGTTCAGTAAAGGAAATCAAGGTTTAATAATTTTACTTTGGATTTACAAGGACTATGTCGAATATAGAACATAGTCTGATAATATGGATATGTTAGTTCAGATAACCATACGTCTTAGCAAGTGATAGTTATGTATTATACGTCAGACCTTTCGGTCGGAAAGAGATTGTCACATGTTTGGATTTACAGAAATAGAAATTTTCATAGTAGAGGAAGAGGTAGAAAGAATTTATCTTTCCAGGATCTTCGAAGGATTTTCTAAATTTCGAGGACGAAATTTCTTTTAAGGGGGGTAGAGTGTAATATCCCGTTTAAACATGACTTTTAACAGTATCACAGGATTTAAACGAACGGAATGGCGTTATAGTAATTTAAGAGAGGAAGAGGTTATAAAAGGAGATAAATATGATAATTTTCATATTTATCATGTCTTTCTCTCTCTAAATTCAATTCCTCTCCCTTCTCTCTTCACCCACTCTTGCGCCTCCCTCCAAACCTTCATCAATCATCAAACTTCAACATAGAATCATGGATTCAAGCAAGCTTGGTTGTGGGGGAAGCTAGAACATGAAGAAATTAAAGAAAACAAGAAGAAAGGAAAGAGTTAAAAGCTAGGGTTTTGAGGTAAAGGGCAAGCAAGCTAAACCAGCACCAAATCAAGATTAAGGTGAGCTCCCTAGGGGTTTTAGAATCCCTTTTTGTGAGTTTTATAGTGTTTGATTTCATAGGAAAAGTTATAGAAGTTTTAGAGTTTTACCCTAATTTCCTACTTGCAAATTCCTTGCTCATACATGTTTTAAACCATCAATTTGTAATAGAAAATCATCCCTAGCATGTTTTGGATGCTTGGGTATCTTTAATTGGGCAAAAATGGTGGAAAAACACATTTTTATACATGTTTATGCTGTCACGGTCGCTGTAGCGACGGGCTGTCGCTTGTAGCGACCAGGTTCTGTCTGTCTGCGCTTGTAGCGACGGATCTGCGCTTGTAGCGACAAGCCTGCGCTTGTAGCGACCAACTGGGCGCTTGTAGCGACCAGGTTCTGTCTATCCGCGCTTGTAGCGACGGATCTGCGCTTGTAGCGACCAAGCCAGAATATCACACTCAGTTGGGCTGTTCTGGGGGTCCTGGTGCGCGCGGGCATGGCTTTTTGCAACTGATTTCTTATTATATATTTTAGAAACTTTAACCACCATTTTAACTCATCTAAAGTCTTTTAAATGAATGAGCAATTAGAGGAGCAAGGATTGCGCAAGGCATGGGAATTACGGGAAGTAAAGGTTATATGTATAGTTAAACCCTAATGGCGGCACATGACAACGATGTGTCGAATCCCTTGATAGGAAAGCATGAATCATAGTATGAGTGCAAGGATTTTATGGATAGATTCCTTGCACGTGAGTTGTTAACTCTTAGGAAATGCAGACGACTTTACTAAGTCAAGAACCTATTTTAGGTATAAGAAATCATAGAAGTATTCAGTTTAGAATACAAGGATTATAGGAATGTTTCTACAATCATAGTTACGGATAAAGTTTATAGTGTTGGATCTCCAACGATTATAGGTGGCTTATGAGAACGATAAGCCAAGAATCATAGGTTACAGATTATAAGTACAGGAATGTTATATGATTATAGTAACAGATTATATGTTCATACGTTAAAGTTAAAGAATTAAAGATTAAAGATATTGGCGTGTTTACACGTTTTATAGTGGCGTGCTTGCACGTTTTACAGTGGCGTGTTCATCAGACTCCGGGATTCGCCGGATGGGACTTCTCCGAGAGGGTTGTCCACACGTTTTATAGGGAGTCCGGTGTTAGCCTGATATGATAGGAGTTTCACCGGTTTATAGGGAGACGTATCTCGGGGTTGCTCCACCCGGGTGCCCTCCGTAAAATGAACTCAGATAATTGTTTGTTCAACGCTAACAGCTAACATAAAACTGCTATCGAACTGTTTATATGTTTTATGTTTTATAGTTATAGTTAAAGTTACAGTTACAGTTATAGTCACAGGAACCTCACAGTTAGAGTTATAGACAGTTAACAGAATGTGGTCCTAGTTTCCCCTCGGCCACTAAGTTATAGTCATAGAAAGTTATAGTTATAGTTAAAGCCAGATCATAAATATAGTCATAGGCAGTTAAAGTTATGGGAGGACTTAAAGTCATAGGAAGATAAAGACTTGGCGATTATAGGAAATCCCCGAGATTGCCAAGGTAGGCATGGCGACCCTAGGTTCCCTGTGGTTGCCAACAGTTGGTTGGGCTGGAGCTCACTGAGACATTATGTCTCATCCCATTCCTTCTGGTGCAGGTTTGCAGGCATGTCAGAGGTTCGTGATAAAGTTCTTCATAGAGATGCTGGATGGAGTGCGTTTGCTCGTTGTGTACCAGCCAGAAGCTTAATGGATTTATGTAAAAGTAATGTAACGGTTTTGGATTATTGTACAAACGAGTAAACATGTATTTATTCTGTTGTGATGTAATATTATTATTGAAATTTTTTAAATGTATCCAGTATCAGTTTAACGCACATGCTAATATACTAGTTAAAATTAGTATGGGTGTTACAGGGTCTGCCATCGTGCTGGCGGCGACGGTAGTTTGAGTTTGTATATTAAGTTTGTGACTGGTGGTCAGAGATTCGCACCCTAAACCTCGAATCCCAGGCTTTAGATCAGGGTTTTCTCTACAAGTGTGGGTTAATCGTTTGATTGGGAGGGTTTGGAATCACGGCGGATTTGGAGTATCTAGGGTTGCTCTGAAAGGTACGGCGGATTCACGGCGTTTGAGCGATGCTTTGAGGCCGCGGATCGGCTGCTCTCCTTCAGAGGGGGTGGCTAGGTTAGTTTTACCGTAGCCCCACGGTGGGCGCCAACTGTACTGGTAGTGAGTACAATCTTTCTAGAAACTAGGGTTTCTGTGCTGTGTTTAGGTCATGCCTTGGGAATGATCCCAAGGTTACTATTTGTAGCCTTTCTTGGGCCTACCCGGTCAGGGGTTTTGGGCCCAAATCATAAAGGGTCAAAACCATGACTTGGGCGCCCTCGTAAGCTGCTGAGGGCGCCCCCAAAGGGCTATTTGTGATTGTAAAGTGGGCCCTGTGCCCTCTTGGAGGACGTCCAGCCCTATTCCAAGGGTTTACACCCTTGTCTTTAGGATCTCAAGTCTAAGATGGTGAGATCTACGGTCCAGATGGATATTCATCCATTAAAAATATAATAATGGATGGATTAGATTGGATTTTATGTTTAATGGATAGGATTGGATTGGATTTGATTTTTAAAAGATTATTAGTGGATTTTTAATGGATTGATTGATTTTTTTATCCATCCATTACAATCCAAATTCATGTCCATCCAATTCATCCATCTTGCCACCCTAGTTAAAGAGTCTGCTAACTTTTGTACAAATTTCACAATGCTTGCTTCAAATCATGTCCCATTCATTATGAACTTGAAAAATCAAATTGTATCATGCATGTGGTTCTTGGTGAATGGTTAGGAAAACTTTGATAGATATCAAGGTGGTCACAATGAGTGTAAAAAAAAAATTACAAGCTTATTGGAGTCTGAAAAGAATCAATTGGAGTTAATGTGAGCAAGTTATGTTTTTCCCATTTTAATTTATGCCTCCCCTTTAGTTTGTCACACAAGGAAGGAGTAATTTGTCTTTCATCCTTTTTTTCCTTTCCATTTCATCTTATTCACTTATGTTTTGTATGATCTGCATTTTGTTTTATTTCATGGAGGTTAACCATGAATTGCCTAGCTTTTATTTCAGCCCATAAATGAAGGCCTGATCAACTACCACTTCAGAGGATCAGAGTAACTAATGGTGGTAAGCTTCAATATTTTAACAGATTGAGCGAAACAAAAAAAGAATAATTTGCAATCTATTTTGGCATTGGTGGTACAATTGCTTACTTTGCTTCTTTGGAACTTCATGTTCATATCATAAAACCATAACCACTTATTATTTTCTTGGACATGTTGGATGCAAGTTTTTTTTATAAATGAAGAATCTTCCAATGAACATGACAATGAAAAAATCAAATGTCATATGATATAGATACAGTTGTGGGAAAAAACCTGACTCTCATTCAATGGTTGTTCCGATTCCCTAGTAGAAAGGGTAAGGCTCAAGTTCATTCCATGGATCTATATGATACGAATTGGATGTCTCTATGTACATTACATTTTACATGCATGCAAAATGAGAACAAATAATGATTCATTTGTGTGACAGCTTAGTCCTCATTATTTCCGAGGGCAGGAGCAAATATTATGCAGTAAATGGTGTCAAGAATGTTAATAATGGTTGATTGGAAAGACATATATGTTTAACTTAGGTTCTCGATTGCACTGTGATTTTTAGGGTTCTAGTTAGTTTTATGTTGTAAGCATCTTTGTTTTCCTAGGTAGCTCTTCTTAAGTGTAAGGTAACTGAGGTTTTTAAGAGGGTTATTTGTTTTTCATGATGATGGTATGCTACAACTACAAGGCTGTTACTTTGTGAGTTGTGATAAATGAATTAAGGGTCTAGGTTGGATCCTATACAACTTTTTTTAAATCAAGTGCAAATTTGGTGTTGGTATTCTCTTTATGATGTAGGTAGACAATCCGTGTTTTGTGGAAATGAAAGAACATTTTGCTTCACAAGAGCGTGGCCATCATATAGTTCACTACTACCTAAAGGATTCTGTTGGTGAATCATTCCTTGCAAGCACTGTGAGAGGAGTGCTAGACACATGTGCAATGTTATTTATGAGGAGTTCCTGGAAATTTGTGGGATGGAAATTCCACCTGGTTTCAAATGGAGATCTAGAAGAGAGGTGATTGATTGGCCGACATTGATGCTATCAAAACAACATCTGCAGGAAGATAGAAGTGGTAAGTTGATATTTCTTATTTCTGATCTGATTGTTAGTTTTAATTCAAGTTTAGTTAGTTGGATTAGTGTTTTAATTCAAGTTTGTATTAGACTATATACCCATTGGGGTATATATTATACCCGTTGGGGTATAAAAGTTGGTTACAAGTTAGCTAGGTAATCTAGCTAAGTTTGTTATGTTTGTTTAGAGAGCTTACTAAGCAAGCAAAGTGTATCGACCCCTATAAAAGGAATGTTGTAACTATTTTCACAATCTAAAGAATACATAATAGATTACAACAATATTCTCTTCTTTCTTCTCTCAATTCTCTCAATTTCTCAAACCCTAAATGAAGGGATTTCAAGAGGGATTTTTTCAAAATTTTAATCCTCTTAGCGGAACAAATCTCATTGAAACGGATCTTGATTAAATCATTAACCACAAATCAAACACAACACACACTTAAACACTTTAAGGATTATGTATTTACCTCTTGAAGAGCGGAACCTTTGTAGCATAATTGTTTCTGATCACGAGCAAAGCAATGTTGCGATGCCTCTACTCATTCCACACGAACAGAACTTCTTCGATCACCGGTGCTAGCCAATTCCAACGAAGATTCAGAGAGACTAAGGGCCTGTTTGATTACAGTTTTTGTTTTTAGTTTTTAAAATATGTTTTAAAAATCAATTTTAGAAAAGTGTTCTCAAGAAGAAAAAAAAACTTGTTTGGTAATGTGACTTTTCAAAACTGTTTTAGAAATGAAAAAATTAGAAAATCCATTTGGTAATATAATTTTCAAAAACAGTTTTAGAAAATAGAAAATTAGAAAACCTATTTGGTAATCAATTTTTTTAAAAAACTTGTTTTTTTTTCTTTAAAGGAATTTTTTTAAAACACTTTTTTTATAATCTATATAAATTATATTACCCTTTATATAATTTTTTTTTCTTACAATTTTATCCTTAGTTACCAATCAAATTAAATTTCAAGTACTATAATTCGTTCAAGCTCTACAATATTGAAAAATGTGAAACACATCAAAATATTATAGCATAATGTCGAAAACATCAAATAACCAGACAAAAACATTCATCCGCAAAATAACTAACAAAACTCCAATGTTATGTATAAGAAAATCTAAAAAATGTGTAATTAGTTCGATTAATTATTACGATGTACCCACATCCTATCTCTAAGATGATTCCTATCCATTGTCATCTCAGTTGCACCTTCATCAGATAACCTTGTTAAGTTTTCAACATTAGAGCTCATCCCTTCAGTGTTAGGAGCCTCGCTCACCGCCTCAAGTTCTATAGCATCCATTTCCTCCCATATCCTAAACAACTCATCTGGCAAATTCCACTTGTGAATGTAATTGTGAATAGCACAACATGCAGTAACTATGAGTCTTTGCCTTGAAGGTTTGTAGGAAGGCATTAACTTTAAAATAGGAAATCTGTTTTTCAACACCCCAAAACAACGGTCAATTGTCATCCTTAAAGACGAGTGCCTGTAGTTAAATAACTCTTCTGGACTTTTAGGTTGTCTACCTTGACCTCGATATTCTTGTGCATGATACCTTTCACCTCTATAAGGGAAGAAAACCTCCAGTACATGGATACCCAGAATCAACAAGATAAAATGAACCTTCATCAAATAAAATACATGTTAGCTCTACTTGTTAATTTCATCAATATAACTACATAATTTTATGTTGATATTAATACTTATCTTTAGGTGGCCAAGGAAATCCCGCATTTGGATTTGTAATTGCATCCAGAAAAACTTTAGAATCATGTGCACTTCCTTCCCACCCCGAATATACATATGTAAACATCATGTTGAAATCACAAGCACACATGACATTCTGAGTGATAATTGCCTTTCTACCTCTACATGAAATTTGTTTCTCAGCAGGAACCCATGCACTTATTTGTGTACCATCAATTGCACCTATGCAATTCTACAAGGCATAACCCAAATTATACAGATAAGTAAACAGCAACCAAATATCATTCCTAATCGGCACACTGACCTTAATACTTCCTTGAAATTGCGTGAGATTGTTTCTGTGGAATGCTGAAAACGGTTTGAAGCAACTCTATGACGAACATTATGACCAATTATGAATAAAAATGTAGCAACTTTCTTTTCAACAAGCACATCCCTTGAGTCACTTAAGTAGTTTTTCCCCCTCAGTTCATTACAAAAATTAAGAAAACACTCTTTCTTCATTCGAAATAAATCAAAACAGCTGGTTCCAGACCCATTTAACACTTCAGCAACAAACTCACGTCCAGGCAATGAAGATGTCAAAACCTTTGATTTGTCAAAGTATTTCTGATGATAGTCATAAATTAAACTACTAAGGACAAAGTCCAGAAATTCATCATCACTTGCATCAGAAGCAGAATCATCACTTTTTTCAATATCAAATATGGTTATAACCTGTCATACAAAGTAATAATAAAACTTAATAAACAAGATGCTCAATAAAAGGAAAATAAAAGGTTTTATCAAATATCAACCATGTTCTATTATGAAACACACCATTTGGCATATTTCCTTTTGTAACTTCATCAACCATTATGTCAATGAAAACTTTCGTTACAAAATCAGGCCAAAGCTTTGAGTCATTAATCTCAACATTAGCTGTCATCTATCATAAAAATAAGCATTGCAAACTGCAATTAAGAATAAGCATTATTTTTTCCAACCATGATTCAAGGATAACCATAAAGATATTAATCATCCACTTGTTATATTAGTATTGGTTTAATAGTATTAAACTTTATGGATAAAAACGTTAGCATGAGGGAACAAGATGTTCAATGAACTTCATCACACAAAGCTGCAATTTTGCTACTTCTTACAACAGGTGATATTTTACATCAACTTAGAATATTTCGCAGACGTAGGGCTGAGATGAAGGTAGGATACATGTGCAGCAGTGGCAGCAATGGCAGGCACACCAGGACAAGAAGGAGCGACCGAGGAGGAGGCAGGCGCGACCGATGAAGAGGTTACAGGCGCAACAAATGAGGAGGCAGAAGCAGCGAAACGTGGACGGTGGCTAGTGTTCTTCATACTCATTCAAATTCTTCTACCTGCACCAATGCCTTTGGAACATTAATGTAATCCAATAAAGATTGTTTGACATATAATTGCTCAAGCAAAGCATGATGTCTTATTTTATGCACAATCAAATCAATACCTCTATAACTTATTTACAAGGAAGGCAAACTATCAAAGAGTGGAGAAGTTCCAATAAATGGGGAGGATCGACACCCAAGTTAAGCCTCAAATGATAGAAAACACTAAAAAAGCTCAGGCCCTATTTATTGCTTGAAAATATGAAATGATTAGCACCACTACTCAACCAATGGATGTCAAAAATAAGACTCAATTGGAGCTTACTATGATGATAATTGCTTAACAGAAGCTTCAAGAGAAATTTTCACTAGCAAACAAGCATTGGACCCTTTGTTCTGCTATGATTTCCAATCTGGTTATAACTTACCTATGAGTAATTATCACACAAGCCTTAAACCATGTGATCAGAGTCAATTTGGACTTAATTCAAGCTACGGATTCACTTCAATGCCGAGTCAAACAAATTCAGATCACGCGAATGTGCAGTAACAGAGTTTTCAGACAACAATCCAGCTTCAAAAATTAGTTCATTCTTCATGAATGATCAAGTGAAAGAAAGCAATTCAAGTAATAGCTCAAATATGAGTAGTTGAGTACTATTTATCCATCTCAAATGAGAAGTACTGTGATGGGAAATAATAATGCAGGGTTTTGTACAAAGTAGAAAATATAGAAAGGTGTTGATAGTACATAAGAGTAAGATTAAACATCAAAATCATAAACAACAACATCAAAATCATAATCAAAAGTCATAACAACACAACATCAAAATCATAAACAACAATATCAAAATCATAATCAAAAGTCATAACAACACACATGACACAAATTCTAGTGTGCTTTGTATTCAAATTCTACCACAATCTCAAATTTACAAATTAACCTAGTACTGAAAATCGTAGATCTAAACGCCAATAAACACAAAATCAAGTGAAAAATCGCTATAAATTTAGTAGTAAAATTCAGATCGAAGAACAGAAAGCAATTTAAAAATCGAAACAAACTCAGGTGTGAGATGTAACCTGAAAAAAGCACGACGAAGAATAAGCGTGGTGGAGAAGAAGAAGCGTGGTGGAGATCGAAGAAGAAGCGCGGTGGAGATCGAAGAAGAATCACGTCGGAGATCGAAGAAGAATCACGGTCGCCATTTTCGCTTCTCTGTTATCTAGGTGGAGTGTTTCTACCAAATGAGAGAGAAATTTTCAGATCCAGATTTTTTTGATAAAAAAATGTAAATGCCCCTGCAGTTTAAGCTTATTTACAATTATGCCATTGGAGAAAACAACCACTTCTCCGTGTGTTTTCATTTTTCCTTCTTTTTTCTCTATTTTAAAAACTCAAAACTAAAAATAGAAAAGCAAAACCCATTTTATCTCTTTCACTTTTTTAGTACCCAAAACTAAAAAACCCAAAACACTTTTTAAAACTTATATTTCAAAAATAGGTAATCAAACAAGTTTTTAATTTTAAAAACTAAAAAAGTGTTTTCAAGAAGTGTTTCAAACAGGCCCTAAGATTTAGAGAGCGGCGGCTAAGGTTTCACAACTTTTGTGAATTAGGTTAAGCGTTTCAACAACCGTCTGTATTGATTCAGCACAAGAGTTCTATTTATAGAACTACTTGTGCGGTCATCAAGTCAAGCACTTAAATACACCGTACCTTACGGTACACCATATTTCACTTAAACACATCGTACCTTACGGTGGACCGCGTTTCTCTATTTTTCATAAATTAAATAATAAGTCTTACTTATTTATTTCTCTCGTCTATCTGTCCTTTGTGTGTAACCCCTATAGGTTCTCGTAACGTTGACAATAATATTAAATCACATATTTAATATTATAAACAGTGAGCGGTATCTAGCAACACATCACTGCTACCCAAGTGACGAGAATGTCATATGATCTAACGAAACCTTTCTGTGACAATGATCATGTGTATAATTACCATTTTGCCCTCATGTCTATATTGAACACAAGGCATAGACCGTGTCATCCTTGTCTAGTTCAATATTGAGCCCGTATACATATCTCCTGTTATGTAGGAGGGGAAAATTCCATCTAGTTCACTCATGTCTCTCAACATGATTCGTGGAGTACCCATCAACCAACTTTATAGTCATCTTGTTACAGACAATATTTGAATGGTGATAAAGCACTCGACTCCAACATCTAGGCTACATAGTGGTTTCAGGTCAAAGGGTAGAATACACCACTATCACTATGAGAATATCTTATGACACTTTTCATAACTTTTACTATGTAGTATTTTCACGGTGGGTCAATCCAGTATAAATATTACTCCTAATATTTATACCTAAGTGAAGACTTGATAACTCTTTATCTGTGATTCGTGAGATGTGATCATCAGTCTACCCACATAATAGTCTCTATGCTTTAATGTTATCCCATTTCACAATAAAGCTTGACTACAGATACTTTAAGAATAATGTCCTTTCGTTTAATGAGTCTCACGATTAAGTCACACTTAATGATCCATTAAACGGACTAATTATTCTAGGGAATTTATTATTTTGAAACTAAACAAAAGAATAAATAAATGTCTTATATATATATATATATATATATATATATATATATATATATATATATATATATATATATATATATCAAAGTCATGATACAAAGCCAAATCCAATCAAAATAGATTGGCTATTAGGGCTTACTCCAACACTAAATTCATAACAAACACATAGCTTGCATTGCAAGCAATCCAGCTGCACTATCAAATTGGTATCAGAGCCTGTGGTTCTGATCTAAGGGAGCAAGAAAACTTCAATCACACAATTATCAAGATGCAGAAACGATGTAGGAGAAACCATGAATGGCAGCAGCAGTTTCAATACTCATCTTCCAACCCTTGAAAGTGGAAACTGGGAAAGATGGAGTGTTGTGATGAAGAACTTGTTTGGGGCACAAGACTTGTTGCAAATTGTGCAAAACGCTTATGATGAACTGGGTGGAAACGCTACTGGGGTGCAGAGGAATGCATACTAAGAGTTAAAGATGAAGGACATCAAGGCACTTTTCTTTATTCAACAAAGTGTTTATACTAGAAACTTTGAAAGAATCTCTAAATCCACAAGATCAAAGGAGGTTTGGGATGTCCTTGAAACGTATCATGAAGGAGATGCTAAGGTGAAGCAGACTAAGCTTCAGTCTTTAAGAATGAAATTTGAGTTGATGCAAATGGAAGATGAGCAAAAGATTGCTAATTACATCTCCAAATTGATTAATGTTGTAAATCAGATGATGGCTTGTGGGGAAGCAGTTTCTGATCAGCGAATTGTTGAGAAGATTATGAGAACTTTACCTTCAAGATTTGATTTCATAGTGGTAGCAATTCAAGAATCAAAGGATGTGAAAACCTTGAAGATTGAAGAATTGCAGAGTTCTTTGGAGGCACATGAGCTGATGGTGTCAGAAAGAAGCAGTGAAAGATCAATTCAGCAAGCCTTGCAAGTTCAAACTGCGAAGAAGGGTGAATATGAGAAGAAAGGTTTCAAGAAAGGCAAGAATAACTCTAAGTGAGGAAATTGGTCAAAGGGAAATAACAAAGTCACTAAAAAGGTGAATCTTCAAAGGGAGGAAATTCTTATCAAAACAAGAAGAAATGTTTTGATAAGAAGAAGGTTTGGTGCTATAATTGTGAAAAATTTGGCCACTATGCTTCTAAATGCTGGACTGGTAAAGGGAAGCAATCAAATAATGAAGAGGAACAGGCTAAGATTGCTCAAGAAGACTCAAATTCTGACACAATCTTGTTTATGGTGACATCAACCAATACTGAGAGCTGCAATTTAGAAAGATGGTTCTTAGATACTGGTTGCTCTAATCACATGACTGACAATAAGGATTGGTTAAATGAAATTGATCCTGAAAAGAATACTAAAGTGAAGCTTGTAGATCATAGAACATTAGTTGCAGAGGGCATGGGAAAAATTGATATTGAAGGAAAGAATGGCAAATTAGCAGTAATTGAAGATGTGCTCTATGTTCCTGGAATGCAATGCAACTTGCTTAGTGTTGGTCAATTGGTACATAAGGGTTATTCAGTCACTATGAAAGATAACTCTTTGAAGTTGTTTGATAAGAATCAAAGGTTAGTGTTAAAAACTCCCCTCTCAAAGAATAGAACATTTCAGACTGATATGAAAGCTGCTAAAGTGAATTGCTTATTTGCAACTGTAAGCAATGAAGATAGCTGGCTATGGCACTATAGGTTTGGTCACCTTAATTTCAGAAGTCTTAATCATTTAGTTGACAAAGAAATGATTTTGGGAGTACCTAAGTTGGATATACCTGATAAGGTTTGTGATACTTGCATGATAGGGAAGCAACCTAGAACTGCATTCAACTCTAATACAGCTCATAGATCAAAAGAGGTTCTAAATGTAGTGTATTCTGATGTGTGTGGTCCATTAGAGGTTCCTTTATTGGGAGGAAACAAATACTTCATCATCTTTGTGGATGAGTTTAGCAGAAAGATTTGGCTATATCCAATCAAAGCAAAAAGTGATGCTTTTGATGTATTTCTAAAGTTCAAGGTCTTAGTAGAAAAACAAAGTGGTAAATCTATTAAGATCTTAAGAACTGATGGTGGTGGAGAGTATCCTTCAAAGGTTTTTGAGAAGTATTGTGAAGAAAATGGCATAATTCATGAGGTAACTGCTCCATATACTCCACAACATAATGGTTTAGCTGAGAGAAGAAATATAACATTGCTTGACATGACCAGAAACATGTTGAAATTGAAGAATATGACAAATACCTTCTGGGGAGAAATAGATGTCCAACTAAGAAACTTCATAAGATCCATGAAGAAGTATTGATGGTGTCGCGTCGCTAAAAAACGCTCGAGCGTACTAACGCTCGGGATAACTACGGAGTCGCCACCAAAGTTTTATTTTTAAAGGGAAACGTTGATAAAACCCTTGACGATTTGGAAAAGATGGTCATCGAAACCGTTAACGGGTTTGGGAGTCGATTAAGCAAGGGGAAGGTATTAGCACCCCTCGCATCCGTTGTACCCAACGGGAACCTCCTAATTAGTTTAGGGTTAAAAAGTGTTTTAAAGGTTGCTTGCAACATTTCAACATGTCAAAGAAAAAAAGGAAAGGGGAAAAAAAGGTTTTTTTATTAGTGTGATTGACAAGAGTTGGATCTTGCTCCTACGTATCTCCCGGTGCGATGGAGAATTCAAAGCTACGTAGTTCTTTGTAGAAAATATTTGTTTGTTGGTTGATTTTAAAGAACAATGTTTTTGATCGTATTCTAGCGATTAAACGCAGCTTGTATGCTCGCGCGTGGGAGGCTTAAACGTTTATTTGTATCGCGTTAGAATTGATAAAACATCGTCCGTTTGTGAAAAGAGATTTAATTTTTATTTGACCGCGGGGGGCCGAAAATTAGTTTGGTGTGTTGAATTTGTTTTTTATGTTTTTGTATTTTGAAAATAGAATGACGATTGTCCGAACAACGAGACATACGTCGAGTGCTCGTGCAACCGGGGAATGGAAAGACATACGTCAGACCACTCCCTTTTCATTCAAGTTTATTATCGAAAATTAATATATTTTGTATTTTTGAAAAGGAATGACGATTGTCCGAACAACGAGACATACGTCAAGTGCCCGTGCAACCGGGGAATGGAAAGACATACGTCGGACCACTCCTTTTTCATTCAAGTTTATTATCGAAAATTGACATATAAACTACAATTGAAAGCATTAACGCTTGTTATATTTTTCTCAATCAAATAAAATGAGTTTCAGCCTCTTCAAAAATAGTTCAACCCAGACTCTGAACCTTCAGACGCAGAAACTTCGGACTCAGAACCTCAAACTCTGGAGCCCAGACTCTAAATCCCAGACTCTGAACCTTCAGACTCAGAACCTTCAGACTCTGAACCTCAGACTCTGAACCTTGAGACTCAGAACCTTCAGACTAAGAACTTCAGACTCAGAACCTTCAGACTCAGAACCTTCAGACTCTGAACCTCAGACTCTGAACCTTCAGACTCAGAACCTTCAGACTCTGAACCTCAGACTTCAGAAGCTCACTTCAGAAGCTCACTTCAGAAGCTGACTTCAGAAGCTCACTTCAGAAGCTGACCTCAGAAGCTCACTTCAGAAGCTGACCTCAGAAGCTCACTTCAGAAGCTGACTTCAGAAGCTCACTTCAGAAGCTGACTTCAGAAGCTGACTTCAGAAGCTCACTTCAGAAGCTCACTTTCAGAAGCTCACTTTCAGACTCTGGTTTCAGAACCTCAGGGGTAAAACGTTGAAAACAGTAAGAAGAAGAAACAAACCATTTCTGCTTTGGTGATTGTTATAATCTTTGTGATTTTTTTGGATTTTTGTATGATTTTTTAGTGCAAAAATGAGTTAAAGTGACTAAAATGAAGAGTAAAAATGCAGAAAAATATGCAGGAACAGCAGAACTTAGTTTCTGTGATTTTTTCTCAACTTCTTAGTTCGATTTCTCACTCAGTACTGAACCAAATACGAAAATAAAAACATCACTGTAAAGCTTGCCATGAGTACTACATCCTAGTGGTCTTAGATCTACCAAAAGATGTCCTAGAACTAACTATATTTTGGCCTTAAGTCATGCTCATGAACTTATGGTGAAAAATGCATTATTTTTAAAAAAGCTTCAAATCCCTTAAACAAATGCGAAAAATGAAATAAAAGGGTCCAAAATACTTACAAAACTCCTGGCAAAGGTGTAGATGCGTGAAAATGAAAAGGGGCTTTTGAGTGGTTATGGTTTTTGTTGGAGGTAGAGGTGAAGAGAGTAAATAGAAGCAAAAGGAGTATTTTACTACTAATCTCCTCTCTTTGTGTGATGTTTTTGTGTGATGGGTTGCTGTTTTTCACTCTTGTTTCAGACTTAAGAACTCTTGCTCTTGCCTCTCGCACTCTAGGTTTCTTCTTTTCTCCTTTTTCTCAGCCAAAAAAATCTCCTCCCCCCTTTGATTTTCATTCACAATATATAGGAATTATTGGTGCTCTTTTGTGACCATGGGATATGTTTGAATGCTGGATTTCTGTGTGTGTTGGCAGACAAAGTGTGTATATTTGTTACAAGCTTATGACCATTTTTGGAAAAGGGAGGTAGAGTGCAAGCAAAGGGAAGGAAAGAAACAACTACTGCTGCAAAAAACAACAAAGAGGGGCGCCCCAGGTGGAGTTTCCAGCAAAAGGAAGGAAAAGAAAAAAAGTATTGCTGCAAAAACAGCAAAGAGGGGCGCCCCCTCCTTTTCTGTGTTTTTTTTCCTTTTTATTTTTGATTTTTTTTAATTGAAATAAAAAGAAATTAAAAAAAATAATAAAATGAAATAAAAAGAGAATAATAATAATACTAATAAAACAGAATAACAATAATAAAAATGAGAATAAAAGTAAAGATTAAAAATAAAAGAAAATAAACAAATAAAAATAAAAAGTGGGCCTAAAATGAACCAAAAATGAGGTATTTTAAAATACCTCTTTGCCGAAATTTTCCTCGAAAGGAAAAAAAAGTTCCGGGCCAAAAGACACATATATATGGAATCTTAAGTCATAAATATGACAGACAAAATTAGGGTACAACAGATGGGAAGGAAGCAGTCTGCTAAACATTTGAGAGTTTTTGGTTCTTTGTGCTACAAGCACATCCCTAATGCAAAGAAAAAGAAGTTGGGGGACAATAGTGAACCTATGATATTGGTCGGATATCATGAGACAGGTGCTTATAGGCTATATCATCATATGAATCACTCAATTATGATCAGCAGAGATGTCATGGCACGACCCAAAAACACTAATCGTGACCGGCGCACGAACTAGAACATTCTAGTCCGGCAAGCCTATTGATCAGACTTGACAAACTAAAAATAAATATTCTGATTCGGACTACACTTCCAATATATATATATATTCACTGAAATTTTGACAGAGTTTCCTCTGTATTTTCAACGTTTCCAAGATTTTAATCGTTTATCAACCTGTATTCTCATCCAGAGTTTTAAAATGACATATTTACATAATTGTACATCTCAAAATAAAACCTTCCTAAACTCCAAATAGCTGCAGATACTCTGACTCAACATATACATAAACAAAAGAGACATCCATCAAAGAAGCCTACCATAAAGAGTGACATGGCTGAACCTTGAGTCTACTAGCAGCTTTCTACTTAGCTGCTTGGAAATCTGAAAAAAATAGAAAATGAAAGAGTAAGTCACAAGGACTTAGTGAGAGACAACAACCACCACCAACTAGAAGGGAAACACACAAGGGCACGAATAATTACCTTTCTCAAATCTAGTTTCAACTTACAAATCTAATAGCCAAATAAAAATACAATTAATCGATAATAAAGTGGCACATGAAATTCACAAATTTGGAAATTTATTCAATCGAAAGAAAACTATTTCAAACTTTCAATATTGTAAAGAGGTGAAAACCAAGTCCACAACTTTAAAGAAAATATAAAAATCAGTTATAACAAAAAGAAATCAAAATAATCAGTTTTAAATAGAATATAGAAATCGGATACAATTTGATAAGATCAAAATAATCAACTTTAAAGAAAGTATGGAAATCCAACTTTAGTGAACATAATCAAAATGGGTGAATCGAGAACTAGCTCCATCTCATTGATAGCTCTTTCCTACTAAGAGTTGCCTTTCTCTCAGTGGTAGCTCCATCTAACAGATAGCTCTTTTCTCTCGACTCAAAACAAAATGTAAAACAATTTCAATTAGGGAGTTTACATCTCATCGATAGCCCTCTCCTCCTAATGGTGGCCTTTCCATTGGGGCGGCTCCATCTAACGGGTAACTCTCCCTAATCGTAATCACATACTAGGTCCTAGCACCTAGGTCGTCGTCTTTATAATCGTGATTCTGAACACAAAATTCTCAAAACGTCTCAAAATCCATATTTTACAACATGTCGAGTCAAAATATGTACCATCAAAACTCAATTGAAAATCTACCACTTATAATCATAAGTAAATCCAAATCAAATCCAAATTGAGTACATATTAATATCAAAATCTTCGAAAAACACAAACTTCATGCTATACACTATGCAAGTAAAGTTTTAAATGACGCACAAGTCAATTATGCTACCACTGAAAAAGAATTACTTGCCATAGTATTCGCATTAGAAAAATTTCGTTCGTATCTCATTGGTTCAAAAATTGTTATCTGGACTGACCATGCAGCTATCAAGTACTTAATTACCAAACCCGACTCAAAGCCGAGACTCATCCGTTGGATGTTGCTACTCCAAGAGTTTGATTTGGAGATTAAGGACAAGAAGGGGACTGAGAACCTAGTAGCTGATCATCTGTCAAGATTGGTGAACGATGAGATAACGAAGAATGAGAGGGACATCCTTGAAGAATTCCCGGATGAAAAGTTGCTTATGGTGCAAGAAAGACCATGGTTCGCTGACATGGCCAATTACAAAGCAACGGGGTTCATACCGGAAGATTACACATGGCAAATGAAGAAGAGGTTGTTGAGAGACGCAACTCAATTCATTTGGGATGACCCGTACCTCTTCAAGATTGGAGCAGACCACTTGTTAAGAAGATGTGTTGCAAGAGAAGAAGCCAAGGACATCATGTGGCACTGTCACAACTCGCCATATGGTGGTCATTATAGTGGAGAAAGAACTGGAGCAAAAGTTCTTCAAGCTGGCTTTTATTGGCCCACCTTGTTCAAAGACACATACGAACATGTGAAGGAATGCGAGAGTTGCCAGAAAACTGGAGGTATTTCAAAGAGGAATGAAATGCCTCTACAAAGTATCCTTGAAGTCGAAGTTTTCGACTGTTGGGGTATTGACTTTGTAGGGCCATTTCCATCCTCCATGAACAACGAGTATATTCTGGTGGCTGTTGACTATGTGTCAAAATGGGTAGAAGCAATAGCATCTCAGAAAGCCGATAGCAAGACGGTGGTCAAGTTTCTGAAAAGGAACATCTTTTCCCGATTTGGAACTCCAAGAGTGCTAATAAGTGACGGAGGTTCTCACTTCTGCAATCAACAATTAGCAAAAGCACTTGAGCACTATGGGGTAAAGCACAAGGTAGCTTCACCATACCATCCACAGACCAACGGTCAAGCCGAGGTATCCAACCGTGAAATCAAACGGATACTTGAGAAGACCGTGTCATCATCAAGGAAGGATTGGGCGATGAAATTGGACGAAGCATTGTGGGCCTATAGGACCGCATACAAAGCTCCTACGGGTTTCACACCATTCCAGTTGGTGTATGGGAAAGCATGCCACTTGCCGGTCGAGTTGGAGCACAAAGCGTTTTGGGCGCTCAAGTTTTTGAACTTTGATCAAGAGCAAGCGGGGGAGAAGAGAAAGCTTCAGATGAATGAGCTAGAGGAAATGCGTGACCAAGCCTATCAGTCAAGCAAGCTTTATAAGGAAAAGGTCAAACGGTATCATGACAAGAAGATCATGAGGAGGGAATTCAGGCCTGGTCAAATGGTGTTGCTGTTCAATGCAAGACTAAGACTATTTCCGGGTAAATTGAAGTCCAAATGGTCCGGTCCGTTCATGATCAAGGAGGTTAAACCTTATGGAGCTGTGGAACTAGAAGATCCTATCACTAAGTCAACATGGACAGTGAATGGACAGAGGCTGAAGCCATATTTTGGAGGTGAAGTTGTTCGGCACACGACGACAATTTCACTCATCGATTCTTATGCATAAGCGAATAAGGCGTCGATCTAATGACGTTAAACAAGAGCTTGTTGGGAGGCACCCCAATTTTGTAAGTATTTTACTACTTTGCATTTTAGTTTAGGTCATTTTTATATCCAAATCAAAAACCAGTCCGGAAACACAGAACACCAAATTTTTCCTGTCATGGATCGCTGAGCGAATTAAGGTCTCGCTAAGCGAACTTTATAGGTCAGTTTGACCATTTTTGACCAAAGTATTTTCGCTCAGCGATGAAGTTGTCGCTCAGCGAAAATACGTAGTCAGACATTCCTGTTTCCAAAGCCAGTTATCTCTCTCTCTCCATTAATGTTGCCCAACCGTTCCCCAACCACCCAAAACCACCCAAAACCGGTTCAAAACCACTTTGGCTTTCATTTTTCCATTTTCTCACAAAACCATAACAACCTTTCAAATTCCTTGCAAATTCCTCAAACCCAAGCTTAGCAAAACCAGATACCAGCACCTGCACTTCATTCTTTCACTTCTTTGTGCATTTAATCATCAGGTTTGCTTGCTATTTTTGTTTATTTTTAAATTTTCGTATTTGGGTTTTAATTTTTGAATTTGATAGTTAGGTTTTATGATGCTGTGTTAGAAAGGTTAGATGCTGGTTAGAATAGAATTTAGTTTAAGTTAGAAATGAAACATAATAACAAAATTAATGCCATGCAAAATCACGATTTTGAATCAATTTTTGGATAAACCCATTTCTGTATAAACTTGAATTAAACAAGGGTTTATGGTGTTTTGCTTGCCATTATTGTTAGTATACTTCATTTCTGAAATGACTAGGTGTGTTGTTTAAGATTAGAGGTAGTTCAGAGAGATTTTCACAAAAATTTTTCAATTTCTGCGTATTTTCGCTTAGCGAAAATACGATCGCCTAGGCGAAAGTTCATCTGGAAAACCCAGAAATGATGAACATTTTTCGCTTAGCGATTGTTATGTTCGCTCAGCGATTTTCTCCAGAAAATTTTAAAATTTTATAATTTTTGCTCTGAGTTTTTCAATTTGATTTTTTACTAACCTCTATCTATATATTTCTTCTGTGTGCTTTGCCTGATTGTTTTGCAACATGGCACCTAAAACTAAGGCAACCGGAGGCAAAAGGAAAGCTGGTGACTCGTCCTCTCGTGCAGCAGCACAATATGATGCGAGTCGCTTCCGGAGTGCGCATCACGCAGAAAGGTACCAGGAGCTGCTGAAGAGGAAGTTCTGGCACGAAAAGGAATTTATCCTAAATCCTCAAGGAAAGTACAGTGGAATAGTGGAAATTTTTGAGAGCAGGAAGTGGGAGACGTTGATTAGTCCCCCGACTAAAATCAACGCGGATATTGTAAGGGAGTTTTACGCGAATGCAATCCCGGATAACCCAGAAGACCCGTTTGAGTTCCAAACGTTTGTCCGAGGTCATGTAGTGAAATTTCACCGACCCGCCATCAATGCCTACCTTGTAAACCCAATTCCACCCATGGAATCTGAGTATTTGTGTGAGTTCCACGCTCAGCAAGCTCGTGCCAACTGGGACCACGAAGAGATCAAAAAAGCCATCTTCAAGGAGGGTAAGGATTATGACTTGAACGCAGCTGGGAAGCCCTTCAGAGCATTGAAGCAGAATATGACAATGCCTGCTCAGGTGATTCTAAATTTGATCTTGCATAATATCCGCCCGAAAAGCCATACCTCTTCAACAACATTGGACGTCACTCCCCTCATCTACTGCATTCTAGCTGGGAAAACAGTGGATGTTGCCCGCATCATTGCAAGAGAGATCAAAACAGTTGCAATGAGTGGCATCACAACTGGAAAGTGTCCACTTGCTTTCCCTGGATTGATAATGGGCCTGTGCCAATCTGCCCGCATTGTCCTCCCACCACAGATTCATGAGCAGATCGTACATCCGGTGGACGATGCCTACATAGCCCGGCACAATGAGGAGAAGCAACCAAAAAGAGCCCCCCAGCAAACACAACATCAGCCTGAATCTTCACAAGCACAGGAGCAGCAGCCTTCACAGCCACAGCAGACTCAGATTCCACAGTGGGATCCTAGGTATCAGAGTTATACTTGGGATGCTATGGAAGCACACTACAGAGGTCAGCTGGGTATCCAGGAGTCCCTTTATCGTCTGCAGCATCAGTGGGGTGCTCCATCAGACCCTGCTCAGCAAGTGATGACCCCGGATCAGTACCGTTCCTATGTGAATTATCCTGAGGACAGGCCATTCTTTTATGGAGGGGGCAGTGCAGCTGCAGTTGCTGATGATGATGATGTAGTAGCAGCTGATGGTTCGAATGAGGAGACGGCGAGTGATGAGGAGATGGAGGACTGAAGAGGGAGTACAACTTGAAAGCACGCACATTCAGTGAAATATTTCATTTTAAAGCTTTCAGTCAGAATTTTTTTGGATTGTCCGATATACCATGGCTTGTATAACTGAATTTCTGTATTTGTTTCGGTATTTTGATTTTGTACTTTGCTTCCGTACTTTTAATTCCGTATTTGAATTCTGTACTTTGAATTTTATGTACTTTTGGTACAATTTGCTTAAGTTATGTTTTATGTTAATTTTGTGTGTTATAGTTATTTATTTTAGTATCATGTTTTAGTTAGTATAGTTAATTTTAAATTGTGTGAACCCTGTTCAAATACTCAAAGCTAAATGCTTGAACTAAGCCAAAGCTGTGAGCAAAAGATCAGGTGAGTGATAATGAAAAAAAGTTAGTGATAAAGCACGCAGCTAAGGTACTCGTTTCTTGTTTTTCTAGGTATATACTTGATTGTGAAATAAGTTCTTTACACACAAGTTTAATTTATTCAGTTTTACGCAAGCACTTGTTTAGTTTTGAACCAATATAGAACTAGCCAAAATGTGAGGAATCCTCAACCATTGTATATATATGCAGGAGACCAACATTTCATGTTTAACTCAGTTATTTTATGTTAAATCTATTGTTGTTTTAATTTGTATAAAAGCATTGAAATGACCAAGGCAATTTTTTGAAATTGAGTGAAATACTGTTGAAGCAGTATTTCATACAACAAAAGTAAGTATTTTCTATTATCGTCTCCTCAGGGATTGGTGCCTTACTTCGAACCGTTCAACAATCGGTATTGTTTTGAGTTAGGGGTTTGTACGATTGGTTTCATAAACTAACAAAATGTAAATGCGGGAATTAAAACGACAAAGAATTAGGGAATAAAAGCGTTGAGATTAAAGTTCATCAATCTTGCAAAGAATGTAATAAATAAATCATGCATATGAATTTAGCGTTTTAGCGTAAATATCACGTATCGCTCTACAATATCATTGATTTCCCAAATGACATCGTGAAATCGATCGTATCGTTTAATCGACGATTTCCCAATCAATCAAACGATCCGAAAGCATTACGATTCGAAACTTAATGCGATTATCAAAACCCAAATCCATTTCTAGATTTTCTTATTTTGATAGAAGATTATTCTTAAACATAGATTCAAAAGTATTTGTCAATATCATTTGAATCAATCATGAGAATGAAAAGCAAGAATAACTTCATAAACATATAAATTGCTAAACCATATATTCACATAATCATTCATTACAATCAAAGCTAGAAAGATTACCTCTAATCCCAACAAAGGGATGTTAGTTGCTCATTTTCATGGCAACTATGCAAAGGTGAAGAGAAAAGGTGAAGATACAAACCCAAGTCTTGATTTCCCAAAGCCTTTGGTTGATTTCCACTACTCAATCACTTTTGATCTTTGAAGATCAAAGCTCTAGCCCAAAAACTAAGTCCTAAACTACTACTAAAGCAATCCTAACAAATTGGAAGAAGAAAATATCAAAGTTCTCCAACTGGGTATATTCAGAAAATGAGCCAAAAATGCTTTATAAAACTGAATATTTGCACGCTCGCTACAAGCGATGAGTTGGTCGCTTGTAGCGAGGAAGTTTAATGGCCAATAGGGATCCTCCACGTCAGCATGGAGCCTTAAACCGCCCTTGGTCGCTTGAAGCGACCAGTCCATCGCTTGAAGCGATGAGCATCTAAAAATCCCTGCCTATCTTCGCTTGTAGCGTGGCAGCTGGCGCTTGAAGCGATGAAGCCTTCAAATTCCCTGCCTATCCTCGCTTGTAGCGAGGATGCTTGCGCTTGTAGCGATGGCTTTGAAACAAACTTCATTTCTTTGCTCAGCATGATCAAGCATGAATTTCCTGCAATAAAAACATGGGGTAAGACATAGGATCTCAAATATAGCATTTTGAACCATAAAAACGAGCTTATCCTAAAATAACTTGTGAAATAAGTTACATAAGTGCCTAAAATAAATATACTTATTAAGTCAATTTTGGCACTTATCACACTCCCCAACTTGAATCTTTGTTTGTCCTCAAACAAAGGACATAACAAAAAAGGAAACAAGCTTTAATCATGGCTTTGAGCAAGAATGCAAAAGAATCAAAAGTTTGAAGCAAATAAGTGACAGATAAATGATTCAACATGAATGCGCAAACTAGGGTTAAATTTCTCATTAAACGAGATACATACTATGAATGTGAACTAGTTCTAAACACATAGCATCAAATCACACAATTCTTAACAAGCAATATGTTTAAAATTGAACCAAACCTAACACACTTCTATATAAAGTATATGAACAATTGAAATCATTTGTGAGGGTTATGAACACTCATCCAATAAACATGATAACATACAATCAAATTATGTGTCTATCTAATTATCATTTCCACAAGCATAAAAGGCATTGATCAAAAGGACTTTAAGGGTTGTAATTGGGCTAGGCTACAAAAGAATTGTCATATGTGGGATATTTGAATTCAAATGGCCAAGCAAAAGGAAACATTCAAACTAATTACAACTTCCTTCTTTCTCCAATACAACACTTGGTGAATTTCTTTCTTTTCTATTCTTGATTGATTCTTGACAACTTTTCTTTTTCTTTGAAATCTTGCAAACCTTTTCATTTTTCTCTTTTCTTTTTCTTGGTTTGCTTTTCTTTCTTTTTTCATTTCTTTTTTTCTTGTTGTCAAGATCAATTAACATCATTCACCATACATTGACTTAAATAAAACCTTCCTTTCTCCCCAACTTATTCCAATGATACCCTAATCGAATGTTCCTTTGTTATTATGGCAAAGGTCAATAAAAACGACGGATAAGGGTTCAAAAGAAAACAACAATCAGAATTTAATAAAGAGTTAACTGTGACTGAATTTTTTTTTACAAACTCCGGCAATTTAAATAAGCAGATGAGCTTATTAAATTGACAGTCCACAGTTAACAATTCTGATTCCATTAGGCTCAGCTGGGTTAACAGATACTCACTCATCTCACAGGGTAGGTTCATTTGGTCAAGTATTTCTCTCAAATTCAAAAAATTGCCTTGATCATTTCAATGCTCTTATACAAATTAAAACAACAACAGATTTAACATAATCTAACTAAGTTAAACATGGTATTGGTCTCCTGCATATATATACATTGGTTGAGGATTCCTCACATTTTTGGCTAGTTCTACATTGGTTCAAAACTAAACACATGCTTGCTTAAAAACTGAATAAATTAACTTGTGCGTGTAAAGAACTTATTCACATTAAAGAATATACCTAGAAAAACGAGAAAACGAGTACCTTAGCTGCGCGCTTTAACACTCATTCTTATCATTATCACTCAGATGATTCACAGTTCAAGCATTGCTTTTGAATCATTCATCTTTCTTTCAAAATTTGTTGGGGTTTTTCAAAAATTTTAACATAAATAAACACTAAAGCATAAATAAAATATAACTATACTAACATGTTATACCCAAAATATAAATAACATAAACATAAACATAATATTATTCAAGGTACAACAGAAATACCCAAAGTACAAAGCAAAAATCAAAATGTTAAAATACAAAGCAGAATAAATAAAATGAAAGGGAAAACAAATCAAGATCTGCTGCTCTGCATCAATCTGAATCTGTGGCCATGTCGTCCTCAGAGTCAGTCAAGTCAGCTGCCATGCGATCTATAGAGTTTGTAGCATAAGAAGAATCATCACCCAGATCAGCATCGACATCACCATCGTCTCCAGCATCCTGATCATCACCAGCACCAGCTGCCTCTGCCCCTCCTGGAAAGAATGGCCTGTCCCCAGGCCAAGCAATGTGCTCGGAGAAGAATGCAGGTGTCCACGGGCTCTGGCCACTGTCGTGCAGATGGCTCTGAAGCGTAGTAAGTGCCCGATGATTTGACGCATTCTGCGCCAACAGCATAGAGCTCACAGTAGCATAATCCCAACCGGAAAAGTCCAAAGGTGGAATGGTCGGATGGCTAGGATGGCTAGGGTGGCTAGTAGTGTGAGGTGGTGGTGGTGGCATGTGAGAGGGTCCTGCTGAGGATGAAGGTCCGGCTGAGGTGTGAGGTGGTGATGGTGGGGCAACAGGTGCAGGTGCAGAGCAATACCTATTGATGTATCTATCATCAATAGGATTTTTAATCTCCTCATCAACTTGTGATGGCATATGAACTCTAGCTCTCCTACATAGACCCATAATCAACCCGGGAAAAGTCAAGGGACATTTAGGTTTGGCCGGGGGTAATAGTCCACTTTCAGCAACGATCCTCATCTCATTAGCAATAAGCCTAGCTACGTCCACTTGACGCTGAGTGAGGATGTAGTGAACTAGGGGGGTCACATCTAAAGTGGTGGAAGAGGTGTGAGACTTAGGGCGAATGTTATAAAGAATCAGGGTAAGGATTACCTGAGCCTCGGTGGTCATGTGCTCACGGAATGCTCTGAAAGGCTTACCCGAAGCCTTACTCACGTCATACCCCTTCCCCGCTTGGAAAATGTCCTGTGCTATGGTGTCGTGGTCCCACTCTCCACTCCTCTGACGCTCACCAAAATCACACAGTGCTGTGGGTGCAAGCGGATTCTCTTCTTCATCATCAACCAGCTCCAATGGCTTGCCCAGATATGCGTTGATGGACATGCGGTCGAATGTGACGGTGCGCCCACGCACGTAGGTCGTGAAGGTGAACTCATCTGAAGGATCGGAGGGGATCGCGTTCGCATAAAACTCGCGAACGATCTCATAGTTGATCCTCCGAGGTGGCGTACAAAGAACACCCCACTTCCTCTCTTTTATTATGGCTGCCAAGCCTGCATAATCCCCTTCTTCTGAAATTTCAAATCTCTTCTCGGACCAGATTCTTCTCGTCCTCAGTTCCTCGTATCTCTCCTGGTTCCTCCAGCTGAGGAAACGAGCTGCATCGTGTTGCGGAACATTGACCCTTGGTCTTGACGAGGAACTTTCCACGTTCCTTTGACGTTTAGAAGTTGTTTTAGGTGCCATTCCTACATAATTGATCAAAACAGATAAAAGTCAGGTAGGATATAAGTCAAATATCAATTAAAACAAAAATAAAACAAAATCTGGGTTCGCTCGCTACAAGCGCAGTTCTAGCGACAAGACCCTTTTTCAAAATTCATGTTTTTCTTGATTTTGACTTGGTTCTAGCATGCGAAATCATCATTAAAGCTAAAATAAATGAGAAACAATCACTCAAACTCCCTAAATCCTCAAAAACCCTAATTTATTTTGATTTTTACAAAAGGGTTTTTCCAAAAATAGAATTCCTAAGAATAAGAGGATTACAGGGAAGTCTTACAAGTGATTATCGTTCATTTATAGCAACTAAAACTATGTATAACAATGGGTAACAACAGGGCATGATTTATTTCAAAATTTTCGCAAACCCTCAAACCCTAAATTGTGAAATCAGCATGCAGGCACTAATAGCAAGTGGAAAGCTTAAAAATAGTGACAGACAGGGACGAAATACATACCTGGTGAGTTGATTGAGCAAGATTATTTGCAGGCACAGAGTTGTTAGCAAGATTTGTGCAGAAATTAAGCAGAAATGGAAATGTATGTTTACAGAAATGAAAAGTTGCGAAAATATAAGTTTAAAACAGATAATGCAATAAATGAAAGTGGTTGGGGGGGTGGCTGAAGCGACAGGTCAAACCTGGGTATTATAAAACTGTTTTCTGATACGCTCGCTACAAGCGAACAGTGGCGCTACAAGCGCAAGTGCAAAAACTGTCGCTACAAGCGACAAGTGAGTCGCTACAAGCGACAAGTGTAAATTCCGTCGCTACAGCGATGAGTTGGTCGCTGTAGCGACCATGACAGAAAACAGAAAAATAAATTTTGAAGTTCTAACCACTATCCCAACATGCATGGATGAATGTTAAAAATCAAAATATTAATTAAAACAAACCTAAACAGTTGGGTTGCCTCCCAACAAGCGCTTGTTTTACGTCGTTAGCTCGACGCCTTTTTCGTTAGGGTGGCCAGAATGAGACGGAACGCACATCAGCCCTAGTATTCCTTTGCTTTGGGAGGAATTCCATGAACTTGCAGAACAGCTGATGTGGAGTCCATAACCTCCCTATCCAGAATAAGCTGAGCAAGGACCTTAGGCAATCTTGTACTCGTTCAAGTTCCACCTTGCTCACTTTCATCCCCTCATCCTTGGAAGCTTGTTCCTTGTTAAGAAACGGTTCCGGCTTCTCAATCTCCATACTTTCTTCACTATCAACAACACTGGCCTTTTCAGTATCTGACCTTTCTTGAGGAGTTTCATCTTTGCGTGGTATCTCTAATTCTTCCACTAATGGCTTTATACCACATCCTTTAAACATTGATTCATCCTCACTCTCATCAATATCATCTTCAACAATCTCTCCACATTCCAAAGTGGATTGATTGTTGGTTTGAACATCCACGGTTCTTGGTAGATAATCCATTTGGACTTGCAAAACCTCCAATTGGCATGACAAAGTTCTTAATCTATGGTTGGTGTTTTGCATGTTGATCATGGATTGTTGCATGAACATGTTCAGAATATTCTCAGTTCTTGACATTTGTTCATCTTCAGACGGATATTGTTGATATTGTTGATAAGCTTCATACTCGTATGGATCATAATAGTTGAAATAATCATGATGATCAGCCATGATTTCTTTCAATGAGAATCTGAAACACAATTAACTAACAAGAAACTTTTCTTTGCATAACAAAGAGGGTTAATGCCAAACAGTTTATATATACAAAAGAAATGAAAGAATATTAACAAGGTATATACAAAAGCTCAAAACACTACAAACTATTGCGATGTTCAAAATAATTTAATACTAATCCCCGGCAACGGCGCCATTTTGTTGAAGCAGTATTTCATACAACAAAAGTAAGTATTTTCTATTATCGTCTCCTCAGGGATTGGTGCCTTACTTCGAACCGTTCAACAATCGGTATTGTTTTGAGTTAGGGGTTTGTACGATTGGTTTCATAAACTAACAAAATGTAAATGCGGGAATTAAAACGACAAAGAATTAGGGAATAAAAGCGTTGAGATTAAAGTTCATCAATCTTGCAAAGAATGTAATAAATAAATCATGCATATGAATTTAGCGTTTTAGCGTAAATATCACGTATCGCTCTACAATATCATTGATTTCCCAAATGACATCGTGAAATCGATCGTATCGTTTAATCGACGATTTCCCAATCAATCAAACGATCCGAAAGCATTACGATTCGAAACTTAATGCGATTATCAAAACCCAAATCCATTTCTAGATTTTCTTATTTTGATAGAAGATTATTCTTAAACATAGATTCAAAAGTATTTGTCAATATCATTTGAATCAATCATGAGAATGAAAAGCAAGAATAACTTCATAAACATATAAATTGCTAAACCATATATTCACATAATCATTCATTACAATCAAAGCTAGAAAGATTACCTCTAATCCCAACAAAGGGATGTTAGTTGCTCATTTTCATGGCAACTATGCAAAGGTGAAGATACAAACCCAAGTCTTGATTTCCCAAAGCCTTTGGTTGATTTCCACTACTCAATCACTTTTGATCTTTGAAGATCAAAGCTCTAGCCCTAAAACTAAGTCCTAAACTACTACTAAAGCAATCCTAACAAATTGGAAGAAGAAAATATCAAAGTTCTCCAACTGGGTATATTCAGAAAATGAGCCAAAAATGCTTTATAAAACTGAATATTTGCACGCTCGCTACAAGCGATGAGTTGGTCGCTTGTAGCGAGGAAGTTTAATGGCCAATAGGGATCCTCCACGTCAGCATGGAGCCTTAAACCGCCCTTGGTCGCTTGAAGCGACCAGTCCATCGCTTGAAGCGATGAGCATCTAAAAATCCCTGCCTATCTTCGCTTGTAGCGTGGCAGCTGGCGCTTGAAGCGATGAAGCCTTCAAATTCCCTGCCTATCCTCGCTTGTAGCGAGGATGCTTGCGCTTGTAGCGATGGCTTTGAAACAAACTTCATTTCTTTGCTCAGCATGATCAAGCATGAATTTCCTGCAATAAAAACATGGGGTAAGACATAGGATCTCAAATATAGCATTTTGAACCATAAAAACGAGCTTATCCTAAAATAACTTGTGAAATAAGTTACATAAGTGCCTAAAATAAATATACTTATTAAGTCAATTTTGGCACTTATCAAATACTTGACCAAATGAACCTACCCTGTGAGATGTGTGAGTATCTGTTAACCCATCTGAGCCTATTGAATCAGAATTGTTAACTGTGAACTGTCAATTTTAATAAGCTCAATTGCTTATTTAAATTGCCGGAGTTTGTAAAAAAATTCAGTTCATAGTTAAATCTTTATTGAATTCTGATAGTTGTTTTCTTGTGAACCCTTATCCATCGTTTTTATTGACCTTTGCCATAATGATAAAGGAACATTCGATTAGGGTGTCATTGAAATAAGTTGGGGAGAAAGGGAGGTTTTGTTTATGTCAATGTAAGGGTGAATGTGTTAATTGATCTTGACAACAAGAAAAAAAAGAAAAGGAAAAGAAAAGAAAGAAAGAAAAAAAGAAAGAAAAGCAAACCAAGAAAAAGAAAAGAGAAAAAATGAAAAGGTTTGCAATAATTCAAAGAAAAAGTTGTCAAGATCAATCAAGAATAGAAATGTATGTAATTCACCAAGTGTTGTATTGGAAAAAGAAGGAAGTTTGTAATTAGATTGAATGTTCCTTTTTGCTTGGCCATTTGAATTCAAATATCTCACATATGACAATTCTTTTGTAACCTAGCCCAATTACAACCCTTAAAGACCTTTTGATCAATGCCTTTTATGCTTTTGGAAATGATAATTAGATGGACACATAATTTAATTGGAATGTTATCATGTTTGTTGGATGAGTGTTCATAACCCTTACAAATGATTTCAACATGTTCATCTACTTTTTATATAGAAGTGTGTTAGGTTGGTTCAAATATAAATATTTTTTTTGCCAAGAATTGTGAGATATGAACTTTGTGCTTAGGACTATGTCACATTCATGGTATGTATTTAGTGGAATGAGAAACTTTACTATTGCTCGCGCTATCAAAGTTGAATCATTCACCTAAAAATCTTTTCTTCCGTTTTTGAAATTTTTGCCTCATGCTTAACTTTGTCCAAAGCCTTGTTTTTCCAATTATTTTGAATCTTTTGTTTGAGGACAAACAAAGAACTTAGTTGGGGAGTATTTGATAAGTGGCAAAATATGATTAAATTCATGTCTTTTACAAAGCTTTTTAGTTACTTGTTGTGCAAGATACCTTAGGAAAAGCATGGAATTTATGAATAAATGCCAATTATTATTTATATATTTTATTCTTCCCCATTTGTGTAGGAAAAAGCAAGCCAGGACCTGAAAATATCAAAGATTAATGAAAAATGCATGAAGACTTTCGCTCAGCGAAGTCTTGGCGAAAAGTTGGCGAAGTCAGGCAGAGATTTAAGGAGTTTCTGATGAGCATCTTCGCTCAGCGCAGCCTTGGCGAGATCTTGGCGAAGGTAGGCAGAAAGTTCAGCTGGAAGAGTAAATGCCACCTTCGCTCAGCGATTGCGTGGCGAAAGGTTGGCGAAACAAGACAGGGAATTTCTGAAACAGGGGAAGCTGTTATCGCCCAGCGAAGTATGGATCGCTCAGCGAAATCATCAAGGCGGTTTAATGCTGAAGATGACGTGGCTGCTTTCCATTGGGCACTTTTGAACGTTCGCTCAGCGACATTACGCATCGCTGAGCGAAATTGTAATTTTAAGTCTTAGTATTTAAAGCTTTTTACAGCTTTTAGGTAAAAAACTTACTATTGTATTGCTTTCATTTGAAACGAAATTCTAGAGATTATTACCAGAGAATAGGGCTAAAAGAAGGGCACTTCAAGGGACAAACAAGGAATCAAAGTTTGGATCATTCAAGGGTTTTTGAGAAATCAAAACCATCATTGATCTTCATCTTTAATCCTACTTTTGTACAGTTGACATGAGAATGATCAACTAAACATCCTTTGTTGGGATTAGAGGTAATAAATCTAGCTAGATATAGTCTATTTGATCATGTAAATATTTGATTCTAGTATTTTATAATATATTGAAAGTTATTCTTGATATTCAATATTATTTATGGTTTAGTGCTATTGACAAATACATTTAAATCTAAGTTTAGAATTCCTTTCTATTAAAACAAGTGTTTTAGACATAGAACTATGTTTTGATAATCACTCAATACATCATTACTTAATGCTTTTGGATCGTTTAATAGATTGGGAAATCGTCCATTAAACGATACAATCGATCTCACAACGTTATTTGGACACGAATAAGGTTGTCGAGTGATGTGTGATAATATCGTTAAAACGAGGTTAAAACTAGAATCCTTTTTATCATGATCATTAGACCATTATCGATGCTCGATTTATGACTTTGATACCAACGCTTTTATGCCCTATTACTCGTAGCATTTATTTATATTTTTTAATGTTGAGTAGTGTAGTATAAAACAAGGTTAAACCCTAACTTAAGACGATAATCGACGTTGAACGGTTTATGATATCACATTAATCCCTGTGGAACGATATAAAAACGATACTTGCTTTCCGCTAACATCATTTAGTATTAAGTATTTATCAGGCAGTGCTTATGCTACTCAGACAGTAGTGTATCAGATTTTCAGTTATGTGACATGTATCAGTAACCAT
>CM031373.1:22283564-22693483 GCA_018208015.1 Medicago ruthenica
TATTTAAAAAGCATGGAGGATCATAAAACTTAGCAAGCATTAACAATTGGGCAACTACTAATCATAAATTGATCTTGATGTTAATTTTTCTTCACTTAAACATAAGCCCAAAGGGAAAGTTCTAAACTAACTGGAACTCACCTCATGTTCTGGCTTGCTCAGCACAACTCAATTGCCCAACGAAAGCTTATGTCAGCTCCATAAGCACTTTCTCCGAAACAGCTTATTTGCAGCTTATTGATTATGCAAGGTCCGTTTTCGATCCAAGTCTCAACCCAGACTCCTACTAAGTTCACCAAACATATGCATTCAGTTCTGGTACCATTTGTCCGTCTAAAATTCGCATTTCGGCTTATTCTGCAAAATTTATGTCAAAACCCGTAAGCAGTTTTCAGCAGGATTTTCCAAATTTCGAATGCATTTTCTGAGCTCGTTATTAATCCGAATCACATGAAATTTATACCCGAACTGAAGGGAATTAAACGCAGAATCCAAAAATACAACAATTACACAAGTATGAGCTACACAGCAACAGTTACAACGAAAATACCAGACATATACCATACGAATTTTCACTTAAAAATCATGGAGCTCAAGCATAATCACTTCTTAACCATAATAGCTCATTTCAGCCAAACATCTATAACAGTCCAATGTTATCACTAAATCCCAACAATACAACTATTTCCAATATAAATTCAAGCTTAAAGATAAATCACCTTCAAGTTGAGATTCTAATCCTTCAACAGTGTTACAATCCTTATTCATCCAATCTTTGCTTCTAACTCCTATGCCCATTCTTTAACTTCAGTTCCAATCGACCCACAACAGCACTCTTGAGTACTCAAAGCCCACATGAAAAAGCTTGATTCAACCAAAAGGAGCAAAAATGGAAATTTGGCTACAAAAGGGTGATTTTCGGCCTGCTCAAGAAGAGGAAAAAGAATGGAAATTTCACAGCTTACTTCTTGCTTCTCTTTACTTTAATTGAAGGATTTGGGTGAAAGATTTGGGTATCAAAGCTTCAAGAATAAAAAATGGAGGATGGTGAGGATTTGGGGAGAGTTCACGTGAAAGGGAGAAGAGAAGGAAAATCTGATTTTCTTTTCTCCCAATTCTGCCTATAAGCCCCCTCATCAGCTCATACAATTTACCAAAATGCCACTACTCAGCCCAATATTTACTAAAATGCCACTACTTGTTGAAATGACCAATATAACCTTCTTTTCTCTTTGAAACGATTAATTTATCTTCTCCCATTTGTTCTCAGTTAACCATCTCTAACTCTAATTGATCATCTTCTCATCATTAACTATAATTTGGGTTGTTACAGATATAACAGCTGTTGTTCGTTCAATTGAAGCAGCTACTGCATCCGCTGACAAATATCATAATGTTTCAACCTCATCCATTGTCTCATCTCACCATGCTAAATATGCACTTGATTCCTATATATCTAGGAAGATTTTCCAAGGGTTTGATCATGAGACATTCTACATGGATGGCAGCCTATCTTCTCTCCTCAATCCTGACCAGTTTCGCCGCGATTGCTTCACTCAATACAAGGATATGAAGTCCATGGATCCTGCTGAGCTTCTTGGGATTTTACCAACATGTCACTTTGGAAAATTCTGTTTCAAGAAGTACCTTGCCATTGTTCATCCCAAGATGGAGGAGTCATTGTTTGGTAACTTGGAGCAGCACAGTCAAGTCCAGGCAGGAAACCACCCCAGGAGTGAGTTTTACAATAAATTTTTAGGGTTGGCCAAGACTGTGTGGTTGCTTCATTTACTCGCATTCTCATTGAACCCTCCACCAAGTCAATTTGAGGCAAGTCGTGGAGCTGAGTTCCATCCACAGTATATGGATAGTGTGGTGAAATTTTCCGGTGGGCGGGTGCCGGCTGGTCAGGTTGTAGGTTTTCCAGTTAGTCCTGGATTTAAGCTTGGGAATGGATCTGTTATAAAATCCAGGGTATATTTGATAGCCAGAACTTAATGTTTTAGGAGATATGAGAGTGATCAAAATCTTTGTCTAGCAGGCTTAACAGGCTACTGATGTAATATGAAAAATCCTTTGGCTAGGTTATTGTTTTTCGGATGAATTCAGTTTGAACATGAACTCATTACATTAATTTGAATTTGACCTTAATCGGTGATAATGGTATGTAGTTAATTCTCAAAAAAAAAAAAAATTGATAGCAAGCAAATGCTTTTTTCTATGTATCATTGGCTTGTGAACGAGAGGAAGGAGAATTATTTGATTCCCTGAATACAAAAAGCTACTTTGGTCTTTGGGTCTCACATAGAACCAGTACAATCTGATTTCATTATTATGATAGGCAATGTAGTATACCCAATAACAATATTTGATTGAATAGACAAATAAATTACATAAACCCTAAGTTGGTCTTTATACATGCTACATTTCATTGGTCTGTTCAATGAGTTGGGAAAAAAAGTAATGTATTTCCCAGAAAAAATGACATGTCCATAATACAATACAGTATACACCTATAAAGGGAATGTAATTTGACAGCATATTCATTGGCTAAGAATATATGAATGGTACATCCACTACCCACATGCACGTAGGAAACAAATATAAATGTAATCTGACGTTTTATACGACTACGAAGAACATATGACTATGAGGCGTGACTTCAATCCGCATGGCAGAAGTACAAAATAAAATCTTTCTGCCGCAGCAAATCCAAGAGTGTCGGGTAGCTAGCGCTTGTCGGAGAAAGAGAGTGTGTTTCTGCTTGCTGAATCTAATCATCGTGAAGAGTAACAATATTTATCCTCTAAAAACTCTCTTGGCCTGTGACAGGGATCAAATATGAGCACTTGAAATATTGAAAAGCAGAATCATATAGTCAAATATAGTTTCATGTAAAGTGAAGTTTGCCCACAAAACAGTTAACAATGTCAAAAGGCAAAAGAAAACTTTTGTAGCTTACAAGACCAAACATAGCTGCTTTACTTATTATAAAAGTACTAAAAAAGAGATGGTTTTATCGGAAAATTTACATGTTTTAACTGAATGCCAGTCTAGAACAGGACCATTCTACTTGGCTATGACAACTTTCGGAACACACATCTACAAAATTAGCCGTGATCAAAGGCGAAAATAAAGGTCACTAGTTTCTCTTGAGTGTGTGATAAGTTAGAAGCTGAAGCATACAAAACAAATTTTCAGAAATTATGCATGCATCAGCGGCAATGTTGTAAGAAAATTCATTTTAAATCTAGATTAGACCAAGACAGCTCTGCCGTACTCTTTCAAAGCTGTGTAATGAGAGCGTATGCAAGTGGGTCAAACCTTTAACCAGGACATTAGAAATGGATAACAAGGTGCAATGCAGTTAATAAATTATAAAGTGATTTTACTGGAATTGCGAATTTTATGCGTATCTTACTTGTTCGAGGGTAAGAAACATAATCACGTTCCAAACTCCTACTCGACCAAAATTTGGAAGGAAGCCTTTGTAAAAGGCCAAAAATCCCTGCAATACATTTCTCACATCAATTCAAGTTGTCCAAAACAATGATAAACTTTATGCAAACTTTTTTTATCAAACAAACAAGATAGCAGGAGCTGTTGTTAAAAATACTTTCAGATCACTTGAGAACAGAGCAATAAAGGTTGCAGCAAGTATTAAAAGTTATTCATTGTTTAATTATTAAGTCCCGTCTCCAATGTCCCCTCATAAAATGAGATATTCGTCAAAGACATTCAAAGAATAATCAGAAGAACATCCAATATAAAGGGTTAAAATAAAACTAACATAACAAAAAAGATGCTAATTATTGTCATAAATCTTTCAACTCATAGGATTCAAAATTTAAAGTTCAAATACAACAATGACAAAATCAAACAAGGAAGAAGTTCACTTACCTCATTGAACAAAGTCTTGAGAAAACAGTCAAATGTGTTTTTGTAGCTTGAGTCCCCCATCATCCTGGATTTTACCTGGAAAATTATAAACATGGATAAATCATAATTTGCGTTGAAAATTTAGATGGTGTTACTTCATAAGAGTTCACCAAAAATTGACCAATTGAACGTTTTCCTGTACCCCGTACTATAATGGAATCTTGCAATAGTTCTAAATTTTCAAAATACATGTTTGTGGGAGAACACAGTTAAACAGTGTTTGGATTCGTTTTATTTTTTCCAGCAATACCAGCACCAACATTGTTAGCATTAAATTTTCAAGATTGAACACCAAAAGTTTGTCCAAAAGACCAAAGATATGTCACTTTTAGTGCCTTCCTTCTTTTTCTGTCTGATTTCATTATTGAAGGTCTGTCATTACTATCAAATGTTCATATAAAACACAAGTGTAGACTAAAGGTAAAGAAAATAGGAGGGAATGGGCTGGGGTAGAACCTACCACATCAACAGGAGAACCGATAAAGACAGCAAAAAGACCTGCTCCTAGGCCAGCTAGGAGGTGAGTAAAGGCATTGTCCATGAATCCTGGAATTTTCAAAATCGTCTGCATAAGTATGAAAAATCAGAGCAGCATTGCAGTAGCATTTCATGTAATGCAACATTGGATTTTAGCAAATTCCAATTTAGAATCCCTTATAATGTTATTACCTGCTTCACTTGATCATAACTAGCTAGTTCAGCAGCATTTATAATTGCATTTCGTGCTATATTAGGCCCAAGTCCAGTCCACAAGGCCCCTAACCCTTCCTAGTTCAACAGATATATACAGAATGAGACATAATATACATATAAAGGAACCCAAAAAAACACATCAGAAGAAAGTCTGACTTGTCTCAATATGGTAGAATATGCATCCATAGCACCAGAATAGCGCTTGGGTACCCCAGATGGCAACTGGCCTTCAGATTGAAGCCTAACTTTGACTAGATCTGTCGGATTAGCGATAGTGATTGCCAAAGCACCTACCACAAGTTCAAAAAAATGAATCAATGACTGTAACATGTAACCTATGCTATAAAATGGGGACTGGTAAGTGCTAACCACCTCAACTCTGTTTGAAGCTAGAATTCTACACACTATCAATTAAACAAGCAATCATTCTCCTTATTAGAAAGGAAATGCAACTTATGAGCATTTAAGTCTTTTTTACCAAAAATAGAAACCTAACTAAATCTCTTATGAATTTCCTCAACTCTTCCCATTTCCTTTCTTTCCAATCTACAACCTATTTTGTAACCATCTACATCACCTAAATTTAAATCCAATGATTTAAACCTACATCAAGCAATTATTATTTCACATTCATGATAAATTCTAGTACTACATTATCAAGGTGAAAAAGCCACTTAATAAACAAATAGAAACATTCTTTCAAAAAAAAATATAGAAACACACAAAGCTAAAATTCTAATTTTTCATTTTCCATGAAAATTGGGGGCGTTAAAAGTAATGAATATTATTATCTCGTGTTCTGGTTAGAACATAAATGGAGTCACCCACCCCATTTTTACTTCGATATTATACCCTTACTAACTTAAGCATTGAAATGTCTTTTGCAGGTATTTCTCCCACCAGAGAATCCAAGATCATTGGAGCTTACAATTACATCAAGCCATATAAAATCTCCCCTTTATGTTTCTACCATAACATTTAAGCAATGAGAAGCAATAAAAAATGGGTTAAGTAGTAATACTACTGACCGGTTAGAAGAGCAGCAAGTATCATATGATACAGAGGAACTTCTCCAACAAATGCAGCACCAACAAGAAAAGTTTTCACCTGTCGAAAAACACAGCTCATAATCATACATACAAACCAAAATTACTCCAATCCAAGGACCTGTTTGGATCAACTTATTTTAGCTTATCTACTGCCATAAGCACTTGTGACACTGTGTGGGAGAACTTATGAAAACATCTTAGGACATTTTCATAAGTTGTTTTTAGTTTATTTTCATAAGTTCCCTAGGATAACTTATGAAAACAGCTTATGAGATGTTCATAAGTTGTTTTTAGCTTATTTACATAGGCTCTCGAGGATAGCTTATGAAAACACCTTATAAATTATACAAAAACAGATTGACTTTATTTTATCTTGTGTTTTAGAAATAGCTAGCTTATTCATATGATAAGCGCTTATACTACAAGCTGCAAAATAAGGTGCTTATCCAAACAAGTTCCAAATGAATAACATGATAGTATTAAAAAAGGAAAATATTATTAATTACTAACAGGATCATATAAGGCAATTCTTAAACCACCATACAAACACTGACGGTGTAAACCAGGAACAATGCCTTTCCATAAAGAAGAAGCCCCTTCTTCTCTAGCAATAGTTTTAACAGTTCCAAGTAAACATAGACTCGCGAGTCTACATAGACTCGAAAAGTGTCTGTAGACTCGTACAAGTCTATAGAAAATTAAATTTAACTTTAAAAAATATGTAAGTGACACATAAATGACATATATTTATAATAGAACACCAATTAACATAATTAAAATTTCAAATTCCATAACAAACTTTTTAACAAAAAAAAACCTCATATTAGAGCAAGCAAAGTAGAAAAGTAAGTAGATGACGTCATAGTTTCTTCCTAATTGGCTGCTATATATACCAAAAAAAATTACAAAACATGGATGCTAATGACTTCAAATATACAAAGCTCATGTGAAATCTTCATCAAAATCACCACCATTGTCATCGTCACCATCATCTTTACTGGCATCTTGACCATCATCGTCAAACTCAACCCTAGATAAAACAGTTTATTCATCATTAACCTAATTCAACATTGTCTCCACCACCACTTTGCACGTCATTATTAGCAGCATTTGCTTCTATAATATTTCGATATACAACAAGAGAACGTCGTTGATGAAAGAAAAAAATATTGTCAACAACGATGAGTGTGACATAAATTTTTCTATCTTTGATGAGAGTAAGAATCTTCTTTCTAAATTAAAAATGTTTAAATAGTTTACATTTATTTATGGATTTATTTATGACTTGTTTTATGTAGCTAGCGACTTTCTTATCCTGCGCACCCACCTCGTGGTGATTCTGACAATGAACCAGCGAGTCACACTCACACAGCCACACCCAGCACGTGTTCGTTATGCAATCTCTAATATTTTATTCTACACATTATTGAGTCACTTAACGAGTCACTGTTCCCACTCAGCTTCTTCTTCATCTTCTTCTGAAACTTCTTTCTTTCTCTCTGTCTTTGACTCAGTGTCTCTCAGTGTCAAATTCAACCAATGACGAGAAAGGTTTCAAATTTCTCCGATCTGATCCAAAGGGTCACCGCTTCATGTCTCCTCAACCCACTTGTTCCAGTGAGGAAGATAGTTGAAGATGATTCACCCTACGAATCAGAAGAAAACAGAGACGAAGAAGAACATTATCACAGTGATGATGTTGATGATGACGAAGATGAGGATGAAAATGGTGACCCTTTGGAGGAAAATGACGAATTCAACGAAGACAAAATGATGGGTATTAAGATTTTGAAGGTAAAGCAAATGGAAGCATTAATGGAAGAAATTTTCGAAACGGTGTCGTCTATGAAGAGAGCGTATGTGAAGTTACAAGAAGCACATTCACCGTGGGATGCAGAGAAGATGAGGGTTGCTGACGTGGCGGTGGTTACGGAGCTGAGGAAGCTGGCTGTGTTGAGGGAGCGGTTTCGGAGGAATGGTGGTGGTAGGAAAGGTGGTCGGAGAAGAGGTTTTGGTGTGGCGTCGGTGAGGGAGGTTGTGGCGCCGTATGAAGCGGTGGTGGAGGAGTTGAAGAATGAAGTGAAGGTGAAGGATTTGGAAGTGAAAGATTTGAAAGAGAAGCTTGAAGGTGTTGTTGCTCTTTCTAGTAATAGTAGTGGTGAAAAGAAACCAGGGAGGTCTCAATCTAAGAAGAAACTAGGAATTCAAGGTACATTATCATTATCAATGACCCTTTGTTTTTTTAATGTTGTTGTTTTTATGAAAATGTTGTGTTTCATGTTTGGAATTTGGATGATTTGATAATAATTCAGATAAAGTTAAATTTCACAAAGTTTCTTTTTGTTTTAGACTTTTAGTTTGATTTGTTGCTTTGAATTAGAGAAGTGTTATTTTTCAAAGTGATTCTATGCATGTGCTTATTTGGTTTAGCTTTTTGAATATAATTCTAAAGGGTTTCAGATTCTACTTACAGGTAATCCAAAGTTACTAATTTGGAATTTTGATGACTACATTATTCAGAAAAAGTTCAATTTCACAAAGTTTCTTTTTGTTTTGGATTTTTAGTTTGATTTGTTGCTTTGAAGTAGTGAAGTGTCTTTTCAGAGTGATTCTATGCATGTGCATATTTTTGTTTAGCTTTTGGAATATAACTTAAAGGGGTTTCAGAAGCTGATTCAAGCTGATCCAAAGTTAATAGTTTCTTGAAGATGAAATAAATTGAGTATCTTATATTCAAATCTGAGTGTTTTATTTTTTTGTGAAATATATTTTGTAGCAATTGCAGCAGTTCCTACACCAGAACTATTTGAAACAACTATGGTGCAAGTAAGAGAAGCATCAAAGTCCTTCACATCTATGCTTTTATCTCTAATGCATAATGCACATTGGGATATAACAGCTGCTGTTCGTTCAATTGAAGCAGCTACTGCATCCGCTGACAAATATCATAATGTTTCAACCTCATCCATTGTCTCATCTCACCATGCTAAATATGCACTTGATTCCTATATATCTAGGAAGATTTTCCAAGGGTTTGATCATGAGACATTCTACATGGATGGCAGCCTATCTTCTCTCCTCAATCCTGACCAGTTTCGCCGCGATTGCTTCACTCAATACAAGGATATGAAGTCCATGGATCCTGCTGAGCTTCTTGGGATTTTACCAACATGTCACTTTGGAAAATTCTGTTTCAAGAAGTACCTTGCCATTGTTCATCCCAAGATGGAGGAGTCGTTGTTTGGTAACTTGGAGCAGCACAGTCAAGTCCAGGCAGGAAACCACCCCAGGAGTGAGTTTTACAATAAATTTTTAGGGTTGGCCAAGACTGTGTGGTTGCTTCATTTACTCGCATTCTCATTGAACCCTCCACCAAGTCAATTTGAGGCAAGTCGTGGAGCTGAGTTCCATCCACAGTATATGGATAGTGTGGTGAAATTTTCCGGTGGGCGGGTGCCGGCTGGTCAGGTTGTAGGTTTTCCAGTTAGTCCTGGATTTAAGCTTGGGAATGGATCTGTTATAAAATCCAGGGTATATTTGATAGCCAGAACTTAATGTTTTAGGAGATATGAGAGTGATCAAAATCTTTGTCTAGCAGGCTTAACAGGCTACTGATGTAATATGAAAAATCCTTTGGCTAGGTTATTGTTTTTCGGATGAATTCAGTTTGAACATGAACTCATTACATTAATTTGAATTTGACCTTAATCGGTGAAAATGGTATGTAGTTAATTCTCAAAAAAAAAAAATTGATAGCAAGCAAATGCTTTTTTCTATGTATCATTGGCTTGTGAACGAGAGGAAGGAGAATTATTTGATTCCCTGAATACAAAAAGCTACTTTGGTCTTTGGGTCTCATATAGAACCAGTACAATCTGATTTCATTATTATGATAGGCAATGTAGTATACCCAATAACAATATTTGATTGAATAGAGAAATAAATTACATAAACCCTAAGTTGGTCTTTATACATGCTACATTTCATTGGTCTGTTCAATGAGTTGGGAAAAAAAGTAATGTATTTCCCAGAAAAAATGACATGTCCATAATACAATACAGTATACACCTATAAAGGGAATGTAATTTGACAGCATACTCATTGGCTAAGAATATATGAATGGTACATCCACTACCCACATGCACGTAGGAAACAAATATAAATGTAATCTGACGTTTTATTCGACTACGAAGAACATATGACTATGAGGCGTGACTTCAATCCGCATGGCAGAAGTACAAAATAAAATCTTTCTGCCGCAGCAAATCCAAGAGCGTCGGGTAGCTAGCGCTTGTCGGAGAAAGAGAGTGTGTTTCTGCTTGTTGAATCTAATCATCGTGAAGAGTAACAATATTTATCCTCTAAAAACTCTCTTGGCCTGTGACAGGGATCAAATATGAGCACTTGAAATATTGAAAAGCAGAATCATATAGTCAAATATAGTTTCATGTAAAGTGAAGTTTGCCCACAAAACAGTTAACAATGTCAAAAGGCAAAAGAAAACTTTTGTAGCTTACAAGACCAAACATAGCTGCTTTACTTATTATAAAAGTACTAAAAAAGAGATGGTTTTATCGGAAAATTTACATGTTTTAACTGAATGCCAGTCTAGAACAGGACCATTCTACTTGGCTATGACAACTTTCGGAACACACATCTACAAAATTAGCCGTGATCAAAGGCGAAAATAAAGGTCACTAGTTTCTCTTGAGTGTGTGATAAGTTAGAAGCTGAAGCATACAAAACAAATTTTCAGAAATTATGCATGCATCAGCGGCAATGTTGTAAGAAAATTCATTTTAAATCTAGATTAGACCAAGACAGCTCTGCCGTACTCTTTCAAAGCTGTGTAATGAGAGCGTATGCAAGTGGGTCAAACCTTTAACCAGGACATTAGAAATGGATAACAAGGTGCAATGCAGTTAATAAATTATAAAGTGATTTTACTGGAATTGCGAATTTTATGCGTATCTTACTTGTTCGAGGGTAAGAAACATAATCACGTTCCAAACTCCTACTCGACCAAAATTTGGAAGGAAGCCTTTGTAAAAGGCCAAAAATCCCTGCAATACATTTCTCACATCAATTCAAGTTGTCCAAAACAATGATAAACTTTATGCAAACTTTTTTTATCAAACAAACAAGATAGCAGGAGCTGTTGTTAAAAATACTTTCAGATCACTTGAGAACAGAGCAATAAAGGTTGCAGCAAGTATTAAAAGTTATTCATTGTTTAATTATTAAGTCCCGTCTCCAATGTCCCCTCATAAAATGAGATATTCGTCAAAGACATTCAAAGAATAATCAGAAGAACATCCAATATAAAGGGTTAAAATAAAACTAACATAACAACAAAAAAGATGCTAATTATTGTCATAAATCTTTCAACTCATAGGATTCAAAATTTAAAGTTCAAATACAACAATGACAAAATCAAACAAGGAAGAAGTTCACTTACCTCATTGAACAAAGTCTTGAGAAAACAGTCAAATGTGTTTTTGTAGCTTGAGTCCCCCATCATCCTGGATTTTACCTGGAAAATTATAAACATGGATAAATCATAATTTGCTTTGAAAATTTAGATGGTGTTACTTCATAAGAGTTCACCAAAAATTGACCAATTGAACGTTTTCCTGTACCCCGTACTATAATGGAATCTTGCAATAGTTCTAAATTTTCAAAATACATGTTTGTGGGAGAACACAGTTAAACAGTGTTTGGATTCGTTTTATTTTTTCCAGCAATACCAGCACCAACATTGTTAGCATTAAATTTTCAAGATTGAACACCAAAAGTTTGTCCAAAAGACCAAAGATATGTCACTTTTAGTGCCTTCCTTCTTTTTCTGTCTCATTTCATTATTGAAGGTCTGTCATTACTATCAAGTTCATATAAAACACAAGTGTAGACTGAAGGTAAAGAAAATAGGAGGGAATGGGCTGGGGTAGAACCTACCACATCAACAGGAGAACCGATAAAGACAGCAAAAAGACCTGCTCCTAGGCCAGCTAGGAGGTGAGTAAAGGCATTGTCCATGAATCCTGGAATTTTCAAAATCGTCTGCATAAGTATGAAAAATCAGAGCAGCATTGCAGTAGCATTTCATGTAATGCAACATTGGATTTTAGCAAATTCCAATTTAGAATCCCTTATAATGTTATTACCTGCTTCACTTGATCATAACTAGCTAGTTCAGCAGCATTTATAATTGCATTTCGTGCTATATTAGGCCCAAGTCCAGTCCACAAGGCCCCTAACCCTTCCTAGTTCAACAGATATATACAGAATGAGACATAATATACATATAAAGGAACCCAAAAAAACACATCAGAAGAAAGTCTGACTTGTCTCAATATGGTAGAATATGCATCCATAGCACCAGAATAGCGCTTGGGTACCCCAGATGGCAACTGGCCTTCAGATTGAAGCCTAACTTTGACTAGATCTGTCGGATTAGCGATAGTGATTGCCAAAGCACCTACCACAAGTTCAAAAAAATGAATCAATGACTGTAACATGTAACCTATGCTATAAAATGGGGACTGGTAAGTGCTAACCACCTCAACTCTGTTTGAAGCTAGAATTCTACACACTATCAATTAAACAAGCAATCATTCTCCTTATTTAGAAAGGAAATGCAACTTATGAGCATTTAAGTCTTTTTTACCAAAAATAGAAACCTAACTAAATCTCTTATGAATTTCCTCAACTCTTCCCATTTCCTTTCTTTCCAATCTACAACCTATTTTGTAACCATCTACATCACCTAAATTTAAATCCAATGATTTAAACCTACATCAAGCAATTATTATTTCACATTCATGATAAATTCTAGTACTACATTATCAAGGTGAAAAAGCCACTTAATAAACAAATAGAAACATTCTTTCAAAAAAAAAAATATAGAAACACACAAAGCTAAAATTCTAATTTTTCATTTTCCATGAAAATTGGGGGCGTTAAAAGTAATGAATATTATTATCTCGTGTTCTGGTCAGAACATAAATGGAGTCACCCACCCCATTTTTACTTCGATATTATACCCTTACTAACTTAAGCATTGAAATGTCTTTTGCAGGTATTTCTCCCACCAGAGAATCCAAGATCATTGGAGCTTACAATTACATCAAGCCATATAAAATCTCCCCTTTATGTTTCTACCATAACATTTAAGCAATGAGAAGCAATAAAAAATGGGTTAAGTAGTAATACTACTGACCGGTTAGAAGAGCAGCAAGTATCATATGATACAGAGGAACTTCTCCAACAAATGCAGCACCAACAAGAAAAGTTTTCACCTGTCGAAAAACACAGCTCATAATCATACATACAAACCAAAATTACTCCAATCTAAGGACCTGTTTGCATCAACTTATTTTAGCTTATCTACTGCCATAAGCACTTGTGACACTGTGTGGGAGAACTTATGGAAACATCTTAGGACATTTTCATAAGTTGTTTTTAGTTTATTTTCATAAGTTCCCCAGGATAACTTATGAAAACAGCTTATGAGATGTTCATAAGTTGTTTTTAGCTTATTTACATAGGCTCTCGAGGATAGCTTATGAAAACACCTTATAAATTATACAAAAACAGATTGACTTTATTTTATCTTGTGTTTTAGAAATAGCTAGCTTATTCATATGATAAGCGCTTATACTACAAGCTGCAAAATAAGGTGCTTATCCAAACAAGTTCCAAATGAATAACATGATAGTATTAAAAAAGGAAAATATTATTAATTACTAACAGGATCATATAAGGCAATTCTTAAACCACCATACAAACACTGACGGTGTAAACCAGGAACAATGCCTTTCCATAAAGAAGAAGCCCCTTCTTCTCTAGCAATAGTTTTAACAGTTCCAAGTAAACCTTTATATTTAGGTAAACCCATTCCACCATCATCATCATCATCACCACCTCCTTTCTTTTGTAATTGAAGTCTCACCTTCGCCGTATCCAACGGAATAGTACAAAACTACATTCAACAAAAGATGAATCAGTGAATAAATTTGGCAAAGAAAACAAGATTTATAGAAATGCAGAGAAATTGAAGAACCTCTGCGAAACAAGCGGCGAAGGCGCTGCAAAGGAAGGATTGAGCGAAGGTAATGCGGTTGGGATCTGAGATTGACATTGTTGTAGTAAAAGAAATAGCATCAAATTGAAGAGATTGATTGTTTTTGATTGAAATAAAGTTAGATCTTGTTGTTGCTACGTATAAGTTACTACACCGCTTTACAGTCAATATATATGTGATGGTGATGATGATGCAGTAATTTAATTCACTTACGATGCTTTCACACCTAGAAATATATATGTTCTCACTCTACTAACTTTAACAACTTAGCCAAATGTCTATTTTTTCACCCATTTTATTTGGTAATGTTTTCAACCCTAGTTGGTATGTCTATTTTAGGTTCGAGTACAAATGATAAGAGAGGATAAAAAGGGTAAAATGTTAATCTATTTATTATCTGTATTTTTAGTATTAGAAATTTATAAGCAAAAAATCATCTTATATCATTAAATTAAAGGAGTAAATGAAGTAAAGACTATCAAAGTGGATGTAGTCTAGTTTGGTTGTTTGGTCCAACTTTTTCTAGTTAAAGTTATTTGCTAAATTTATTGTTTCTATTACAAAAAATTGCTTTTTTTACATAAAAAGGTGTTTGGTAATTATAATAAAAAGAATTTAAAGAAAATTGGATCTTCTATTGTTATAAACTTATAGTATGATAATTTTTTTTTTTCAAACAGCTAAAATATATTATATTAAAAACGAAAAATCAAAGCACAATGAGTGTTAAACTTGTAGAGTTAAACGTCAAACTAACGGTACCTCTAAATCAAGAAGAAAACCTAACAGTGAGATTAAAAGTAAAGTTATTCATAAACATGTAAGTGATTGAGTACTTCACTCATAGAAATTATATGAAAAATCTTTAACTTTGGACCTAATCTAAGACCAAACCAAAACTTTTATCATGTCGAGAGGTGTATAAGTTAAACAAACATGATTACCAAACATCACATAATTGCGATGCTTCTAAATTAACTAAATACATGTCAACCAAATTACATAAAAACATTCTTTTACTTTCTTTACATGAGAAACCAAACCTATGAGTGAAACCACATGACTGACAAAGTTATTTGTCATTATACAACTAATTTTTAGTCAAAATAGAATATTCACCCGTAATTTTCCGAAAACTGGGTAGTCAAAGAACAAATGATTAGTTGTTTCATTCATATTACAATGAACTGTACAAAAAGGCAATGCTAAATTTTGAACCCATCTTCGTAATAAATTCGCTTTGGTGGTAAGACACTTGTGATCAAATCTCCAAGCAAACAACAAAATCTTCAGAGGAACCAAATTGCTTCAAGTGACCTCATATAAAAGGGAATCTGCTATATTTTCAAGATTAGATATAAATTCATGAGCTTCTTTAACTAAATACATATCGCCGGAATAAAGATCCTAAAACCAAGTATCCTCCACATTATACTTCAAATAAATGTTAGACAATAAAACCTTACACTCATCCACCAACTCAACCTCCCAAACCATCGAATTTATTCTCCAACTCCAACAATCTCCCTAAACCCCTATACCTAACATCACATCGTTCATAGAAACATTTTTCTCCATCGCTAAACTAAACAATCTACTAAAACGCTCATTTATCACCTCCCCACCCAGCCACGACTCGTGCCAAGACACCATCTTACTACCATTTCCTATGTTCTTAAAAACATTGTCCATAAACCATCTCCCTTCACTCATCTCATTACCTCTCGCAATACTATAAACATCCTTCCACCAAATCGAATCTATGCTACTCCCCCAACCACTTCCCTATTTAGAAGTCCATATTCATGAGTCAGAGCTTTGCACCAAAACTCGTCCTTCTCATTCCCTAGCCTCTAACATCACTTCCCTAAAAGAGATAAATTAAAAAAATCAAACTCCTCACACTTAAATCTTTTCTCTTCAGGTAAACACCCTTTGTGTCTCGTGAACCCAATGAATTGTGCGAGCCTCTTCACTCCCACCTCACAAAAAATATTTAAAAAGAGACTCGGTTTTAAGAATGGTACCTGAAGGAGATTTCAAAAAGGATAGGAAGTATAACAACAAAGGCTAAGTCAAATTCCAAAATAATTAAATGACCACTCGTTGAAAGGCTTTGACACTTCTAACTTCAAAGATGACAAACTTTCTCTGATTTGATCAACCAATAAATTTCAAAACGATAAATTTCAGGGATTATCACCCATTGGAAACCCCAAACATTTGAAAGATAATGCACCCACTTTGCAATTCATCATAAAAGCAACCCCATTTAACTAAATTGAGTCAACATTAACACCGACAAAAAGACTTTTGTGTAAGTTTACCTTCAAACGAGATAGCAACTTGAAAAGTAACATGGTAGATTTTATGGTGCGAATATTGAGCCAACTTTTTTTTTTTCTTCCTATAATCAAAGTATCATGAGCAAATTAAAGACGAGTAACTCTGAAAGATTCATCATTACCCACTTGAATCCCACCAAACTTTTCTAGTTTGATCATCTTAAAAAATAGTGAAAACCTTTCGCTGCAATGAGAAACATAAAAGGAGACATTGGATCCCTTGTCTTAACCCTCGACCCATAAAGAATTCATTAGTTTGACTAACATTTACGATAACAAAAATTGTAGTTGTACTTAGAAATTTTGATATCCAACACCTTCAGTTATATGGAAATTTCATCCTTCTCGTAATAAAACCAAGATAAGACAAATAAATTGAATCATGAGTTTTTTTTTTTTAAATCAGCGTTGGAGATAAAAAGCTCAATTTTCTTCTTCTTAGCTTCATTGACAACTTCAATTGTAATCACAACCCCATTTATTCTCCTTTCACAAAAGTTTATTGAGTTGTCGACAACACCTTTCCAGTAATGTTTTCCAATCTATTCGTCAAGCATTTTGAAAGAACCGTATAAACACGACCAACCAAAGATATAGGTCAAAATTCGACAAAGATTGAGGATCGAGGACTTATCTTCTTTGGAATTGAATTATAAAAGTACTGTTCAACTGCGCACCAATCTTTTCATTAGCATGAAATTATTTGGAGAACTTCAAGAAACCTTCTTTAAGCAGTTGCCAAAATTGTTTTAAGAAATCAAAATTTACACTAACTGGACGTGGGCTTTTCAAGCTATCACAATCCTATATTGTCTGTTTGATTTCATCAGAGGAGAACCGTTGAGTTAATAAGACTCCATATTCCTCTAATAAACTTTGTATAGGCGCTAAAAATAACAAAGGCCTACACAGATTTTTATTCTTCGGGTACTTACTAAAACTATTAAAGATCTCACATTTAACTTTTTTCACCCCATCCACCCTTGTTCCATAAACATATAGTATTAAGATAACATTATTACGCTTTCTACTTTTATCTTTTTTCACCCCTTCCACCCTTGTTCCATAAAATATAGATAATATTATTTATATTGTAGTAGGACAATCAAATTTTAATGAGATTTAATTTTTAATTAATATTTTAAATAATATCACTAACATATTACGTGATAAAATAGCAAAAAAATAGTTTTAATGAATGATAAAATAGGTAAGAAAAAAAACTAGCTCATCATGTACTTTCTTTATATATAGTATAGATATATATATTAATTCAATATATTAACATTTTTAAAACCCTTTAAAACATTATGTTACTCATACATCAAATAAGTTTTCTGTTTTTTTTGAAAGGAAGTTTTATGTTTTTTAAAACATATATTATGAAAATAAATCTATCAAAATTTTTAACTTTTCTCTTTTCTCTTTTCTCTTTTCTCTTCCTCAATGTTATCCGGCAAAATCAAACCGTATAAAAATAATAAAACAGAAAAGGAAAAAAATCAAGAAATTTCCCTCCATAAATTCCGCAAAATACAAAGGCGGGAAATAAATAATTTCACGAATCCCGCCTTAGGTTTCTAGAATCTTCCACTATATAAACCCTCTCCCTCTTCATTCTCTTCCCTTTCATTTCCCCCCCAAATCCCAAAACCGTCGAAACCCTAATTTCCCAAAAACCCTAATTCCCAGATCTCGTTCACCATGTTGGAACTCCGTCTAGTTCAAGGTTCACTTCTCAAGAAGGTTTTGGAATCGATTAAGGAACTCGTCAACGATGCCAACTTCGATTGTTCCTCTACTGGTTTCTCTCTTCAAGCCATGGATTCTAGCCATGTTGCTCTTGTCGCGCTTTTGCTTCGTTCTGAAGGGTTTGAGCATTATCGATGTGACCGGAATCTTTCTATGGGTATGAATCTGAACAATATGGCGAAGATGCTGAAGTGTGCTGGTAATGATGATATCATTACTATTAAGGCTGATGATGGAAGTGATACTGTTACCTTCATGTTCGAAAGCCCTAGTAAGTTTCGTTTTCTTCATCGATTCTTTAATGTTTAGTTTTAGTGTTAATTAGGGTTTAGGGTTAAATGTTGAATGATTATTTTGGTGTTAATTGGGGTTAGGGTTTGGTTTGGGGTTGTGTTAATTGATTGAATGTTTTGGTTTCTGTCAGATTTTAATTTGAAATCTTAGGGTTTAGTGTTAATTGATTGAATGCTAACTTCGTGCTATTTTGGGTTTAGGGCTTGGCGTTCAATTTTAATTCTTTGTGGGATTGTGTTAATTGATTGAATCTTTGGTTTCTGTTTGATTTTAGTTTGAAACCTATAAGGGTCTTTTTGTTGAAATTTCATGTGTGATATTTATTTTCTTGATATTGGAGTAGTTATTCTTTTTTCTCATTTCTAAAAATGTTTTTGTAACTGTTCTTTCAGATTTTAGAAGCTTGTATGCTGAGTAGGGAACTTTTTTGCTAAAGAATGGGTTTTTGTTGCATGCTTAACCGATCTATGATTTGAATTTTAGGGTTTATTGTTTAATTCTGTAATATTTGTATGTGCCCTGTTTTGAGATATTATAATCTTGCATGTGGATTAAGGAGCATATGTTCTTTTTACCAACGTTTTCAATTTTGTTGCATGCTTAACTGGTCTAGAGTTTGGTGTTTAATGTTGTATCACTTATGACTTATTAGTTAGCCATTGCAGTTCATATTGTTTGATAGAACATTATGGCGTAATTTGATCCATGTAGCTGACCCCACTTAGTAGGATAAGGCTTGATTGTTGTTTTTGTTGTAGTTCCATATGTTATTTGGTGCATGCTTAACTGATATATTTGATCAATTTCAGGGTTTTAGTGTTCAATACTCTAGGATTTGTGTGTGCTCTGTTCATGTTTTGGTATCTATTTTGTTGTGGTGTCACTTATGACTTGTGAGCCAGCCTTTGGTCAATTTCAGGGTTACATGTTATTGGTCGCATGCTTAACTGGTCTATTTGATAAATTTCAGGGTTTTAGTGTTAAATTTTGTATGATTTGGGTATCCTCTGTTCTTGTTTGGGTATCATACTTGTGGTGTCACTTATGACTTAAGAGTTAGCCTTTGTAGTTCAAGTTATTTGTTGCATGCTTAACTGATGTATTTGATAAATTTAAGGGTTTTAGTGTTTAATTCTGTAAGATTTATGTCTGCTCTGTTCATGTTTTGGTATCATATCTGCGGTGGTATCACTTGTGACTTATTGGGTAGCCATTGTGGTTCATATGTTATTATAGTGTAAGATCCTGACTTGTTTGTGTGGTTATGTGATGAAGCCCAAGACAAGATTTCTGATTTTGAGATGAAGCTGATGGACATTGATAGTGAGCACCTTGGAATTCCGGAGGCTGAATATGATGCCATTGTTAGGATGCCATCTGCTGAATTTGCTAGGATTTGCAAAGATCTTAGTAGCATTGGTGACACTGGTAATCACTTTTGTTCATCTGTTATAGGATTGTTTTCTAATGCATGACTGTTCTTTTGAGTGTAATGTTAATTAATATTTGTAATTTGGTGTTGTGTTGCAGTTGTCATCTCGGTTACTAAGGAGGGTGTGAAGTTTTCAACCAAGGGTGACATTGGAGCTGCAAACATAGTTTGCAGGCAGAACACTACTGTGGACAAGGTGAGATATTGATTCATTTTTTATCACATGTTCCAACCATGGGGACTTTTTATAAGCGTTACAGGCTTGTAGCTAAAATGCTAAATGTGTTTTATTTGTGTTTGATTGTTGAAATTGATGCTAATTGACATTTTTTACATGGTTGTTTTTGCTGGTTGATGTTGCAGCCTGATGATGCTACTGTGATAGAGATGAAAGAGCCCGTGTCCTTGCAATTTGCATTAAGATACATGAATTCTTTTACCAAGGCAACTCCTTTGTCCAGCACAGTTACCATCAGTCTGTCAAATGAACTACCAGTTGTTGTTGAGTACAAGATTGCTGAGATGGGTTATGTTAGGTTCTATCTGGCTCCCAAAATAGAGGAAGATGATGAAGAAACCAAGCCCCAAGTTTAGTTGGATATAGATGTTGGATTGGCATCTTAGGTTTTGAATTTGGTTGTAGTTGTAGGATGCTTTTATACATTATCAAGGTATTGCGTCTGTTTGCCTGTCTTTGAATTTGGAAGAGGTGTGCATGTCACATTATTTTCCACCTCGTTTAAAACAACGGATGTGCATTCTCCACTGTAGGGCCTTTATTTTATTGCTTTTATGCATCTGAACAGCTTTCAAACTAAATGTTGAATCTTAGAAGGGAGTTTGAAATTAACAGTCAAGTTTGTCCTATCTGCAAATTTTTTACTCTTCTAATTGTTGATATGTTCGTTTCTCCTGTTTTCATTTCATGTTATTAAATATTGCCTAATGGTTGTTGTGGAATGTAATTGAAAAGAACAAAGGTGTTAATGCCACAATCAGGTGAATATGAAACTGAGGTACTTGGTAATGTAATAATGTACACAATTATACTTGCTTCAATGAAATTTATAGGTCAATCCTGTACACGAGTTAAAAGAACAAAGACAAATGTTACATAAAAACATTCTTTTGGTAGTCAGTCGCATATCCTAACCTATTCTAAATCTAAGCCCAAACGTTTGCTCAGGCTGACTCATATGTACTCCTGATGATTGCTGAGTCAAATAATACAATTCCCAATATATTGGTGAAAAAATCCTCTAAGCAAGACCAGTCGCTTGTTTTTGTACATTTTCAATGAATCAAAGATCAAACTGCAAAAGAGTTGAGAGGAAACACCCCCTTGGGATGCTTTAGCAGTATAAGAGGTGGATAGAATCCACATTGACATCATGTGGTATAATTTGGGTTAAATTAATCAAGTATCTCGTTTACTTCGCTTCTTGGCTTCACCATATAGGATAACTCCAATGACTGTAAGAGAATATCCTAACATTCCAGTCACTGATACCGGATTTCTAAATATCAAAATAGAGATTACAACTGCCACAGCTCCTTTAGCATTTCCTAGGACCTGGCAAAGTCATCATGCATTCATGTTAGAGATATAAAAAATCACTTCAAGATTAATGCATGGTTAGATACTTGTAGCAGTTTTAGTAAAAAAAAAAGATACTTGTAGCAGTTGAGTTATTTCAATAAAACAGTATGCAAAGACTTTCCATGGCTTTGACATTTCTTATGCAGTATCTAGGAAATATTTCTAATTTGTTTCTTCAAAACAATTACAGTTTTCTATCAAAAGAAAAGGAACAAAAAACAGCTTGTGAGCTCGATCAACTTATAAATCTTTTATGTTTATGCATAATTTTTTACAGTCACAACAATTTAAATCCGCTGCTCTCTTTAATCAGAACATTGTTAATGTCAAATAAATTAAAAACAATAAAAAGAAGTAGCAAAGAAACTATAATTACCTGAAGTGTTAACGCACTAGTGTGCTTTGTGACTAAAAAATTGGTCAAGTTGACAAAATATGCCAGTGTGGAGTTGAAAATAAGTAACCACACAATACTTGAATCTTCTCTAGCAAGTTGAATGGTAATTCCAAGCACATCTTCCTCCATTATAATTGAAGCAGGAAGTAGGAATGCAACAGCCACTGGTGCCATGTACATAAGAAGGTTCATAGAATTCAGTTTTTCCCTGAAAAATCAAAGAAACTATTTCATTAAAATGGAAGGAAAAATCACCAAATTTAAAATACAATGGAAGGATAGTTTTGAGATCTTTACCCTTCAGAAGATAGTAAGACTCCTTGAAGTACTGTTTTGAGTGCCCTGGCTGCTGTAGCACTGATACACATTATAAATCCAAATAGATGAAAACTTGGTTCTCCCTTCATCCATGTAACACAAAAGACAAATAATAAATCAATAAATGTAGCTTGTACCTCAAAGTAGAAATCACATTTTCATCCACAAGAATATAACACGACATTGACAATACAAATCTAGAAGTAGGAAAGATTATCATCCAAAATAGATGTCATTTCTCCCATTCACAAAAGTAGCATGCTAAAGCTAATTTAGTGCATACATTTAAAATAAAAAAGAAAATTCAAAGAAACGAAAGAAAGTCTTAAATACTCTCAAAGTTATAATACATATAATGGCCTAAGTTTTATTGAACAACTGTTTAGCTTTGTAATAAGACAACATAAAAAATTAAGATTTTCTCCCAACATACTAATATGTATTTAACAAATAACCAACTGTCCATTTTATATGATCATTCACGGTTCCGTCAATTAAAAAAATAACAAATCAGCAAAACATTTTGTCCAACTAAGTTGTCAATTTTTTCTCTTATTTGTTAGTTGTTTATGCTAATGTGTACATTATTTATTGGAGGTATAGAAAATAAAATAAGACATTCAAAAGGATAAGAGGTTTACATCTAACGACCAATGGATTTCTTTTTTGTTAGCTATTTATGCTAATGTGTTAATTTTGCTAAAAAAAAAAGTGTCAATTTTCTCTTTCGTTAGTTGTTTAATAGACCACTCAAATTGTTCAACTTTTTAAAACAAGCTGATCAGAAGTTACATATAAAGTTAGGACCCAATAAATCCAAGGGACTTTTAGACATTTTAAGAGACCTATAGACCAAGATTCAAATTACTCATCCTTTTTAATAGTGTTATTTTTTTAGGGATTGAACATTGGGGCTCCCAGTCCCACCCACAAATTCAACATGTATTGCCAACTAAACCACACCAACTATATAACCGCACCATTTTATAACGCTAGCAAACCTTGGTTATAAATGTGACTTTTGTACATCTTAATTTATATATACACCATATCTGTCACCAATTTTCTATATTTTCTTTTAAAAGTTGCGTGTTTTCTTGGCATTTATATATCATAATAATTCAATTCTTCATATTTGTTTTGCTCAAAAAATGAAACTCTCCATATTTGTCAATTAACCGAGGTTTGTTGGGTTGGTGGATAATCTATATGTATTTCTGGTGACGCATCGACCGTTGAGGTCTAGCATGACCCTAACGAATCTCCAAAACCCAAATCACTTAAACTTTTGACTACCAAAAAAAACTCTTTAAATTGCTACCATAGTACAAGAGATAAAAGACAACAGATAAGAAAGAGGACATACCCCACTAGCAATCATAACACCAGTAACAACAGGTACAAGAGCCATATAAGTAAGCCAACCCTCCCTCTTAAGGGTCATAAGATAAGCAAAAACCGCCGTAAAAAACGGCGTGGTAGCACCAATAGCTTGATTAAAAGACACAGGAAGATACCTTAGAGAAATATTCCCTCCAACCACAGACAAACAAAATATAAGTCCAAGTGATGATATTTTCACAAATTGTACCCTTGATCTCACTGTTTGCAATGGCACCACCTTCATCCATGATATTGCAATGTAACTTAACATTGAACATGCCATCATGTGACATAGTGTTAAGAATATTGGGTACTTGAAACCGTAGTTGCTTAAAAGGTACTTGTTTAATAGTAATACACCAATGTTTGATGCATACCAAAAACTTATCAAACTAACGGTGAATAGTTTTCCAGATATTGGTGGTACCTTCATTGCACCTAGTTAATTGATTTCTTTTTTTCTTTCGGTTTTTTGGTTAAAATTTTGTAACTTTGATGAATAAAGAGAGATTTTGAGAATGTGGGAGGAATGAAAGGTGTATTGAGGACAGGGGTATTGGTTTAGGGGAAGAAGGAGAAGGGTTGAAAGAGAGAGGAAGAGAGGGAAAGACAATGGATGATGCAGAGTGAGAAGCTCTTTGGAGAATTTTGTTGAAAATATTATGAGGGGATATTATCAGTTATACTATTATTAAAATAATCTACTTTTCAGAAAAATATTCTTATCAATATACAACGAATTTCATTTTTTGTTCTCATAAAAAATTGCTATGTTTGTGTACTTACGTAATTTTGCAACATGCGATTTTAGTCGGTACTAGATTCAAATTTGTTTAATCATCTTAAAATTTTACAATGATTTTTTTGTATACATATTTAAAACATTATAAAAAGTTCCCCGCAAATATGAGCTTGAAATTCGATTTATAGGTCCATTTTTTAATTTTTTTTATGTTGAACTTTTGATGTTTAACAAAATTCATGTTTAACTCATTTCGTGTAAAAAAAAACTAATTTTTCATATATTGAATTTCTAGCTACTCACATATTTCTTTTGATATATTGATGTGGATGTTTCATTCGCTTTAATTAATGATGAAATGAATTTTCTTATGATGAATTATTGTGTGTGTCAAATATTAAAAATTAGAGATCAATGTTTAAGGTATCACTGTACCGATGCTCAACATTATTTTGAAGGTGAGACATTATTTGTGAAAAATTAGGCTCTGTATTGATGATATCACTATGTTGTGATCAACACTATTATGAAGCCGAGACATTGTAGTTTCTTATGAACCATGTAATTTCTCTGGTTTTAAGGCATTTGAGAGAAACCAAGGACAAACAAAGAAAATGATAATATAGTTGATGGATCACGTTGATATCTCACTTTCTTGCTACACTTTACACAGATTACTAATCGACATAGTTGGTGGTATTTGTAACCATAAAAGTAATTGTATCTGTGTGCTCTCGCTAAAAACGCGCAAGCTTCTGAGCGTATGCGAACGCTCGAGAAGCTATTGTGAAGTCGCCACCAAAGTTTTTGTTTAAAGGGAACGTTGATAAACCCTTAAGTTTTTATTTTAAAGGGAAACGATAATAAAACCCTTGACGATGAGGAAAGGATTGGTCATCGCAACCATTATCGGGTTCGGGAGTCGATTACGCAAGGGAAAGATATTAGCACCCCTCACGTCCGTTGTACTCAACGGGAACCTCCTAGTTAGCTAAAGCTTAGAATGTTTTTAAATGCTTTGCTTGCATGCTTGAATATGTAAAAGGGAAAAAAGAAAGTATGATGAATGGGGAAAAAGTTTGTTTTTTATTATTGTGCTTGACAAGATGATGATCTTGCTCCTACGTATCCCCTGGTGCGATGGGGAATTCAAAGCTACGTAGTTCTTTGGTAGAAAAACGTATTTTGTTGGTTGTTTTTAATGAACGATGTTTTAACTGTATTCTTACGATCAAACGTAGCTTGTCTGCTCGCGCATGGGAGGCTTAAGCGTTTGTTTAAAATCGCGCTAGAAATGTTAAAAGCATATCCGTTAGGGTAAAAGGGTTCGAATTGGCCGCGAGGGGACCAAAATGACTGAAATGACTCAACCGAGTCGAGAAAGGTTCGATTGATCCGACGGGATCAAGAATTGGTGCAATGGACTCAACCGAGTCGAACATTGACCAAAGTGACTCAACCGAGTCGAGAAAGGGTTCGATTGATCCAACGGGATCAAGAAAAGGTTCAATGGACTCAACCGAGTCGAACATTGACCAAAGTGACTCAAATGAGTCGAGAAAGGGTTCGATTGATCCAATGGGATCAAGAATTGGTGCAATGGACTCAACCGAGTCGAACATTGACCAAAGTGACTCAAATGAGTCGAGAAATTGAATCAAATGGTCACGGGGGACCAAAAGGTTCAAACTGACCAACAAAGGGCCAAGAATTGGTTTGGTGTGGTCGGATGCGTTGAAAATAGAATGACGATTTCCCGAACGACGAGACATACGTCACGCATTCGTTCAATCGGGGCAATGGAGAGACATACGTCAAACCATCCCTTTTTCATTCAAGTTTTTGTTCGAGTTTAAGAAATCCCAAAGTTTATCAAAACACTTGGTTTGAAACTCAAAATGTAAAGTTTTAAATGTTCAAAATGGTTGTTGCAACCTATGAACAAGTTTGCCTTGTTTATGCATGAAAATGATCAAGTTTTGCGTCAATTTGTGAAAAACGCACAAGTTCGGCTCAAGTTTGAAAAAGGTTCTAAAAAAAAGTGAACAAGTTCGGCTTAAGTTCACGTTTGATTGAAAATCATGAACAAGGTTATTGTTCCAGTTTGGTTTTGAAAATGATGAACTTAGCTTATTGCTCAAGTTTGATTTTGAAAAGTTTATAAACGTAACTTGTTTTACAAGTTATTCAAAAAGTGTTGCTCAAACTTGTGAATCTTTCAATCTTATGCAAAACTCTTGATATGGTTTGAATAAAATGAGTTTCAATCCACTTAGGTTCTGAGTTTTTGGGCTAGAACCTCAAAAATTGGCTTTTTATGAGCCTAAACTCAGATTCTGAGTTCTGTCATGGTCGCACTGCGACCAGAGCTTCGCACTGCGAACACTGCAAAATTTTGAGTTCAGAAGCTGCTTCTGAACTGCTGTTCAGAAGCAACTTCTGAACAAACTCAGAACCTTTAAGGGAGTGAAAAGCTTTGAAATTTGGCAATAAAAGGAGCTGGTCAAACCAGTTTAAATGTTTTGCAAACCTTGGGATTTCTTTGAAATTCAAAAGGGGTTTTTTTAGAGCAAAATGGATTTAAACAAAATTAAAGATGCAAGCAACAACTCTAAATGAAAGATAAGGATTTTAGAGTACTTACAGAACTCCTAGCAATGCTCTTGTTGCAAGGAAATGGAAAAGACTTGAATGGTTGAAGCTTTGCAAAGTTGGGATGTTGGAGGTTTGAAGGATAATAACACTAGTGTTTGGCTAATATCTCTCACTCTTTGTATGGTGTTTTGAAGGTTTGAATGCTGTGTATTCAGTGTTGTTTCAAGTGTTTTCAATTGTGTTCAAATGCTGGTTAGTCTCTCTTGAATGGTTATGCAAGGCATTGCTTTTATAGGCCAAAACCAAATCTAATGTCATCATGAGAAATCCCTAAAATCCAGCTGATTTGTGGGCTAGAATCAGGCTAAATTGCTTTGCATTTAATGCAAAAGTGAAGAGGTGACCTTGCCTTGCTGCAATGGTCAAGACTTAGCCAAATCCAACCATTAATTCAACTGATTTTGGATAGCAATGATGATGGAAAAGGGGAAAAAAACAGGGATGGTTTGCAATTGGTTGTCCCTTGGGATTGGTCCTTGCAATCTTGAGGGTTAAACAATAAAAACGTGCACTGTGATGTGCAGAGGTTGGGGGAAACAAAAGGGAACATGTGGGCTGGTGTGAGGAGGAAGAAAAGCTGCTGAAAACAGGGCAGCACTCATGGCTTTTGGGCAAGCAAAACCAGCTGGGTTTGACTGGTTTTGGGGGAGAAAGCAGGAAGAAAATCAACAAGCTGGTGGCTGGCAACCTTAGGGCCAGTAGCAGGTCCACTGGGAGGGACAAGAGCTGCCCAAGGGCAAGCCAACTTGCTTGGCACATGCTTGGTTGGAAGAAAAAGCTTCTCACCTTGGCTTTAATGGCAAATGCTCCAATCCTTGCTTTGCTGAGCTCAATTAGCCACAATTGATAATAATAACAATAATAATAATGATAGGTAATAATAATGGAAATAAATCAAAGAGATTAAAAAATCTGCAAAAAATTCGCAGACTTCGCAGAGCGAAGGGGACTTTGCTCTGCGAAGTCCTCATTTCTGAAATGTTGACTTTTTTGTTGACTTTTTGTTGACTTTGACTTTTCTCTCTCTTTTTTTTTGAAATTTTGTTTTTTTTTGAAAAAGGCTTGGGACAAAATTAGGGTACAACAGCTGCCCCTACTTAGTTGTGTCTTTGCATAGAGAATGTGAGTGCCAAGGGCAGCTCATATTCTTTTTGCGAAGAGCAATTAAGTAAAAGAAGGATCCGAATTTTGTCCTTCGCGGTGTGAAAAGATTGTAGTTAAAATAACGATATGCAAATGCAATGGATAAAAGTAAATGCAGGGTCACCTGGTTTGGCTACTGATGCATAAACTAAAAATAAAATGGATCGTCACCTAAACAGGTGATTAGATCTGACAAGGTAAAAGATCGTCACCTAATCAGGTGGTTGGATCTGCAAAGGTAAGAGATCATCACCTAATCAGGTGATTGGATCTGACAAGATCGTCACCTAATAGGTGATTGGATCTGGAAGGTAAAAAGATCGTCACCTAATTAGGTGATTGGATCTGACATGATCGTCACCTAATTAGGTGATTGGATCTGGAAGGTAAAAAGATCGTCACCTAATTAGGTGATTGGATCTGACATGATCGTCACCTAATCAGGTGATTGGATCTGGAAGGTAAAAAGATCGTCACCTAATTAGGTGATTGGATCTGACATGATCGTCACCTAATTAGGTGATTGGATCTGGAAGGTAAAAAGATCGTCACCTAATTAGGTGATTGGATCTGACATGATCGTCACCTAATTAGGTGATTGGATCTGGAAGGTAAAAAGATCGTCACCTAATTAGGTGATTAGATCTGACAAGTCGTCGCCTGAATAGGTGATTGGATCTGGAAGGTAAAAAGATCGTCACCTAATTAGGTGATTGGATCTGACATGATCGTCACCTAATTAGGTGATTGGATCTGGAAGGTAAAAAGATCGTCACCTAATTAGGTGATTGGATCTTACATGATCGTCACCTAATTAGGTGATTGGATCTGGAAGGTAAAAAGATCGTCACCTAATTAGGTGATTGGATCTGACATGATCGTCACCTAATCAGGTGATTGGATCTGGAAGGTAAAAAGATCGTCACCTAATTAGGTGATTGGCTCTGACATGATCGTCACCTAATTAGGTGATTGGATCTGGAAGGTAAAAAGATCGTCACCTAATTAGGTGATTGGATCTGACATGATCGTCACCTAATCAGGTGATTGGATCTGAAAAGATAAAAAGATCGTCGCCTAATTAGGTGCTTAGATCTGACATGATCGTCACCTAATTAGGTGATTGGATCTGGAAGGTAAAAAGATCGTCACCTAATTAGGTGATTGGATCTGACATGATCGTCACCTAATTAGGTGATTAGATCTGACAAGTCGTCGCCTGAATAGGTGCTTAGACTTCTCTGGGGAAATAGAATATACCGTCGTGGGGATAATGTAATCGTCTCTAGGCGGGGCTAGTACTTAGATTGTTGAAAAGGAAAACATGATTGTATGATGCATGATATGCTTCATGTTGTCTTATGCAATATGTTATGCAATATGGTATGATATGAGGTAGACTCAATCTGAATTTTTGTTTGGGAAAACTCAGCTGGGGCATCTTAATGGCCGTGAGCAGGCGCACTTGGGAATGAGATGATTGAGAAGAAAACCTCTGAGGATTATTCTAGAAGAACTTACTGGGGAAGCTCTGGAATGGGTTCACTGGGGAACACTAGAGATGATTGATGGATGTTGGTGAATATGTGATACTCACTGGAGAATATTGGTTGAGGATGCATGTATATGAATGATTTGGATATGCATGCATGAATGATTTTGATATGATGCATGTATTATGAATGATATGTGGGATGACAGACGTCATGTTGGATGCTGGGGATTATGATTGGATGCCGAGCAAGGTCGGGCTTTGGATGGAATTGTGTTTTTGTATGTGAGTAGATGCCAAGCATGGTTGGGCTTTGGGGTTGAGACTCCACTGGGGAATGCCAATAAAAATTGGGCTTTATTGGATTGCTGGGGATATAAGGATCATTTTGGAAGCATGATCGATATCCAGCCTTGGTTGATGGAAAAGATGTTTAGGGTGTGCTGACTGGGGAATTCTGTTCCTCCAACACTCAGGATCTTTGTGCTTCACGTCGTGAATTACACACTTATTTCTGCTGAAGAGCATAAGTCTTAAGATGACTGACCAAATCGTTTCAGGCTTGGAGTCTTTTTATGTAATATTGGGGACCACCGCAAATCTTTCGACATTTACAAAAATTCAAGTAAAACACATTTGTTTTTGCAAGTTTTTTTTATTTCCCATGTTTCAATGCATTTTTTCTTTACCATGAATAATACAACATTTCATGCGCTAATGAGAACACAAAATAATGAAAAAGGTAAAAAATGAATGCAGATTTGATTTTGAATGGGTAACAATACATGAAGTGAGAAGTGATTACTCCTCTGGGGAAAAGATAGAGAAAGACAAGAAAAAAGCAAAAAGAAAAAATTATTTGAGGGTTGTTTTGGTACAACACATGTTATTTTCCTTATGACTTCGAAATTCTTTGAAAGATGATGACGAGACTGATTCCTCCCCTCTTGAATCTTGTCCGGATGTTGAATGTTGCAGTCCTTTGCCTTTCTTTTTTGTTTAGAGACCCCTAACTTTTACCTGGACCGCTCTTTCGAGTTTTCAGTCCACCGGGGTGTATTTCCTTTTTTGATGTCCTTAATTTTTGCCTAGACCGCCTTTTCAGGTTTTCGATCTACCAGGACGCTCTCTATTGCCTAAACCGCCCTTTCAGGTTTTCGATTTAGCGAGCTTTTCTCCTTTTCTTTTCTTTTAGGCATAATACTTCTTGACTGCGTCGGAGTTTATTGAGAGTGGGAACTCTTCTCCGTCCATAGTGGTGATGATTAAAGCTCCGCCAGAAAAGGCTTTCTTTACCACGTATGGTCCTTCATAGCTGGGAGTCCACTTCCCGCGGGGATCTTTGTGGATAGGTAATATCTTCTTGAGCACTAGGTCTCCTTCTTTGAATCCTCGAGGACGGACCTTTTTGTCGAATGCCCTCTTGAGTTTCCTTTGGTAGAGTTGTCCATGCCATAACGCTGTTAGACGTTTTTCCTCTATGAGGTTCAATTGTTCGAACCTTGTTTGGACCCATTCGGCCTCTTCTAGCTTGGTTTCCATCAAGACCCTTAACGAAAGGATTTCAACCTCAATGGGAAGCACGACTTCCATACCGTATACTAAGGAGAAAGGGGTTGCCCCAGTTGAAGTGCGAATGGCTGTTCTGTAGCCGTGTAGCGCAAAGGGAAGTATCTCGTGCCAATCCTTATATGTTTTCACCATCTTCTGGATGATTTTCTTGATGTTCTTATTGGCTGCTTCTACCGCACCGTTTATGATTGCAGATGGACTAGATGATCCTCCTCCGTTTGGGATTTGGCAATCATGTCATCGACGTAGACCTCAATTTCCTTATGGATCATATCATGGAAAAGAGTCACCATTGCTCTTTGGTATGTTGCCCCGGCATTTGTTAATCCGAAAGACATTACCTTATAGCAGAAAGTTCCCCATGGGGTGATAAATGTGGTTTTTTCCATGTCTTCTGGAGCCATCTTGATTTGGTTATATCCCGAGAAGCCGTCCATAAAGGAGAAGACTGAGAATTGGGCAGTGTTATCTACCAATATGTCAATATGTGGTAGCGGGAAATCATCCTTTGGGCTTGCTTTATTCAAGTCCCGGTAATCCACACACATTCTAACTTTGCCATCCTTCTTTGGGACTGGCACAATGTTGGCAACCCATGTCGGATACTTGGTTACGGCTAAAAAGCTGGCATCAAACTGTTTTTTGACCTCCTCTCTAATCTTGAGAGCCATGTCGGGTCGGGTTCTTCTCAATTTCTGCTTTACTGGTGGGCATTCTGGCTTGAGTGGCAGTTTATGTACGACGACGTTAGGGTCTAAACCTGGCATGTCTTGATACGACCAAGCGAATACATCCACATACTCTTGTAGAAGCTTAACCAACCTTTCTTTCACATCCTCTTGCAGGGAGGCTCCTATTTTGACCTCTTTCTTATCCTCTTCGGTCCCCAAGTTGATCATTTCAACTGATTCTTGGTGGGGTTGTATTACCCTATCCTCTTGATCCCCAAGTCTGGACAATTCTTCAGGCAGCTTAAAATCGTCCTCTTCATTATCTTCCATTTGATTAATCGGGAAATCGAAGTCATAAGGGATTAAGGCAGCGTTGTTTTTGGAGGGTGAATTTGTGGATCTGCATGAGTATGATTTGATTTTAAGCTTTTTGTAGCAAATTTTTTTTTTAAAACAAATGCAATAAAAAAAAAGAACTCGATTGGACATAAAATGCAATTTATTCATGATTGAAAATAACTTAAAACATGGGGGACCCACACAATTAATCATTTACCTTGGGCAGAGCTAAACAATTTTTTTTAAAAGTAAAAACAAACATGGTTTATTACTTGAGCTTGGTAATGATTTCGGGAATTGCGATAGCCCTCCAATTGTTCAAAGTTTCATCCGAAGCACAACGGTACACCAAATCAGGCACGTCTTCATCCGCGTCTTCAAGCAGAGCCACTTGATCTTCATTGATAAAACCCGCACTGACAAATGTTTCCAAAATGGGAAGGATCCCTTGCTTTGGAGGCTTTGAGGAGGTTTCGGCTGATGGATGATATCCTAACCCGAAGCGATTCTTCTTCTCAGGTATGTCCACCAATTTGCCCCATCCAGTGGGTCTGCTCTCTTCTAGAGCTTCTCTTATTGCCCTCCATGATGACATGGTTGTCCTAGCCTCTTTCTTGGGCTTCGAACTCAAGGTCACGACATTTGCCACTTCCAAAGATTGGAAGGGAACATCCACAGCTTCTTCGTCCGTTTCTATACAACGGTACGACGAAAGATGGCTTACCATCATATCCTCTTTCCCGGAAACTACAATCATTTTGTTATCGACAATGAACTTAAGTTTCTGGTGTAGGGTAGAGGTGATGGCTTCGGCGATGTGAATCCATGGTCGTCCGAGAAGACAACTGTAAGTTGGATTAATATCCATGACTTGGAAGGTGATGGAGAAAACCTTAGGCCCGATTTGAACTGGTAGGTCGATCTCCCCTACGACGGCTCTTCTTGACCAATCAAAAGCTTTTACTACCAAAGCGCTTGGCTTCATTACCGTCCCTTCACATGATAGCTTTAGAAGGGTGGTTTTGGGCATGACGTTCAATGATGACCCCTGTTGCGTCGAATTTCGGATATCAAGCTATTGGGAAGCATTGAATCACTAATTTTAAATCACGACTGAACTTTTAATTTTTCGGGGAAAAAGGAAAAAAAGTTCGAAATTACCTTGAAAGAGATTTTAGGTTCGAAAGTCGATTATGCGAGGGGAAGGTATTAGCACCCCTCACATCCGTTGTACTCAACGGGAACCTCTTAGTTAACTTAGGCTTAAAATGTCTTTGACGTTTTGCTTGCACGCTTAATCATATATATATAAAGGAAAAAGAAAATATAATGTGAGGTGAAGAAAGAGATAAAAACAAACGAAAGAGAAAAGAAGAAAAAGATTTTTTATTAATGGGCTTGACAAGATGTCGATCTTGCTCCTACGTATCTCCCGGTAGTCGGAGAATTCAAAGCGTACGTAGTTCTTGATTAGAAAAAAAAAATTGTTTGTTGGTTCGCTTTAAATAAAAAAGATTTGAAAACGCACAAAGGCGTGAAACGTTTAAATGATAAAGGAGACAAGCGCACATTAAGGCGATAAACTCGCACAAGGCGTAAAAAGACGAACGCACATTAAGGCGATAAACTCGCACAAGGCGTAAAAAGACGAACGCACATTAAGGCGATAAACTCGCACAAGGCGTAAAAAGACGAACGCACATTAAGGCGATAAACTCGCACAAGGCGTAAAAAGACGAACGCACATTAAGGCGATAAACTCGCACAAGGCGTAAAAAGACGAACGCACATTAAGGCGATAAACTCGCACAAGGCGTAAAAAGACGAACACACATTAAGGCGATAAACTCGCACAAGGCGTAAAAAGACGAACGCACATTAAGGCGATAAACTCGCACAAGGCGTAAATGTTTTGAATAAAATAAAAGACAAACGCACAGGGGCGTACAAAAGCTTGAAAATAAAGACAAACGCACGGAGGCGATAAACTCGCGCAAGGCGTAAATGGTTGAAAATAAACGCGCAAAGGCGCGAAACATTTAAATGATAAAAGGACGGACTCGCAATAAGGCGATGGTATCCGTTGGAAAACGCACAAAGGCGTAAAATGTTTGAATTGACCACGGGGGCCAAGAAAAGTTTTAAAATGGTCACGGGGGACCAAGAAAAGTTGGATTGGTCACGAGGGACCAAGAAAGGTTCAAATTGGTCGCGAAGGACCAAGAAAGGTTCAATTTGGTCGCGAGGGACCAAGAAAGGTTTAATTTGGTCGCGAGGGACCAAGAAAGGTTCAAATTGGTCGCGAGGGACCAAGAAAGGTTCAAATTGGTCGCGAGGGACCAAGAAAGGTTTAAATTAGTCGCGAGGGACCAAGAAAGGTTTAAATTGGTCGCGAGGGACCAAGAAAGGTTCAATTTGGTCGCGAGGGACCAAGAAAGGTTTAATTTGGTCGCGAGGGACCAAGAAAGGTTTAAATTGGTCGCGAGGGACCAAGAAAGGTTCAATTTGGTCGCGAGGGACCAAGAAAGGTTCAAATTGGTCGCGAGGGACCAAGAAAGGTTTAATTTGGTCGCGAGGGACCAAGAAAGGTTTAAATTGGTCGCGAGGGACCAAGAAAGGTTCAATTTGGTCGCGAGGGACCAAGAAAGGTTCAAATTGGTCGCGAGGGACCAAGAAAGGTTTAATTTGGTCGCGAGGGACCAAGAAAGGTTTAAATTGGTCGCGAGGGACCAAGAAAGGTTCAATTTGGTCGCGAGGGACCAAGAAAGGTTAAAGTTCGTTGGACACGTTGAAAATAGAATGACGATTGTCCGAGCAACGAGACATACGTCAAGCATTCGTACAACCGGGGAAAGGAGAGACATACGTCAAACCACCCTTTTTTATTCATGTTTTGTTTGAACTTGAGAAAACGTATTTTTTTGGGGAAGCTAGAAAAGAATGACGATCGTCTAAGCAACGAGACATACGTCAAGTGTTTACCCGATCGGGGAAAGGAGTGACATACGTCAAACCACCCTTTTTCATTCAAGTTTCGCTTGAATTTTAAGGAAAAAAGTATAAACTGTCAAAACGCTCGTTTTTTAGAACTCAAATGAAATGAAAAGAAATTGTTCAAATTAGTTGTTGCAACCAAAATGAACAAGCTTGTTGTTTAATGAAACAAGAAAGAAAATGTTTTTGTTTGGTTGGTTTGGAAGGACAAGGTCCTTTGCCTACATACCCAAATGGGATCAAAACCGATGTAGTTCGGGATAAAAAACGAGTGATTTGTTATGTTGATTTTAAAGCTTGAAAATGTTTGTGAAAGATAAAATGAGCCAAAGTGGCGAGTGAGTGAAGTTTGATTGATTTTAAATGCAAAAATAAAGTCTAATATGATTAAGATCGATTGAAGTTTGATTAAAAGAAAGTTGCTTGGTTTGAAATCCAAGGCTTTGTTAATGAAGAATATTTTTGATGAAGTTTTTGAATATTTGAAATGTTTTTGGTTTTTTATGATTTTTATTTGGAGTTAAAAAGAAATTAAGTGCGATAAAATAAACTAAACGCGAGGGAATTAAAAAAATGTTGGATCAAAATGAAAAGGTTTTTTTTCTTGGATTATGAATTAAACTATGAAAAATGAAAAATAATGCAATGCATATTTATATACTTTGTTCCTAAATGCATGTATATTCTAATGACATAGAAAAATGCAAAATAAAATGAACAATTAGAAATAAAAAAATAAAATGCATGAGATGATATGATAAGTAAATAAATGGGATGTTAAAAATAAAAGAACGAATAAAAGGAAATAATAATAAAAGGAAAATAAAATTGCAAAGAAAAAATAAAAGAAATAAAAAAAGAGGTATAAAAATAAAACTGGGGGTGCAAGAAGTGAAAAATAAATCAGATTAAAAGAAATAGGCCCAAAATGTATTGGGCCAGCGTAAATTGATCTGGGCCGTCTGATTAATCAGATGGCCCAGATCTGATCAAAAGGGAAAGTAAGCCAGAACCATACGATCTGAATCAGATGGTCTGAGGGGGCGAGGGTGTACGCGTTAGCGTACACCCACGCACACAGAATCAGGGAGGGGGTATTTAAACCCTTTCCCTTCATTTTTCTTTCATTTTCCTCATTCTTTCTCTCACCTCTCATCCGCCCCATCTCTCTTCCTCTCCTCTCTCTCACTTCTCTCATCCCCTTGGCCGCTGGTGAGTTTTCCGGCGTGGTGGCCGCCGGCCTAGGCGGCGGCGCCACCGCGCCGGAGCGAAAAACCTCCCCTTTTCACAAAAAAAATCTATTTTTCTCACACCCTTTTCTCTTCTCCTTCCAAATCCAAAACTATTTTTTCCAAAATCCTCCCAAATCGGTCTAGATCTAGTTTTAAAAAAACACAAAAAATTTACCTTTTTTCTCTTGTTTTGGTGTACGGTTTTGCTGTGTTTAGGCTAGGCTTTCGTGTTTGTTGTGTTGTGGTGTTTGTGCGTGTGTATGATGCTGGGTTCGTGTGAGTGTGTGTGTGTGTGTTATGTGTGTATATGCGTGTGTGCGTGTTGTTCTTGTTGCTGGGACGTGAATTTGGGTGTGTGGGGGTTGGTGTGTGATGTTTTGTTGCTGTTTATGTTGGGTTGTGATGAGTGGTTTTGTGTTGGTTTGTGTGAGTATGTGTTTGTGTTGTTAAAGGGCTGTTTGTGTTTAGGTAGCTTTGGGTTAGGGTTGAGTTGGGTTGTTATGAGTTTGTGTTGTTGGAAAATCTTGCTGTAAAAAAATCTGTTTTTTTGTTCAAAATTCTTCTCTTTTTTTCTGTTGATTCATCCCTGTTTTATAGAGGAATTTTGAGCTGCTTGTCATGAGATCAACTTGGCTTTCTGCAGATCTTTGGATAAGATTTCAGCAAGCATTAATGTGGGAAGATTTGCTGGGATTTTGGGATGATTTTGTGAGGATTTTGGTGGATTTGTGATGATGAAAAATGATGAAAAAATCTGGTGAAAGGGGGCGCCCCTGCAGTGTTGACCTTGTTTGACCATTGACTTGGACCAAAAATAAAAATAAAAATACTAATAATAAAAGTAATAAATAATAATAATGACAATAAATAAAAGAAATAAATAAATGGTAAATATGGCAAATAATAAAAATTAATGATAATAAAAACTGAAATTAAAAGTAAAAATAAAAAGTAGTAAAAAATAAAATTAATAAACGAAACAAAAATTGACATGAGGTATTTTAAAATACCTCCCTGCCGAAATTTCGTCTGAAACGACGAAAATTCTCGGCCTTTAAAAAAATGAGTAAAACGAGACAATAAGTAAGACGAGACGAAAATGGGTCAAAAAATGGGGTATGACAACCCCGTGTCTACTAACACTCGAGAGAGGATGTGGTCCATGCACTTCACGGAGATATGCAAAGCGCGGTTATGAATATGCCCCTCGTCGGGTAGCTCATCGTCGTTGAAACCCAAATACATACTCGAGGTAATATTTGCGACTATCCCGTCGAATTGGTCCACAGGGATGTCCTGAGTGACGTGTGCCTCGCTGAGGATCCGTAGTAATGCTTCTCGGTGCGCCTCCGAGCTTAGTAGTAGGGATAACATGGAGATTTTGGAGGGAGTTTGACCCAACTGGTCAATGATCTTATACTCGCTCTTTTGGATTATTCTTAAGAACTCCTCGGCCTCCTTTTGTGGGGCTGCTTTTTGAGAGGGTCCCGCTTGGTTCTCATCCTCTTCCACGCTCTTTTCTTTGAGCGGCTCTCTTGGTAGTACGACTGGTGTCTTCCCGAGTTCCTTCGGAGCGAAGACTCTACCGCTTCTTGTCATTCCTCCAACACCGGTAATGTTAGTGATGTTGGGTTCAATTCTTGTTAGTGGTTTCCCTTCCACATAGGCCACAGGTTGGTAGTTCCATGGTACCCTCTTCGTGCTTTCCAAGGAGAAGGGTGCCGACACATGGAATGTTATGGGTTGTATAGGTATTGGTACCTCTCTCCTTTGGTATGGGATTTCGAGAGGTTTTGGGTCATGAGACTCCAAGGTAGCAACATCCGTGCTATCCCTTATATAGCCCATTTGGATCCAACCTTGGTCCATTAGCTCTTGAAGACAACTCTTTAATTTTCCGCATTTGTCCGGGTTGATTTTGCAGGCTTCGCAGTCGGCGTGCATCTCCTCAAACAAACCAAAACCGGTTAATCGCTCCCTTATGACTGACAGGGGAGTCTTTACATTGGCTACCTCCTTGATTGGGCCAAAGTCCTCTTGTTCTTCCACCGCGTTTACAGAGGGACCCGCATGCCCCGGTAATGGGTTACTCTTCACATTGGGATTCTCCTCCTTGAAGGATAACAACTTTCGGTCAATGAGATTCTGGACCTTGTATTTGAAAGCTTTACAACCTTCGATGTTGTGCCCGGGGGATCCCGCGTGGTATTCGCATCTTGCGTTTGCATCATACCAAGGTGGATATGGTGGCACCAAAGTTGGTAGTGGTTTTAGCTCAACCATTCCCTTTTGGATTAAATACGGCAAGATCTGACCGTATGGCATAGGTACAGGATCAAACTGTACGTTGTGATATTTATTCCTCGGGCCCGTTTGGTTTCTTGGTGGGTACCCGCCTTGTTGTTGCTGCCGATTTTGTTGAGGCAACACTGCTGGTTGTCGAGGTGGAGTCGTTGGAATTACTTGAGGTGAGTAATGCCCTTGAGTTGCTGCTGCTGCCACATATGGATAATTGTATCCCCCTCTTTCTTTTTATGAAAGTTGCTTGGGGGTCTCCTAGCTCCACTTTGAGTTTCTAGAGGGCCTTGGATCTTCCCCCTCTTTACTCCGTCCTCTATTCTTTCACCAATTATGACTAGATCGGAAAAGCCGGAAGATGTGCTTCCCATCATTTTGTCATAATATGGGCCTTGTAGTGTGCCCATAAAGGTATCGACAAGCTCCCTTTCCAACAATTGTGGCTATACGCGAGAAGCTAGTTCCCTCCACCTTTGAGCGTACTCCTTGAATGACTCGTTGCTTCTTTGTACGAGGTTCTGCAACTGCATCCTATTTGGAGCCATGTCCAAATTGTATTTGTATTGCTTTAAGAAAGCATCGGCTAAGTCCTTCCAAGTTTGGACGTGGGTACGCTCAAGTTGCATGTACCAATCCAATGACGCTCCGCTCAAACTATCTTGAAACACATGAACCATGAGTTTCTCGTTCGTTGCGTAAGCCGCCATCTTCCTACAGAACATCCGTAGATGGTTCCTAGGGCATTGAATTCCCTTGTACTTCTCGAAGTCCGGTACTTTGAATTTTGGAGGGATTACCACGTCGGGCACTAAGCACATGTCCAAAGCATTGTGGGCACCGTATGAGCTGGATCCTTCGACCGCTTTTAACCTTTCTTCCAAAACGCGATACATTTGGGCGGTATTGTTATCCTGGTGAGTAATGTCGAGAGCAAAATATCTAGGCTGATTGTCTTCCACATTGTGAGAAACATTCTCATGATGAGTAGTGGAATTCCCTTGAGGACGATGCTCTTCGTTCCTAACGGGGATTGTAAGCTGTGGTGGTGGAGGTGGTCCATGGCCCTCATTTTCGAGTGGTGGAGTATATCCTAGAGGTAAACCATAAGGAGGCCATTGCACATTAGCCGCATCTACGGTTGGACGAGGGTTGCTCTCTCGGGCAGATAGAGCTTGCATTAACTCTAACATTTGATCCATCTTCCCTTTCATCTCATCAACTTCTCCCCTCAAAGCCGCTTGATTTTGTTCCAAATTATCCATGATCCTTTGCTTGTTGGCTCGTGTTCCGTACGAGTGTTGGAGATCTGGCTCTTGGACCGATGGCTTTTTGGGTTTTCGGGCTATGATTGCTTCAAACTGTTTTTAGGGAAGTGAATGAGTGTTTTTTTTATGAAAAATGCATGAAGATGCATGTGAATGTATGTATGCGATGAGTATGCAAAAACATGCGTTTTTTTTTTCATTTTGCTTTACGAGGAAATTTAAAGGCGCACAGTTAATATTAGCAATTAGAAATATTAAAGGCCGGTAAATTGATATTGCTTCAAAATATTATTTGATTAGATAACATTTAGATTACAAGGTGTAACTAATGCTAATACAAATCAAACAGCCGCTAGCATTTCGGCTTTGTCCATTTCTTCCCTATAGAAATCTACGGTGTCCTTGCAGAACTTCATGAATTTCTGGTTCTTTAGGGATGACAAAGTAAGGCATGACCATCTCGGCCTTTGCTAGCTTCTTTGGAAGTTGGGTGATGACCAAGTTCGAGAATGCAACCAATTTAGTGAAGTCCTCACCTAATCGGGTGGCGTCTTGCCATACAAACTCAATCACTTCCTTTCGTTGATCTAGCTTGACCCTTGCACTTCTAATTTCATCGTGTAGTTGTGCAATATGGTCCCCGTGAGCTCTTGCAATCTTGTCGAAGTATTCTTCGAATTTCTTGATGTCCGCTTTGAGATGATTGCATTTTAACCTCCCTTGATGAGAAAGGCTCTCATATCTTTGCCGTTGGACGCGCTCGGCTTGCAGCTGCTCTTTATAGTCCTTGACGACTTCTTGGAGTTGTTGATTTTTCTCTTGAAATTTCAATCTCCATTTTCTTTGAGCTTCGATGGCTTGCTCGCCGAACTTTTTAAGCTCTTGGTTGGAATGCAAGACTCTTTCCAACTCTTCGTCCTTGGCCACAAGGTTGGCATCCGCACTAACCAAGCCACTTCCAATCCAATCTCTCTTCCCCTCGGAGATTTTTAGCCGCTTTTGGCACACTAGGAGAGAATTTGTCGCTTCATCCCGATCTCTCTTTGTCCTAGTGATTTCTCCTAAAGCTTGAAGGTGCTTCAATTCTAACTCCCCATTTTTGTTTTGGAGTTCTCGAATTTTAGCTTTGAGTTCCTCCGCTTCTTTGTTGGGAATGGTTGCAATGGGTTTAGGTGTAGGAGATTTAGGAGGGCGTATGACCACGAAGGGTAGCTTGATTGTTTTAACCCTCTCCTTCGCCCATTGAGTATAAAGAGGTTTGGCCATGCAATTCCTCTTGCCAACCTTTCCTTTGCGCACTTGGTTCCAAGCTCCTCGGATTCTTTCTAGCAATGCCGGGTCTTGATCTCCTTCCCTTAAGAAGAAGGCTTCCAACAAAAGGTCATTGGGTTTGTCTTCCATTGAATAACCTAGTTGTCGGAGAGAGAGGACCGGATTGTAGTTGATGTATCCCTTAGTACCAATGAGGGGTATGTTAGGGAAATCCACGCAACTAAGGATGATTTCCGGGTCCTCTAAATTTGGAGAAAACCAATGGATATCTTTCTCGGCGAGAGTTGTCATCTGTTGCGACCATTTGAGCTTGGCCCGGTTTTCCACAAAGTCTCGTCTTCTTGGCATGTGGGACATCAACCAAGTTTGCACCAAAGGAGTACAACAAGAAATTGTGCGTCCTCTCCCTTGTTCATGCCTAGAATAGAGGGAATGGTAAAAATCCGCCAAAAGCGTGGGAACCAGATTTCTAGTCATGAATACCTCTAAAGCCGGAATATCTACGAAATCGTCCATGTTGGGGAATAAAACGATCCCGTAGATCAAGAGGGCTAGGATGGCGTTGAATGCTTTTCCCTCTTTGCTAGCTAACAAATCCCGAGCTTTGGTCTCCAAGAACCTTCTTGTGAACCCCTTAATGTTTCCTCTAGTTTCCAAGTTAGATGCTATTTCTTGGACATTAAGATATAAGGACTCGACGATGGTTTCTAAAGTAGGGTCTTTTCCCGAACCGAGATAAAGCCCATGGTCTTTCATGCTACAACCCAAAATCTTCTCAAATTCTTCCAAGGTTGGAGCTAATTGGAAGTCTTGAAAGGTAAAGCACCGGAGAGGTGGGTCAAAGAATTGAGCCAACGTGGTTAAAGCCGTCGAATCTATCTTCACGGGTAGGAGGTCAAGTATTAGTCCATAACTTGCTTCGAAAATACTCTTGTCGACCGAAGAGAGCCTTTTACTCAAAGCTAACAAGCTTTCCACTTTAGGAGCCTTGATCTTGAAAGCGAGCGTATTTCTATTTCCGGAATCCATACTTCTCTTTGCTAATATTTGGTTGTTCTTTTTAATTTCCTATAAAGCAAAATGATATCCGAAAATTATTTTCATGTATGCAAATGAGTGGTATGCAAAGGTATGGTATATGAAGGTTCGAAACTTCCCCCCATCCTCACGTGTAGGCTCTATAGATGAGATTTTCTAAAAAGGTCCCTAGAGTCATGGATCCCACATGGAATTAAGGTCGTCGTTTGCGAACTTCGCAAGACTTCAATTCATTCCAAGTGAAAATTTCCTCTAGCCGGGGTTTGGCATCCTACCTCACGGACATACATCAACGCGGGCTTCCGCTCACAACCCCATCCTAACTTAATTTTTTCTCAAGCTCGGGTAGAGAGCCTCACACGTCCGGCATTAACCCGAACAATGTGGAGTAACATCGCTCAAGTAACATCCCCACAATTGATATATATGATATGAATATAAAGCAATATAAAGCATTTATAAACATAAAGCAAGAGAAGGATATAGGCAATGAAATAAAAGCATGCACGCAAAAAATATAAAAACATTTAGCTTAAAAGCTAAATAGGATAGGCTTGACTCGCTAGTGAGGAGAGGTTCCCCAGTGAAGTCGCCAGCTGTGCGCTCTCGCTAAAAACGCGCAAGCTTCTGAGCGTATGCGAACGCTCGAGAAGCTATTGTGAAGTCGCCACCAAAGTTTTTGTTTAAAGGGAATGTTGATAAACCCTTAAGTTTTTTATTTTAAAGGGAAACGATAATAAAACCCTTGACGATGAGGAAAGGATTGGTCATCGCAACCATTATCGGGTTCGGGAGTCGATTACGCAAGGGGAAGGTATTAGCACCCCTCACGTCCGTTGTACTCAACGGGAACCTCCTAGTTAGCTAAAGCTTAGAATGTTTTTAAATGTTTTGCTTGCATGCTTGAATATGTAAAAGGGAAAAAAGAAAGTATGATGAATGGGGAAAAAGTTTGTTTTTTATTATTGTGCTTGACAAGATGATGATCTTGCTCCTACGTATCCCCTGGTGCGATGGGGAATTCAAAGATACGTAGTTCTTTGGTAGAAAAACGTATTTTGTTGGTTGTTTTTAATGAACGATGTTTTAATTGTATTCTTACGATCAAACGTAGCTTGTATGCTCGCGCATGGGAGGCTTAATCGTTTGTTTAAAATCGCGCTAGAAATGTTAAAAGCATGTCCGTTAGGGTGAAAGGGTTCGAATTGGCCGCGAGGGGACCAAAATGACTGAAATGACTCAACCGAGTCGAGAAAGGTTCGATTGATCCGACGGGATCAAGAATTGGTGCAATGGACTCAACCGAGTCGAACATTGACCAAAGTGACTCAACCGAGTCGAGAAAGGGTTCGATTGATCCAACGGGATCAAGAAAAGGTTCAATGGACTCAACTGAGTCGAACATTGACCAAAGTGACTCAAATGAGTCGAGAAAGGGTTCGATTGATCCAATGGGATCAAGAATTGGTGCAATGGACTCAACCGAGTCGAACATTGACCAAAGTGACTCAAATGAGTCGAGAAAGGGTTCGATTGATCCAACGGGATCAAGAAAAGGTTCAATGGACTCAACCGAGTCGAACATTGACCAAAGTGACTCAAATGAGTCGAGAAATTGAATCAAATGGTCACGGGGGACCAAAAGGTTCAAACTGACCAACAAAGGGCCAAGAATTGGTTTGGTGTGGTCGGATGCGTTGAAAATAGAATGACGATTGCCCGAACGACGAGACATACGTCACGCATTCGTTCAATCGGGGCAATGGAGAGACATACGTCAAACCATCCCTCTTTCATTCAAGTTTTTGTTCGAGTTTAAGAAATCCCAAAGTTTATCAAAACACTTGGTTTGAAACTCAAAATGTAAAGTTTTAAATGTTCAAAATGGTTGTTGCAACCTATGAACAAGTTTGCCTTGTTTATGCATGAAAATGATCAAGTTTTGCGTCAATTTGTGAAAAACGCACAAGTTCGGCTCAAGTTTGAAAAAGGTTTTAAAAAAAAGTGAACAAGTTCGGCTTAAGTTCACGTTTGATTGAAAATCATGAACAAGGTTATTGTTCCAGTTTGGTTTTGAAAATGATGAACTTAGCTTATTGCTCAAGTTTGATTTTGAAAAGTTTATAAACGTAACTTGTTTTACAAGTTATTCAAAAAGTGTTGCTCAAACTTGTGAATCTTTCAATCTTATGCAAAACTCTTGATATGGTTTGAATAAAATGAGTTTCAATCCACTTAGGTTCTGAGTTTTTGGGCTAGAACCTCAAAAATTGGCTTTTTATGAGCCTAAACTCAGATTCTGAGTTCTGTCATGGTCGCACTGCGACCAGAGCTTCGCACTGCGAACACTGCAAAATTTTGAGTTCAGAAGCTGCTTCTGAACTGCTGTTCAGAAGCAACTCTTGAACAAACTCAGAACCTTTAAGGGAGTGAAAAGCTTTGAAATTTGGCAATAAAAGGAGCTGGTCAAACCAGTTTAAATGTTTTGCAAACCTTGGGATTTCTTTGAAATTCAAAAGGGGTTTTTTTAGAGCAAAATGGATTTAAACAAAATTAAAGATGCAAGCAACAACTCTAAATGAAAGATAAGGATTTTAGAGTACTTACAGAACTCCTAGCAATGCTCTTGTTGCAAGGAAATGGAAAGGACTTGAATGGTTGAAGCTTTGCAAAGTTGGGATGTTGGAGGTTTGAAGGATAATAACACTAGTGTTTGGCTATTATCTCTCACTCTTTGTATGGTGTTTTGAAGGTTTGAATGCTGTGTATTCAGTGCTGTTTCAAGTGTTTTCAATTGTGTTCAAATGCTGGTTAGTCTCTCTTGAATGGTTATGCAAGACATTGCTTTTATAGGCCAAAACCAAATCTAATGTCATCATGAGAAATCCCTAAAATCCAGCTGATTTGTGGGCTAGAATCAGGCTAAATTGCTTTACATTTAATGCAAAAGTGAAGAGGTGACCTTGCCTTGCTGCAATGGTCAAGACTTAGCCAAATCCAGCCATTAATTCAACTGATTTTGGATAGCAATGATGATGGAAAAGGGGAAAAAACAGGGCTGGTTTGCAATTGGCTGTCCCTTGGGATTGGTCCTTGCAATCTTGAGGGTTAAGCAATAAAAACGTGCACTGTGATGTGCAGAGGTTGGGGGAAACAAAAGGGAACATGTGGGCTGGTGTGAGGAGGAAGAAAAGCTGCTGAAAACAGGGCAGCACTCATGGCTTTTGGGCAAGCAAAACCAGCTGGGTTTGACTGGTTTTGGGGGAGAAAGCAGGAAGAAAATCAACAAGCTGGTGGCTGGCAACCTTAGGGTCAGTAGCAGGTCCACTGGGAGGGACAAGAGCTGCCCAAGGGCAAGCCAACTTGCTTGGCACATGCTTGGTTGGAAGAAAAAGCTTCTCACCTTGGCTTTAATGGCAAATGCTCCAATCCTTGATTTGCTGAGCTCAATTAGCCACAATTGATAATAATAACAATAATAATAATGATAGGTAATAATAATGGAAATAAATCAAAGAGATTAAAAAATCTGCAAAAAATTCGCAGATTTCGCAGAGCGAAGGGGACTTTGCTCTGCGAAGTCCTCATTTCTGAAATGTTGACTTTTTTGTTGATTTTTTGTTGACTTTGACTTTTCTCTCTTTTTTTTTGAAATTTTGTTTTTTTTTAAAAAGGCTTGGGACAAAATTAGGTTACAACAGTATCAATAAGGATATAACTATCACTATGAGTCATTGTCATTTAATTTTTGTTGGATGAAGCCTTAATTAAGTGTTGCATTCTAGGTTCATTTATTTCGAGAACACATTAGGAAGCATGCTATCGGCACGTGAGCCGTTTTCAAAATATTTTCTTCAAATTAAAAATACACAATTGATTCTGTCCAAATAAGAGAACGTTAGAATCTTATTCTAATATTTTATGGGCTACAATTAATGGTGGGTTTTGGTTTTATAAAAAAGGACTGATATTGTGATCCATTTGATAATGTTTAGGTTCGATAAATGTGATCAATAATAATAAGCTTTTGGATACCTAATAATACATAATTTGTGTATACACAAAATGTAGGTCAAACTATCAGTGCCTATTATGGATGATACCTAGAAAATTGCTCCTCCTAACGAAAATTGCTTACTCTCATACAAACAGACGAAAATGCTCTCAGCGTGACTTAAGTCACGCAGGTTATACACAGCGTGACTTAAGTCACGCTCGGTATATATCAACGTGACTTAAGTCACGTTCCCATACAAACAGACGAAAATACCCTAAACGTGACTTAAATCACGCAGGTTATACACCAGAACCTCACTTCTCCATTTCACTTCCTTTCACTTCTCAAATCATCTAAAAAATCTCCCAAATCATTCAACCTCAAATTTCTTCAACTTCAAATCAACCACCACTCCATCAGCAAGTAAGTTTTCTTAATCAAGTACCATTGTCATTTTATGTTTATATGTTACATTTTTCCTCTTAAATTAGAAATTTTTAAGTTTTAGGGTTTGTTTAAATTTTGATTTTTTTTGGCAACAAATGATAGAATGTTTACATGTTAATGACTTATGTTGCTTAAATGTTTATATGTTTGCATATTTATGTTGTAGTTTTATGGTTTATGTATAATTTGCACTCCAAATGTTTGATGAAATGTTTGAATGAGTTTTTCACTGATTGTTTTTAATTTCTTATGGTGTAGATCTGAAACAATGGCTCAAGTATACGTTCAAGTATCCTTCAACGGTGGAAACCCTCATTTTTTTCAAGGTTCAGGACGATGTCGCGTTAAAAGAATCGAAGGATCAACTTCATGAAATCAACCAACGACTCAACCACAGAGACACAAGGAGGGTGGAATACGTTTGGTACCATAGTCCATCTTTCGACTCAGATGGGAATTTGTCGTTCACTCGACCGGAGTTAACGAACGACGACGACGTGAGGAGCATGTTCTCGATATTTGCTCAGCACAACATGATCCACATCGAGATGGATGCTACGTTGCTGAGGTAACCCGAAGATATTCTAAAGAGTTTGATTCGGCCGAATGAAGATGTTTAGGTAGTATTATTATGTTGTGTCATTATTTTGTTGGATTTTAGTTTAATTTTTTGTTAGTTTGCTGAAGATGTTGGCATTGAAGTGTCTTTTACTTAGCGTAAAGGTTTGCAAGTCTCTTTGGAAACTTAAAAGAATGAAGATAACACAACATATATTCTGCTGAATCAGCTATATAGGTTCTCACATCGAATTCCTTCGTATTGGATGAGTGTGACAAAAGGGAATGCATTTCTAAGATGTTGTTTTGTACTTGATCATGCTCCTCTGTCAATTGAAACTTTGTCAGTTAGTAGGGCAGTAGAATTAAGTTCAAAAGAATATATTGGAATGCATTCCTTTTTGTCATGACTCATCCTATATGAAGGGATTCGATGTGATAACCTATATAGTTGATTTGGTAGAATACATGTGTTGTGTTCTCTTCATTATTTTGATTTTTCAAAGAGACTTGCAAGTTTTTACACTAAGTATAAGACACTTCAATGCCAATATTTTCCGCAAACTTTCAAGAATTTAATATAAATCCAACTTCATGATGATACAACATCCTTAGGGATTTAACGTAATGTAATGTAACGTAACGCTTCGTTTATTTGAACGGGGATGAAATTATAACTAAATAAATTTGTCGTATTCTATTAATTTAGGAATTTATTACGCATACTTGTGTATTTTCATTCATCCATTCCTCCATTCATTATTCCATTTTCACCCATTTTTCATCCATTCAATCAATAATTCAATCATTCATTCATTCATTTAAAGTTAAAATACGCAAAATTCAATCAAAGTTAAAATACACAAAAATTAAACCAAAAATGTATCAAAATGTCATAATAATGTGCAAAGGCCCTACTCCTCTGGACTATGGCTCCTAGTCCTCATCCGGGGAACCCCTTGCTCCTGCATCATACGATACTCAGACTCGATGCCCTGCATACTAGTGAAGACAATTGGATTCCCAATCACATCAGGGCAACCCATGGCACTGTCCACTCTGGCTCTAATGTTCGCAATAACTTGCAGTGGGTTGGGAACCTGTCTACCATACTGCTACTCAACAATAACCTCCTCGTAAGGAGCGACAGAAGGGGCGTCCTCTGCAACGACAGCAGGGTCGATCATGATGGGATGAGATACCATGTAGAACCATTTAATGTACCCCTCTTGACACCTCCACCGTCGAGCCTCTGATGTCCGCCGACCCCCGAAGTGCCTGTGGAAGTACATGGAGCAGAAAGTCCTGAAAGGCCACAACAACCGCCGCAGCTTGAAGAGTCTAATGATCGGTAGGAGATCTAGGGACCATCTGCATGTGACCGTACTGCCGGAGAACCCGCTCTGGCAAGTGAAGGTGCATAATCTGACTGTCGGCCATGATCCAATCAGAGTACCAGAAAATGTCCTGGAAAGCGATGATCTCCCGCCGGTCCTCGTATGTCATCCAAGTAACATCAGCATTGACCATCAGATCAATGAGGCCATGATAATGTGCAGGATCAGCATGACCCCTGGGCGGTCTCCAGCTAGCTGCAAGCAGAGCGCCAACCTGATACCCTGGACTCGGATTCCTCGTATACATGTTCCTAAAATGCGCCAAAATCCATCCATACAAACAAATATTTCATCATCACAAACCCATAAACATACACAATAATATCGTAAGTCATTTAAAAAATGTTATAGTAAAAAGAAAAGAAATGCTACCATAAGTAGAGTAGAGTAACCGCCAATGACTTTCATCTTCGGGACCGTAACATGAGAAAGCTCTTGGTAGAATTAAGCAATGTTGAAGTAAAAATCTTTTTGATGAATATTTTAATGATAACAAACCTCGTGGAATAAATGATAAGTTTTATGAATAGTTATCTACTGATGTTTGCACTTGAGTTTTTGTTAAAAGAAAAGGAATCACATAAGTGGATAAGCTAGAAGCCACTCACATCAATAAGTGCATTATATCTACTCAACAATGAAAGAATGAGTATATCATCAGTTGAAACAACAATATCAAATCTCCATGAAGATTTAGAGCTCAAGAATCATGATGGAAGAACTTGAATCATGATGGAAGAACTTACATCACAAGCTACACAAGAATGTGCTTGAAGTTATATGCAAAACTCACATTGAGTATTGTGTTATATGATTTAAAGATCCACCATGAGAAAACAAGATAAAGGAAATATGCATACAAGTTATTAAGATTCTCAAAACCTCCTCAAAGTGTCATACTTCCAAAACTTACAAGGATAAGAAGTATAGAGTTCAGAATGTTCATATGAACAGAGTTCAGAATGTTCATATGAATGGAGTTCATAATGATCATGAACATTAACCCAAAATGTTTCCAGAAATAATAAAAGATTACTTCATGGATTAACATGAATATTTAAAGTCTTTTGTTACAAGAAATGATGAACTAAATGCAAAGAAATATTCTTTTGGACTTCAAAGAAAGAATCATCTTGTTTGTCAAAACAAATGATCTCTCATTTATATGCTTAAAGTATATTTGAGTGGAATAAATAACAACCTTTATAAGGTTCAGAATGTTGAAGAACATTATAATGTTTAAGAACATCAGAATATTCAACATAAAGTACAGTTGTCAAAAGGCAGGAACCCAGAAGAAACATTTTGAAGTTCATATGAAGAACCCATAAACATTTTGAAGTTCATATGTATGAACCCAGAAAGAGTTTAAAAGGTTGTTTAGAAGGTTCATCATAGAAAACCCAGAAATCAATGTCCATACCAAGAACATGAAGAACAGACATGACATGAACATATCATATGAAGAAAAGGATTTCAACTTTAGATCAAGAAATCATTAAAGGCATCTATGGTGATTAAAGGATTGATGGACTTTGATAGTTTCTTTGTATTTAATATGTGTTCTTGAGTGATTAACTAATACATGAACCAAGTATAAATCATACCAAGATACAAGGAATCAAAGAACATTAAAACTTATGAACTCAGTCAGAGTTCAGAAGGTTGAACAAAGTTCAGAAGATTGGACAGAGTTCAGAAGGTTCGAAGATAGTTCAGAAAGTTGTTTTTAAGGTTTATCAAGAACAAGCCCAGAAATATATGAACATTATCAAGAACATTCAAGGCTCACGTGACATAAATGAGATGCCCAGAAAAGTACAATAACTTGGTTCAATCAAGGAATAAAGACATCTACTTAGATTAAAAGACAAAAAGCACATTCATTGTTCATTGAAGACTTATGAACAAATGAAGTACAAAACATTAGGAATATTCCTCTTGGAATATCATCATAGATGTTGTACATACTGCACTTCATTGATGTTTTACTATTAGGATTTGATTACATTAAATGGAAGTCTTACAAATCATCCTAAGTAAAACAAAGGAACATTCTGAAGTTCAGAAAGTTCAATACAACACATGCTTTAATTCTGACAGCACAGTAAAGTGGTTGGTAAAGTGAAGCAAAAACAAGATAGCAATCTCAAAGTCAGAATCCATAAGATTTTGACACATAAGGGATTTGGTACTGTACAAGACCAGCAAAATCCCCTAAAACATGGGCATGAAGTGACAGGTCCACTTTTCTCTTTCCTGCATGCATTCCAACACAGATCTGCAAAGACTTTTGGCTCAGGAACATTCTGAAGTATGCAAGCATAACAAAAGCACATCAACAACATAGATCTTCATATGACATTCATAGGATTTACCCAGAAATTCATCTGGCATTCATCCATATGAATCCATGAACATTCTGAAGTTCATAACTGATGAATGTATGAACATTCTGAAGTATTATGATGAACGCAGAAACATTCTGAAGTACATAATGTTGATCAAGACTCTCAAGCAAAAGTTGCTAAGTCATATGACACGTGGCACAAGACCATTGGACACGTCCTAACAACTACAAGGGGTCAAGAAACTCTATAAATGAAGCTAAAGGCATACTTTGAAGATACACAACTTAAAAGCATAATTAAACATCTTATTAAAAGAGTTTAAAGCTTCATAGCAAAATTGATTTCACAAACCAACTCTAAAGATTATTAAAATCTCAAAGAGTGTGAATCAATTATCTCTTATCTTTTCAAAGATAATCTTCTTCTTCTTCTCTTCTTCTTGTCCTTATTCTTTCAAACTTCAAATCACTTATAAAGAGAAAATCTCATCTAGCTTTAAGGGTATTAAAGTGTAGGTTGTGTAGAAAAGTGTAAGGTCTTGTGTGACTAAGCACAAAATTGTAAAGGGCAAATCTCATCTAGTTTTAAGGGTATTAAAGTCTAGGTTGAGTAACAAAGTGTAAGGTCGGGTGTGACTTAGCACAGAAAGTTGAGAGCCTGCTGAGGATTAGAGATTACAAGTTGTAATTGTTCCAAGGGAGCAGGAATTGAGAGGTTATCTCAAGCATCATAGTGGAAAACTCTCACAGTTGTGAGGAGTGGACTAGCCCACATTGGGTGAACCACTATAATTCTCGTGTGTCATATTCTCTACCTTTACTCTTTACTTTCAGCATAAATGTTTGAATTCACTTTACACACCATTATCACTTTCTTCATTATTTATTACACTTACAGTTCTGAACGTACTTCAGAACGTTCTGAACTTAACCAAGTTTTTATTTCTTCCAAGTATCAACTTGAGAATGATTTACCACAAGTGCAGGTTAAATTTAAAAAGAGTCACAATTCAAACCCCCCATTTCTTGTGACTATTATTTCCACTTCAAGCAAGTGCCATTCTGCCCCAGGACCACTAGCCCAACGTGTCCAAATCCATGAACATTTTCATCCACAACAGATGAACGCTTCTGCTGTTCCTGCTGGCAAAAATGGTGATGCCTACCAAGTACAAAAGAAACGCCCTGGTACACTGCGCCCTCACCGTCACCTGCTCCTCAGTCTCCCCATCTTTAGCAGGAGGATGCTCCAACTCATTGCACCTATGCAAGAGTGTGTCGTAATGCATCCTCAAGTTAGTGATATTGATATAAGCACCCCACTGTACCTTTGTCTCCTCATCAGCATCTGCATGTGTCATACCCAAACCGACCTCCAGCAGCTCGACACCTCTATCGTATCCTACATCAGCAGGCCTCAACTCCAGGAGCCTCCCATGTATGTGGATGTGTAGAAGACACATCACATCATCGAGTGTGACGATCATCTCCCCTACAGACAGATGGAAGTTGCTGGTCTCCTCATGCCATCTCTCTGAGAAGGCGGTGATGAGGGCATGACTGATGTTCTCGTACCCAGTGAGAAGGAGGGGGACAAGTCCGGATGCATTTACCTGGTTCCAGAACCAGGCCTGATCGTGAGTCGGGAGTGAGATCTTCCTAACTTTCTTCCCATGCGAAACAGTTTTGCATTTACGCATCCTCTGCAACTGAAATACAAAAAATTAAACGAACAATAAACCTTTAAAAATATAAACATTTCAATAACTAAAAAAGACATAACAATTTAATCGTAAAAATTGCGCGTCAATTTAATTACGCATTCCAATTAAATTACGCGCGCCAATTAAATTAAGTGTGTTAATTAAATTACACGCGAACATATTTTAACATAAAAAATAAATCGTAAAGCTGACATGCCACTAAATAAAATAAATTGTAATTGACGCGTAATTAAATAAAATTAAACAATTATACTTACTTGAGCATCGCTCCAAAAATGACATGCCACGTGTCTACCGAAACCAGGTAAGAGTGACTAGTCAGTAGGGCTCCCGGGAAAACCCTCCGGTCCGGTCTCCTCCTCAGCCTGACCCTCCTCCGGTCCTGCCTCCTCCTCAACCTGATGCTGGGCCTCACCCTCCTGCTGGTGAGCCACCTCCTCGTACTGAGACTGCTGCTGATACTGAGTCGGGTCAAATATCTGGGACGCACCTGCCTGGGACGACGACCTTACCTTATCTAGTCTCCTACTGCCCTGTCTCCGTCGAGTAGCAGGAGGGCGCGCAGCCGCCATTTTGGCACGTGCACTACTAGTCATGCTCTCCCTGTCACCTCTAAGTCTGTCCGGTCTCTGAGACATATCTACTGAACATTTTTAAAAACAAAAATCAATGCAAAAATAACAATCCAATCTCACATTAATCAACATTAACAATCAACATTAACAATCCAATTTCTAACTAAACCCTAAACTACCACATTTCACTCAAACTCAATATAATCAACATTAACAATCTAATTTCTAACTAATTTCATCATTAACAATGCAAAAATCAAACAAATTTTCATCGAGACATTTTATCAAACACCTAGAGTGCAACATTCAATCAACATAAAATCTAACAATTTCTAAACTCTAAACTACCACATTGGAGTGAAACTTACTCTAAACATCTAAATTACAATTCTTAACTTAATTCATCATTAACAATCCTAAAAACTCAAACCCTAAAATCCTAAAATTGTGAATTTTTTCCAAAAAAAAAAAACCAAAATTTAAACCATAAAAAGCCAATGCAATAGGATAATAAACACTTACTTGATTTTGAGGTAGAAATTGACGTTGATTTGGTTGAGTTTGATGAAAATCACACTTTTAGGGGAGAAAATCGCACTTTTTTTTTTTTTTGCAAAGGAACACAATGGTTCTGTGTTCTGCTGTTCTGTTTCTATAACAGACATCCGCGTGACTTAAGTCACGCTGGTATTTACCGAGCGTGAGTTAACTCACACGCTGATATTTACCGAGCGTGAGTTAACTCATGCTGGCTCCGCGTGACTTAAGTCACGCTGATGTATCGAACGTGACTTAAGTCACACAGGAGTATTTCCGTCATTTACTTTGGGAAGGAGCAATATCGTTTGTGGAAAGAACAATTTTTTAATATCTAAGATTATAGGGTTATAAATAGAGAGGCTAGGTCTTTTTTTTGTCTTCACTCTGTAAACTACGCTTGCTTGTACCCCATCAAGAACACAAATCCTGAAGCACGTGATTAAGGAAAGGAAGACTCAGTCTAGAATCATGGCTTCAACAAGTGTATTCTACTATCACATAATATCTTTCAACAATTCTTTCAGTTATCCAATTTTGAATTTATTATCTTGATGATATATATTATCTAGAATGGTTATTGACAAATCAAATAAACAATCAAATTGATTGATTATCTAAATCAATCAATTTATTGTGTATTAGATAATGACTTAAGTTCTTTATCTGTGATTTGCAATTGCTATTTCGGTAACTTGAATACGTTAACAAACTATACATACTTCCACGATTATTTTTTCAAAAACCAGTGAAAGAGCCGTGATTTCGCTCGAGTCACGTAACACTGCGATAATTATATAAAAAATATTTAGATTGTTAATATTATAGAACATTTATAGATATTAAAGGAAAATTATGAGTATTAATGTAATGTTTTTATTAAATATTTTTCTCTTATATATACAAAAAAAATTTAAATAGTTGTATCACACCAATTATGAATTTCATTTGCTTATATATGTGAAAACAAATTTTTATGTAGATATATGAGAAAATTGATATGATAAAATTTTGAAAACTCGCGACTATTTTCAAAATCAAAATTAATGTAGTGTTTATATTAAATAACTTTTTATTTTATATTTAAAGATTGTCCAATGTTTGCACCACACCCGTTGCAGATTTTATATACTTATATTTGCATAAACAAATTTTTATATACATATATGAGAAAGTCAACACGATAAAATTTTGAAAACTCATGACTATTTTCAAAATCAAAATTAATGTAATGTTTCTATTAAATAATTTTTTATTTTATATGCAAAAGAATGTTCAATGTTTGTAACGCACCCGTTGTAGATTTTATGTATTTATATCTGCGTAAACAAATTTTTATATACATCTATACTTTATATAAAGAAAATAGCATCTTTCGGCTCTTTTAGGTTGGCTTTTTCTCCTTCCAAAATTACTCTCAACTTTCAATACAAATAACATATATAAGAAATAGATAAGAATAAATTCAAATATTAAAACAAAATGTAACGAATTGTATATGTCCGATTTTTTTCTTTATCATTAAAAAAGATAATGGGTGAGAGTGAATTCAAATATTAAAAAAGTGATTTGTTTGGTTTGTTATAATTTGAAAGTAACAAACATTTATATTTATACTTTTAATCAAAATCAAAATTTCATAAAAACACCGTTCATAATTTTCAAACGTTAGCGCAATAAAAAGAGCGGAAAGACGGGCACGTGAGTGCCGGTCTATTCGCTAGTATATGAGCAAATCGATATGATAAAATTTTGAAAACTCGTGGCTATTTTCAAAATATCAACATTAATGTAGTGTTTCTATTGATTAAATTTTTATTTTATAAGCAAAACACCGTTCAATGTTTGCATCACTTCCGTTGCAGATTTTAATTGTTTATATCTGCAAAAACAAACTTTATATACATATATGAGAAAGTCGATATGATATAATATTGGAAACTCATGATTATTTTTAATATATAAACATCAATGTAGTGTTTCTATTAATTAAATTTTTATTTTATATGCAAAACATCATTCAATGTTTGTTCGACGATTATAAAATTAAGGAGATCATGAGTTTAAATAAGGACGATTATGAAATTTTGCTGGACTTCGATTTTATATATTGTTAGTAGATATGACAATTATCTGTAATTAATTTTTTAAAAACCAAATAAATTAGTTTCATAGTTATCCGTTGAAATTGGTTACACTTGTGATGACGATTATCCGTAATTAATTTTTTAAAAAACAGATAAATTAAATTTTGCAAAATGACCATTATGCATATAACATTAAGGAGATCATGAATTTTAATAAGAACGATTATAAAATTTTGCTGAACTTTGATTTTTATATATTGTTAGTAGATACATTCCCAAACTTCGACATTTTGCGGGATTATTCATCCCTCTAGATACGTGCGTGTACCATACCGACCAAAGTTGCACTAATTGAACTAAAAGGGAATCAAAATATGGTGGTCCCTTCAAATGTTACCGTGGATTTGAAAATGTAGCCTCGCTAACAAAATTTTATGGCTAACTTGTGTCCTCAAAGACAAGTGTTAAAGAACTTATTATAAAAAGATACCTATCAAAAGTTGTGCATTCAACTTCTTCAAAATTAAAATATTATGTTTTTCAATGTAAAATTATTATTTTGGGTTCCTTAACATGGGGTCCTTAAAACACAAGTTAGCATCACCTAAATTTTAATTCTTCTACGATCAAAAGTTTCACATTTTTACTGATTTTTAGATTCTAACATCTGCATTGATACTTCTATTTTTACTCGGTATATCTATAAAAGTGGAGATCAAAGAATGTATATAAAGTGGAGATGAAAGAACGATTCTTAGATATTATATATCATAATTCACAACTGCGGCTGCAAAGCTTCTATTCTCTTCTTTTTTTTAAATTGCTAGAATCAAGATTGTTAACTATGAAATGATGACATAGACACCGATTTTATATATAAAAGTTCTCAAGTCTCTTAGACAATTTTTTAGAGCAAAAAAATTTGTTGTAAATTTCTTTTCTAATTTTATTCTTTATTTTTTTTAGAAAATGATCGCATATATTATATATAAAAGTTCTTATGTCTTTTATACAACTTTTTAAAACCAAAACAATTGTTGCAAATTTTCTTCCTAATTTTTTGTTCTTTCTTTATTTTTTTAGAAAATGATCGCATATCTTATATATAAAAGTTCTTAAGTCTTTTAGACAACTTTTTCGAGCAAAAAAAGTTGTTGCAAATTTTTTTTTAATTTTTTGCATTTTTTTAAACGATCTATTATCTTATATATCAAAGTTTAAAATCTTTTAGACAACTTTTTTGAGCCAAAAAAGTTGTTGCAATTTTCTTTCCTAATTTTTTGCTTTTTTTTAAATGAACCTATATTTACTATCATGCATAAATTTGAAATTTTTTCTGTAAGAGGTAATTCCATTCGTTGATGTATTTGTTTGTTTTTATTTATCTTTATTTTTGGATCCATTATATTGTAATGGAGTCGGCAAGAGATTTTGAATAATTCTTATCAACAATCTCTCTGATGTGATAATATGAAGTCTAAATTACTTCGGAGGTTTTATTGTTTGTCTTTTGGAAGCATTAACAATGATTTTTTCATAACAAGAATTGGACCAACGGTCAACCCTAATCCCTTATCTTTTTACATTAGTTTTGGATGTACTTACGAAACACATCCTACAGCTAGCACCAAGATGTATGCGTTTTGCAGACGATATAATCTTAATTTGAGAGTCGAGGGAGGAATTGAATGAGATGTTGGAGACTTGGAGACAAGTCTTAGAAGCGTATGACTTTCGTCTGTGTAGAAGCAAGACATAGTATATGTAATGTAATATCGACCTTAGAGGTGAAAGTTGGAGATCATATCATACAATTTACACAGTTTAAATCTTGTGGGTTCATAGTACAAAATGACGGAGAAATAAAATCCGATGTAAATCATCGTACTCAAGTTGGATGGTTGAAATGGAAAAGAGCCTCAGGTGTTTTATGTGATACAAACATATCGTTTAAGTTGAAGTGAAAAAATATCAGACGGTTGTTAGACTAGCGATGTTTTATGGAACAAAGTATTAGACGGTTAAAAACCAACAGAAGAATAAAGTAAGTGTGCGGAGATGAGGATGTTGTGTTGGATGTGTGGTAAGACTAGATGTGATAAGATTAGAAATGACAACATTGTAGAGATAGTCGGGATAGCACCTATAGTATAAATATTGTGGAAAATAGGTTTAGGTGGTTTGAATATGTAGAAAGAAAACATGTAGATTATGTAGTAAGAAGAGTAGATCAAATAGAGGATAATGATATTACAAAAGGTATAGAAAGTCCTTGAAAAACTATAAGAGAAACTATATGAAAGATTTGTAGATTAATGAGTTTGATCTAAATATGGTTTATGATATAACATTATGACATATTTCGGTCCATGTAGTCGACCCCACTTAGTGGGATAATGTTTGGTTGTTGTCGTCGTCTTTTGGAAGCATTAACTCATGCTCAACAAGAACTTTTATTCATTTCATGATCAACTACCACAGTTATTAGTCAATGAGATAATCAATATCTCGTGCATCACACAGGGTCCAAGTACTAGTAATAATTTGATAAAATAAAAGTGATTGTATACAATTACAAGTGCCATGTCAAATGCTCGAGAACACCTTCACAAAATGTAGCATATGGTTGGTTGGTCAATGAGTTCATTGCAATTGGTGACAAACTCTCAAAATTAAGAGCACTTAGTTTGTCTGCTTTATGTTGGATTAGAGTACAAATGTATTGACTGGTTTTCAAATATTTGAGTTCAAAGCATTGGTGCACCATGAAACAAAACTAAAAACTTAATTAAAGAGGTACTTATAGATAAACTTTTACCAACCAACACAACAGGATAAACTTTTACCAACTAACACAACAGAAAAGAACTACATGAATATTCCTCTAAAGTATTGAAGGCATAGCAAGTAGAAATTAAATACTAAAACAAAGCTTTAATAAGCGATACCATCATATGCTATAACCCATAATTCACACATTATTTCAAGTACATTGTCAGACCAATCACACTAAATATAGCACCATCTATATACACATCAGAATAATGTAAAATTTGGAAAAGTGATCAAAGATGAAATAAAAAGATATGGCTGGTTTTAGGTCATTTTTTGACCTAGAATCACCACTCTGCATCTTTTTCCCCTTTCTTTCAATCTAAACCCCTCGGCATCTTTTTCCCCTTTCTTTCAATCTAAAGTATGAGTGCGGCGTTGTGTTGTTCGTCGTCTTGTGCGGCGTTTGATTTCGCTCTTGTTGTGACGTTTGATTTCGCTCTTGTTGTGGTGTTCAATGATTTGGGCGTCGACGTTACAGATCCAGAAACATGTGCATTTCGGTGACGTAGAATTTATCATATTATTTGTAGACATTTTGTCGTTGTATGTTATTAACTTGGGTGCTGTGAGTTTGTTCGCAGATCCACCATTTACGTTTTTAACGATGTTGAACATGTTATTGTATCTGATGTACTCTATTCATTTGAACGAATGAATAGCGTTTTGTTTTTGTCAAAAAAAAACTATCACCAATACTTTTGATAAATAAGATGCATTATATTAAGATAATGAATGAGTAATGACAAACAAAACGATAGTCTGGACATACCATGGTATATACCGGTTACCGGATCATATACCACAAGTCCATGACACAAACTCTAAAACATGAACAGATTTGCATCCTTAGTTACATCTATTAATGCATAGTTCTTTAAAATATAGAACTGAGGCTATTTTGTTCAATATTTACTTCATAACAAACAGTCAGAACAAAGCTACAAAATTCTGCAACCATGATTATTCTTCAGTCAAATAGTGAAGTCATTACACATAAAAATCTGAGAATCAAGTTCATCAGAAAGGAGGAATTGTTAACTACAACTAATCACATAAGAAAATAAAACCTCAAACAAATGAAGAAATAAGAATGGCAGAGGAAAAAACAAATGACAGAGATCGAAGAAGATTTGGCCTCATCCCAAATGTGGGAATGAAGAGAGGCAGAAAATGAAAGCACTGCTCCTTTTCCATAATGTCAATATTATTTTGCAGGTTCTTAAAAATTTGATTTCATTGCAGCAGCGTTCATTTCATTACCCTGGTGATCGATTAATGCTCATAAATTGATCACAATAATGTTTAATCATGTGCACTTATCGATCGCAAGGAAAATAAAATCAACACTGCTGAGAAGGTGAACTACAAAATGGATGACAACACTTCCGAAGTTAATCCCTCTCCGTCACACTTGGTTTTATAAACTCAATCAAATGTACAAATAAGAGTAGCAGAGGAACAAAACTAATGAAAGAGATTCAACCTCATCCAAAATGTGGAAATGGAGAGACACAGCAAATGAAAGCAATGTCAATTGTTTTGCTGGTTCTGGAAAATTTGATTGTGTTGCAGCAATGTCAATTTCATCACAAACTTATCAATTAAAAAATTAGCTAAATTACCAATTAAAAAATTAGCTAAATTACCAATTAAAAAATTAGCTAAATCCCCTTTTTTTTTCAACCAACAAATTAAATCATTGGAACACAATCTTTCACCTGCTCAGCCAAGCATAAACATCAAGTACATAGAATCAACATTCAACATTGTATTTATTCTACTACTAAGTCTTGGAAATTTATCCCAAAAAAAAAAACTACAGAAAATCCACTTGGATTCCATAATACCCCAAAAGCAACATTGATTACACGGGGCTGAGAAGCTGAGAAAGTTGTGGTTTTGGATCAGAGTTCATACCAATGATGATAATCAAAGGAATGAAACCATAGTGAGCGATAACCTTCGATTTCTTCATACCCCATGTTGTCCATTCCTTCACAGAATCGATCACTGATCGATCTTCTGCTTTCTTCTTTGAGCTCTTTCCCTTTGCCTTCAGAGAAATCGTAGAGGCCATTCTTCTTTTCTCTTCTCTCTCTGTTGCAAAATTGGTTTGCAGTTAAATCCCAATAAATAAGAGCAACATTCAACAACAATAGGAACAATATTGAACACTATAAACATTTTTAATAGTATTGCATTTGTTTGTTACATTTTTTTTGGAATAATCAGAATTTAAAAAAAGTCAGAAAACAACTTCAAATGAGAAGTTGATATAAGTAGCTTTTAAAAAAATGATTTTTTTAGAGGATAGAGAAAATAAGAGGCAGGGGGGGATCCAGACATCATATATTGACGTGGCTAAATTGTAACTTTTCCAATATTTCAAAGTCAATGACTTTGTTACTCTCACTACTACTAGTTTTGTCTTTAAGCGCTATTGGAAAACACAGTACAGTTTAATTAAGCCAACCCAATAGTGTTTTTCATTGAAAGTAAAAATCTCAAATTTGGTGTATGTTCACTTCAATTTCTAATGTTAAGATTGAAGAATTTGGTAGAAGAAAAGTGGATTTAATCTTAGCAATAAGAAACTAAGAGCATCCACAACGGGGTGACATGCTATTTTGAGTAATATTAAGTCCTATTCAGCTAATTCTACATGACAACATCGATCAGGTCTGTTAACACTTATGATAAACAAAGAGGTGCATAATCTACTAATTCAATATCCTATCCTCTCAGGATACCTTCATCATGCACCCCAATTATCTCAAACAACATACCATGTTGAAAAAAGCTATTGATTTGTTGAACTAGGGTAACGAATTGGTGATGATCTTTGAGAATTGGTTACTGGAAAAGCTTAATTTGAAGCAGTGATTTGACGAAATTCATAATTTTTTCATACTAAAATTACTAGTACTAATTTCAACACACAGATTGAAGCACAACAACAAACAATTTTGGTATTACAAATTAATAGTATGCAAAATCAGCATATCAAAATTGGAGAAGGAAGGAGAATCGAATGGTTTACCTGCGAGAAGACGAGATTTCTGTCGAGAGAGAAACGAGCGGTGTTGTTGAGAGCGATAAACAAAGTGACTGTGACTCTGTTGTGTCGACGGCCTTTTGATAGAGAAAGTACAAGAGCAGGGTTGAGAAATTAGGGTTAGTTTAAACGGGCTTGGCCCAATAAGAAATAAACTTGATGTGTAGTAAAGTAATCATGTGCCCTATTTTTATTCCTAAAACTACCCTTTACTCGTATTATATGATCTAAAATAAGTGAGTAGTAGAACGTAATTCAATTTCCTGCATTACAACTAACATTTTGATATACAATGCATGCTCAATTCAAAGATGGTGACTACAACATGAAGGTGCATATGTAAGAGCAGTTTCGGCCGTTTATTTTATCGGAGACGACTTCTATGCCGCCTCCTCTAAGAAAGGTCAACACAAAAGGTGTGCCAAAGAAGAATAAACATATTGCAAAGCGATCACTTTCACTATGAGAGCATGTTGACTATCGGGATTCAGATACACATGCTTCACCACCAAAGTCACCATGCTCAAGTAGGAAACCTGCGCGTAAAAGTAATTTGTATCCTAATCCTAAGTCACCACCGGTTAAAGTTGAGATCCCACACAAAGACAAAATTACGCGTTCATGCATGGATTTATTGAAAAGGTGGCAGATGTAGCTGGTGATAGTCTTTGTGGATTTCGTGCAGTTGCGGGTTTACATAATATGTCTATTGATGATTATTAGATTATCTGTTACAAGTTTCTAAATGAGCTGACTGATGATGATAATGAGCATTATTTCCGATTGATTGTGTCAGATAAACGCTTCAATGAGGTCAGACACACTCAAAGCGATGATAGTATTGGCCCAGCTCCACCAGATAAATGGATGGTCACGTTAGATATGAGTTTTCTCATTGCACAGAGATACAAGCATGTGGTGGTTATTGATCAGTGCATTTTTGCACATTCTTTTTAGTCTTGCATTTTGACATTTTGAGAGTTTTTTATCCTTAACATAATATTTTTAGCATGTTTCTATATTTTGGGTCTGATTTGAGATATAATATAATTTTCTGATTAATTTTCGCTTTTCAATCTGACCCCTGTTCACCGTGCATGCCATAACTTTGGATGCGATTATCCAAATGAGGCGTACAAATAAGCATTGGAAATCTAAGAAACAGGGCTACAACTTCCATGTTTTACACAAAACCCGATTCTGTCATCTTGATGGTCAAAAAGTTGAATCTCTGAAGCACTAAAACTGATTGCGGGTTTTTGAACTACCTAATCCTTTCTAGTGGACCAGTTTACCGATTCTAAGCTATTACAGGTTTAGAAGAATAATAAAGTTTGTTAAATAATAATCACTTAGTTATAATATTAGTTACAGGAAATTATCATTCTGTTATACAAAAGGCTACATGTATATAAGCTCTTCCTTTGTAACTAATTCATTCATTGAATCAAAAATATTATGAGTTGATTCTTTCTCTCATTTTTCTCTCTATGATTTCTCTTAGTTCATATATCATATCATGGTATCAGTAGATTTCTAGAAGCTTCTTGCTTCTTCATCGTTTCCATTATGAATCGCAGTTCCAGCTCGGTGCCGCCGCCGGTGTTAGATCCAGCGTTGAACATTGCAAGTCCATACTATGTTCATCCTAACGAAAATTCAGCAATTTCTCTCGTTACGAAACTCTTGACTCCCAGTAATTACCATTCATCGTCACGATTGATGCGCAAGGCTTTGATCGAAAAGAAAAAATTCAAGTTCGTCGACGGTTTGATTCCGGCTTCTGATCCTTTTCATCCAAGTTACGATGCTTGGGAGAGGTGTAACAATCTTGTCCATTCATGGATTATCAATTTTGTCTCTCCTCCATTGCTCATAGTATTATCTACAAAGATCTTGCTTCCGAGGCATGGCGCAATCTCAAAGAACGCTTCACTCAAGTCGATCGCATTCGTGTTGCAGATCTGAATTATGAACTCTATCAATTGAAGCAAGATTCTCTCTTTGTGATGGATTTCTACACTGAAATGAGTGTTCTTCTTGAAGAATTGCAAAACTATCGTCCAATCCCTAATTGTTCATGTACTGTTCCTTGTTCGTGTGAAGCTATGCGAAATGCTCGTTTATATCGCGAAGAGGACAACGTTATGTGCTTTCTCAAAGGTCTCAATGAGAACTTCTCAATGGTACGATCTCAGATCCTATTGCTTAATCCCTTGCCTCCAATTACTACTGTCTTTTCTATGGTGATTGAGCACGAGCGCCAGAATGGTTTGGTTCCACCTCATGATGAATCTTCTTCTCTTGTTAACCTTGCTGATGGTAAGCATTTTTCTGGCAAAGGAAAGAATAATTGGACTCTTAGACAATGCAGTTTCTGTGGAAAACAAGGTCACACAGTTGAATCTTGTTACAAAAAGCATGGTCATCCCCTTGGATACAAGAAGGATAGTAAATCTAGTGTTAATTCTTCAGTAGTTGAATACTCTGACGGTAAAACTGTGATTGGTGAAGGCATTGGTAATACTGTTATTTCTCATGACGATTATCACCATCTTGTGAATATTTTCAAGAAGATTTCTGTTACTCCTGAATCTGCAGCTCTTTCCTCCAGCTCAAAGGAGGCACACTCTATTAATCAGATTCATACAATTGATGCTGAAGGTACTTATACCTCTTGTACCATTAACTCTTGTTCTAGGAATTGTGATTGGATCCATGATTCGGGAGCTACTGATCATGTATGCAATAATTTACAATTATTTGAGTCTTACTATGATATTAAACCTCTGGATGTTAGATTACCAAATGGAAGTTCTGTTTTAGCTTCTTTTGCTGGTTCAATTCGCGTCAATAAGGAATTGGTGTTGAAAGATGTATTATTTTTGCCTAATTTCAAGATTAATCTAGTATCCATTCCTCGGTTAACTCAACATGATAATTACAATGTTGCATTTTCTGGTAATCTCTGTGTGATTCAGGACCTTTCACTCAAGAAGATTGGTTCAGGTAAGCTTCTTGGTGGTTTATATCATTTGGAATATGGTGGAAATACATCTGATGCAGTTGTAAGCAACATTTCTGTAAGTAATAAGAATCGTTTTACCATTCCTACCTCTGCACTATGGCACTATAGGATTGGACACGTTTCTTCTTCAAAATTAGAAATGCTCTATGAAATTCTGGCAAGCGAGATTCTGAACCGTAAAACAGAGCTAAACAGAGTACGAAAAATAGTGGTTCAGAAGCAGCAAAATAAAAGATAGAAAGTAAAGAACACAGATGATTTGTTAACCCAGTTCGGTGACAAACACACCTACGACTGGAGGCTACCAAGCCAAGAAGGAAATCCACTAAAAATAGTATCAATTCGAACTACTGTGTAAACAGCCCCTGTTTTTCACAGCCTTCTCACTTAATCACTACCCGTGGAATTTCTACCTAGGAACTCCTAGATATAAGACCCCTCTTACTTCCTACTCAAGCAATCACTGCCCCAGTGATTGTAAACTCTAAACAAACAAGGATGAAGATACTCTTCAAAACACAATCTGTCACTTTTGCTTAAAAGCTTTAAGTGAATTACAACTCAATAAAAACTAAACCAACTCTAACAGATGAGTGGTGTACAGAAAACACAGCACAAAGCTTACAGACTCAAAAACTAAGACTCTCTCTATAATGACTTCTGTTTTTGATGTCAATTCTTCAATCAGCAGCGTCCTCTATTTATAGCTTCAACAGCAACCATAATTCTGAACCAAATAATCTTCAAAAGATGTTGTTCCAAAATTCTTTAGAAGTAAATAGAAGCAATTATATTTCAGCAATATATTTTCCAAAGATTGCTTTGAAAATATATTCTTATATAACAGAAACAAATCTTCAACAAATATCTTCACGCAAATTAATCTTCCTTCTAGAAACAAATGCAACAAGGAGAATTCTTCAATTAAATCTTCAAAAAGATCACATGAGAAAAATAACCAGAACGCAGAAAACCAGCTTCTGAAGGTACTTCTGAAATCTGCGTCTGAAGTTCTGCGTCTGAACATTTCAGCTTCTGAAGGTTGCTTCTGAAGGTCAGCTTCTGAAGTACTGTTCAGCGTCTGAAGTACTGTTCCAGCTTCTAAAGACCCAGCTTCTGAAGATATACATATTGAGATTTCAGCTTCTGACCCAGCTTCTGACCCAGCTTCTGAAGACGCACAACTGCTTGTATATTTGATTTTAGCAAAACATGAAGCCAACAACCAAATATCCAACAATCTCCCCCTTTGGCAAATTTTTGGGTAAAATCAATTATTGAACAAAGATACACAAAGTACAAGCTTCTTCACACAACAAAGTATTCAACCATGAAGAACACATAAACGTAACAACAAACAGAGTCAGCAGCAACAGCGGATAATACACTATGTTACACAAACAACACTCCTCCTGAAGCACAACAACAAACAACACTCCCCCTAAAGCACAACAGCTTCTGTCATGACTCCCCCTGAAACAGAGACTCCCCCTGAAACATATCATAACAGCTTATGAACTATAAACTGGCTTTCTGAATTGTAGTGCTTCTGAGTCTTCTGAAACTTCTGAAATACTTCTGAAACAGACACTTATTCATCTCCTCCTTTTTAGCCAAATAATTTTGACAAACCACAGTCCTCACACAAGAATCACAAACTGACTTAGCATCAAACTCTGCATCAGACACAGTTTTTGCATTAAGATCAGTATCATCTTTAGCACCCTCACTTCCTGCTTGCTCACCCTCAGCAATCTGTAATTGCTAAAACTCCTCATACAAACAAATGCCCAGTTTGCTCCTCAAATTCTCAAATTGTTTGGCATCCAAAGCTTTTGTAAATATATCAGCAAGCTGTTCTTCTGTGTCAACATGTTCAAGCTGCACAACCTTCTCCTTTACAAGATCTCTGATGAAATGATGACGTATATCAATATGCTTAGTCCTGCTATGCTGTATGGGATTTTTTGAAATATTGATAGCACTTAGATTGTCACAATACAAAGTCATAACATCCTGTTCAATATTATATTCCTTCAATATTTACTTCATCCACGCCAATTGGGAACAACTGCTACTAGCTGCTATATACTCAGCTTCAGCTGTAGATAGAGACAAACAATTCTGCTTCTTGCTGAACCATGAAATCAGATTGTTTCCCAGAAAGGAGCATCCACCAGAAGTACTTTTTCTATCATCTGCACTACCTGCCCAGTCAGCATCACAATACCCAACTAACATAGGACTTCCACTGTGTGAGTACATAATACCATAGTAACTGGTACTATTGACATACTTCAGAATCCTCTTCACTTGAGTTAAATGACTCATTTTTGGCTCAGCCTGGTATCTAGCACAGACTCCAACAGCAAAGGTTATGTCTGGTCTGCTTGCAGTTAGATATAACAGACTCCCAATCATGCTTCTATACAGGCTTTGATCAACAGCAACACCTTGTTCATCTTTAGTCAACTTCAAATAAGTGGTTGCAGGTGTTCTTTTATGGCTTGCATTCTCCATCCCAAACTTCTTGACTATATTCTTTGCATATTTGCTCTGTGAAATGAATATTGTGTCTTCCATCTACTTGACTTGAAGACCAAGAAAGTAGGTTAGTTCACCCACAAGACTCATCTCAAACTCAGACTGCATCTACTGAACAAAGAGTTGAACCATCTGGTTTGACATTCCACCAAAGACAATGTCATCAACATATATTTGTGCTATCATCAGACTTCCATCTTATTATTTCACAAACAGTGTTTTGTCAGTTCCTCCTTTTCTGTAGCCTTGAGTAACCAGAAATTGTGTAAGTCTCTCATACCATGCTCTAGGTGCCTGTTTCAATCCATATAGAGCTTTCTTCAACTTGTAAACATGGTTAGGAAAATTAGGATCCACAAATCCCTTTGGTTGTTCAACATAAACCTCATCCTGCAAGTACCCATTTAGGAAAGCACTCTGCACATCCATTTGAAACAGTTTGAATTTAAGAATACATGCTACACCCAAAAGTAATCTTATGGATTCTAATATGGCCACAGGTGCAAAGGTTTCATCAAAATCAAGTCCCTCCACCTGAGTGTACCCTTGAGCAACTAGCCTTGCCTTGTTTCTGGTCACAGTTCCATGTTCATCTGATTTATTTTTGTAGATCCATTTAGTTCCAATGATATTAATGCCTACAGGTCTTGGAACAAGGTCCCACACTTCACTTCTTTTGAATTGATTCAGTTCCTCTTGCATTGCATCAATCCAGAATTCATCAGTAAGTGCTTCTTAAATATTCTTGGGTTCAAATTTTGACACAAGGCACGAATCAGTAGCCACTTCCTCTGATCTTTTGGTTCTGACTCCTTGATCAAGGTTCCCAATGATTAGTTCTTTGGGATGATCCTTCTGAATTCTGATTGAAGGTCCTTTACTTGTTGATGCATGATCTGGATTATTTTCTCCTTCTTCAGACTCTACTTCATGTTCCACAACAAGTGCTTCTGACTGTTCTTCTGATGTAACAACTGGTTCCACATCAGCCACCTTTTCAGTAGGTAAATCATATATTACAACATTGATAGATTCCATTACCACCTTGGTTCTGGAGTTAAAAACTCTGTATGCTCTGTTGTTTGTTGAGTAACCAAGAAAGATCCCTTCATCACTCTTAGGATCCAATTTCCTCCTGTTTTCTCTATCTGCCAGAATGTAGCACTTGCTTCCAAATACATGAAAGTACTTGACAGTAGGTTTTCTTCCTTTCCATAACTCATACAGAGTAGTTGTAGTGCCTGTCTTCAGAGTCACCCTATTGTGAACATAGCATGCTGTATTCATTGCTTCTGCCCAGAAATAATGAGGTAAGTGTTTTCCATGCATCATAACTCTGGCTGATTCTTGCAAGGTTCTGTTCTTCCTTTCAACAACACCATTTTGCTGAGGTGTTATAGGAGCTGAAAATTCATGCTTGATTCCTTCAGAGGAACAGAATTCAGAGAACTTACTATTTTCAAATTCTTTCCCATGGTCACTTCTGATCCTGACAATGACACTATCCTTTTCTCTTTGTAATTGAGTGCACAGATCTTTAAACACATCAAAAGTGTCTGATTTTTCTCTAATGAAGCTTACCCAAGTGAATCTTGAAAAATCATCAACAACCACAAAAGTATACTTCTTTCCTCCAATGCTCTCAACTTGCATAGGTCCCATTAAGTCCATATGTAACAGTTCAAGAACTTTTGTTGTTACCTGATGCTCCAACCTTGGATGAGACTTTTGTGTTTGTTTACTAATCTGACATTCACCACAAATGCTGTCTTCAATGATCTTAAGTTTGGGTAGACCTCTGATGGCTTCAACTGACATGACTTTCTTCATACCCCTCAGATTTAAGTGCCCAAGTTTCTGGTGCCAGAGTCTGACTTCTTCTTCTGAACTTATAAGGCATGTGGATAGGCTTGTTTCTTCTTGAGGCATCCATACGTAACAATTGTCCTTTGATCTACTGCCCCTCATCAGCACTTCACCTTCTTTACCAGTTACCAGGCATTCCTCTTTGTTAAAGTTCACTTTCAACTCTTGATCACACAGCTGGCTTATGCCGATCAGATTTGAAGTTAGTCCTTTGACTAATAACACATTGTCTAGCCTTGGTAATACATCACTGATCAAGTCTCCAATTCCAAGAATTTCTCCTTTAGATCCATCACCAAAAGTAACATAGCTGCTGGAGTAAGGTTTTAAATTGCTTAAATACTTCTTAACACCAGTCATGTGTCTGGAGCATCCACTATCAAAATATCAATCTTCTCTAGAGGAGGCTCTCAAAGATGTATGAGTTATGAGGCCAACATTATTACCTTTGGGTTTCCATACCTTCTTGATATTGATTCAGTTTGCACCAGGTTCCACTTTTCTGTGCTGAAAGTGCTTGGGGTAACCATACAGCTTAAAACAGAATGGCTTTATGTGCCCCTTTTTACCACAGTGATGACATACCCATGGATGAGAAGCCCTCCTGCTCTTAGCTCCCTGAGGTTTGTTCTTAGGTTTGCTCATTATTGGATCATAAGTTTCAGCAGCAGGAATGAACCTTTTAGCTGGATTTTGCTGTTTGATGTTCAAAGTCCTATCAACAAATCCTATGCCATTTGGTTTCCCTTGGTTCTGATATTCCAATATCTCCTCCAGCACATCAGTACCAGTGTTTAACATTCTGACTTGCTTCTTCATTTGATCAAGTTGAGAATTCAGTTGGCTTACCTCATCTTTGAGATCAGAAATCTGTGCTAAATGGTCACTTCTTTCATCATGCAGCTGACTGATAGTCTTCTTATGATCCACCAGTTGCTTGCAAACTTCTACACTTCTGATGTATAGATCTTTGTAAGAGCCAGCCAGTTCTTCATAAGAGGATTTTTCAACACTGGCTTCAGACTCTGATGGAACTTCAGACTCTAAGAGAGCTTCAGACTCTGATAGTGCTTCAGACTCTGAAAGTGCTTCTGAGGCCTTAATTTTAACATCAGACTTGTATCTTCCAGTTAAGGCAACAACATGCTTAGCAGACTCACTCTCTACTTCTCCTTCTGAATCATCTTCATCAGACCAGGAAACAACCAAGCTTTTCTTTTGTTTCTTGAGATATGTGCCACATTCTGTCCTAATATGACCATATCCTTCACACTCATAGCACTGAACTCCCTTTGATTGATTGCTCTTCTCATCAGTCTTTGTCTTCTTCAAATCATTTTGTTGCTTGCTGATGTTGAATCTGTTGTTCTGACCATTTGATTTGGATCTCCTGTCAACATGTTTCAGAATCTTGTTAAACTGTCTCCCTAGCAACACAAGTGCCTCTGATAAGCCTTCATCATCCTCATTAATCCCTTGTTGATCCTCAGCATCAGTATTTACTGCAAAAGCAACTCTTTTCCCTTTCTTATCAGTACGGTTACTGAAGGCTGTCTCAAAATTCAGCAAGTACCATATTAACTCCTCAACCTTCATACTGGAGATGTCATGTGCTTCCTCAATGGCAGTCACCTTCATGTCAAATCTCTTAGGTAGAGACCTGAGTTTTTTTCTCACAATTTTCTCATCAGACATTTTCTCTCCAAGAGAATCAAATGAGTTAGCCATGTCTAGGACGTTCATATAGAAGTCTTGAATGTTCTCATCCTCCAACAGTCTGAGATTTTCAAACTTGGTGGTGAGAAGTTGAAGTCTAGACAACTTTACCTTTGAAGTGCCTTCATGAGTAGTCTTGAGAATCTCCCAGGCATCCTTAGATATAGTGCACTGCTTGATCAGTCTGAACATGTTCATGTCCACTCCATTGAATAGAGCATTCAAAGCTTTGGAGTTTCCAAGAGCCAATTCATCTTCATCCTTGGACCATTCTTCCTCTGGTTTCAACACAGTAGTCTTCTTTCCATCTTTGTCCAGCACAACAGGATGTTCCCAACCCTTCAGAACAGCTTTCCAAGTCTTGCTATCTATAGATTTCAGGAAAGCACTCATACGAGATTTCCAATACTCATAGTTGGAACCATCCAACAGAGGTGGTCTGTTCACAAATCCTCCTTCCTTGTCCATAATGCCAGAAAAAACCTTCCCTGGAGCTCACCCTAAAACAGGCAAGGTGCCTGCTCTGATGCCAATTGAAATTCTGGCAAGTGAGATTCTGAACCGTAAAACAGAGCTAAACAGAGTACGAAAAACAGTGGTTCAGAAGAAGCAAAATAAAAGACAGAAAGTAAAGAACACAGATGATTTGTTAACCCAGTTCGGTGACAAACACACCTACGTCTGGAGGCTACCAAGCCAGGAAGGAAATCCATTAAATAGTATCAATTCGAACTATTGTGTAAACAACCCCTGTTTTTCACAGCCTTCTCACTTAATCACTACCCGTGAAATTTCTACCTAGGAACTCCTAGATATAAGACCCCTCTTACTTCCTACTCAAGCAATCACTGCCCTAGTGATTGCAAACTCTAAACCAACAAGGATGAAGACACTTTTCAAAACACAATCTGTCACTTTTGCTTAAAAGCTTTAAGTGAATTACAACTCAATAAAAACTAAACCAACTCTAACAGATGAGTGATGTACAGAAAACACAACACAAAGCTTACAAACTCAAAAACTAAGACTCTCTCTATAATGACTTCTGTTTTTGATGTCAATTCTTCAATCAGCAGCGTCCTCTATTTATAGCTTCAACAACAACCATAATTCTGAACCAAATAATCTTCAAAAGATGTTGTTCCAAAATTCTTTAGAAGCAAATAGAAGCAATTATATTTCAGAAATATATTTTCCAAAGATTGCTTTGAAAATATATTCTTAAATAACAGAAACAAATCTTCAACAAATATCTTCACGCAAATTAATCTTCCTTCTAGAAACAAATGCAACAATGAGAATTCTTCAATTAAATCTTCAAAAAGATCACATGAGAAAAATAACCAGAACGCAGAAAACCAGCTTCTGAAGGTACTTCTGAAGTCTGCGTCTGAACATTTCAGCTTCTGATGGTTGCTTCTGTAGGTCAGCTTCTGAAGTACTGTTCAGCGTCTGAACATCAACTTCTGAAGGTTCAACGTCTGAAGTACTGTTCCAGCTTCTGAAGACCCAGCTTCTGAACCAGCTTCTGAAGATATACATATTGAGATTTCATCTTCTGACCCAGCTTCTGAAGACGCACAACTGCTTGTATATTTGATTTTAGCAAAACATGAAGCCAACAACCAAATATCCAACACTCTATAAAGATTTTCCTTCAATAGTTGTTAATAAAGGGTTGATTTGTGATATTTGCCACTTTGCTAGGCAAAGAAAAATGCCATTTTCTTTAAGTAATAATAGAGCTTCAACTTCTTTTGATTTGGTACACTTGGATGTTTGGGGACCATGTTCTTTGCCTTCAATTCATGCCAACAAATATTTTTTTCTTACAATAGTTGATGATTATTCTCGTTTTACCTGGATTGTGTTGTTGAAAAGTAAATCTGAAGTAAGGAATAAAGTATTAGATTTCACTTCTCTAGTGAAAAATCAGTTTGCAAAGAAAATCAAAGTGTTAAGAAGTGATAATGGGATGAAATTTCACTTAGAAGATTTGTGCAGAAAGCAAGGTATTATACATCAATTTAATTGTGTGGAAACTCCTGAGCAAAATGCTAGGGTAGAATGCAAACATCAACATATTTTGGGAGTAGCTAGAGCCCTTATGATGCAATTAGCCATCCCTAAATATCTTTGGACTTATGCAATTCTTCATGTTATTTTTTTGATTAATAGAATGCCGCCTTTGGTTCTAGACAAGTATTCCCCATATCAGCTTCTTCATAACTCCTTACCTGACTTAAATGATCTTAAAACTTTTGGCAGCTTGTCTTATGCCTCAACTATTTTAGCTGGCAGGTCCAAATTTGATCATAGGGCTAAGAAGTGTGTTTTTTCTGGGTTATCAACCACATATGAAAGGTGCAATTCTCTACAATGTTCTTAGAAAACAAATCTTTATTTCTAGACATGTAGTTTATCATGAAAATGTCTTTCCATATCATGGCACTTTGCCTGTTAACCAACCTCAGTGTTGGGATCCGTTCAATTATTGATTCATCTACATCGCCTATCTCTCACCAGTCACCACCTGAACCAACATCCACACTGACCTCACCCGTATCTGAACCACCAGACTTGAGTCCTTTACCTTTACCACAAGACTTGAGTAATTCCCCACCTAACCCAGAAACGATTATTAATCATGTGCCTATTAGACAATCACTTAGACCACATAAACCACCATGTCATCTTCAGGATTATCTCTGTAATTCCTCAACAACCACCTCGTGTACCTACCCTATTCACAAGCACTTGTCCTATGCCAACATTTCTACCACTCATAAGGATTATATTGAGTCACTAGATGTGGTTCTAGAGCCCCCAAGTTACTCTATCGCTAGTCAACATCCTTGTTGTGTGGAAGCCATGAATAAAGAGCTACAAGCATTAGAGTCTAATCAAACTTGGATAATCATGGATAAACAGGATGATATCACTCCCATTGGTTGTAAATGGGTATACAAGGTGAAAAGGAAAGCAGATGGTTCCTTAGAAAGGTATAAAGCTCGTGTTGTTGCGAAAGGATATACACAAACTGAGGGCATATATTTTTTTGACACGTTCTCTCCTGTTGCAAAAATGGCCACGGTTCATATGCTTATAGCATTGGGAGCAGTGAAAGGTTGGCATATTCACCAATTAGATGTGAATAATGCCTTCTTACATGGTGAGTTAAAGGAAGATGTTTATATGACTCTACCCCCCGGGATGAAGTGTTACTCACCTAACAAAGTTTGTAAATTGACAAAGTCGATTTATGGACTTAAACAAGCAAGTAGGCAATGGTATGACCGTCTTTCTACACTGTTGTTGAGTCTCGGATTTAAGCAAGCTCATGCAGATCATTCCCTTTTCACAAAAATTACATCTTCTTCATATATGGCACTGCTTTTGTATGTAGACGATATTGTGCTTGTTGGTACTCATCTTGATGAATTCAAGAAGATTAAAGGGATCTTGGATCATAACTTTGGCATAAAGATCTTGGAATTTTGAAGTTTTTTCTTGGACTTGAAATGGCTCATTCCTCTTCTGGTATTTCTTTGTGTCAAAGACAATATTGTCTCAATTTGTTGACAGATTATGGTGTTCTTGGAAGTAAGCCAGTCTCGACACCTATGGATCCAGGTTCACATCTACACAATGATGATGGTGCTCTCTTTGATGACGTGGCTTGTTATAGACGCTTGATTGGTAGACTGCTCTATTTGACTACCACTCGACCCGACATTACTTTCCCTGTACAACAACATTCTCAGTTTTTATCTAAGCCAACTCTATGTCATTTTCGAGCTGCTCAGAAGGTATTACATTACTTAAAGGGAGCGCCCGGCCAAGGTCTCTTCTTCAGTAGAAAATCCTCACTACAATTACATGGTTACAATGACTCGGATTGGGCTGGATGTCCGGATACGCGACGTTCCATCAGTGGCTATTGCTTCTTTTTGGGAGATTCATTAATCACTTGGCGTTCCAAGAAGCAAACTACCATTGCACGCTCTAGTTCAGAGGCTAAATATCGTGCCTTGGCCTCTGCGACATGTGAATTACTATGGTTATGTTACTTACTGGATGATTTGAAGATTAATTGTAAAAAACTTCCAGTTTTATACTGTGACAGTAAAAGTGCGTTACATATTGCCGCAAACCCTGTTTTTCATGAACGAACAAAGCATCTTGAAATTGACTGCCATGTGGTAAGAGAGAAACTGTCAACATGCCTGATGAAGTTGCTACCATTATCTTCTGTCAACCAAATTGCAGACTTGTTTACTAAGGCCCTTGCTCCTCAACCTTTCTCCCATCTTATTGACAAGCTCAGATTGATAAACATTTATCAATCCTAACCTTGTGGGAGGGTATTACAGGTTTAGAAGAATAATAAAGTTTGTTTGATAATAATCACTTAGTTATAATATTAGTTACAGGAAATTATCATTCTGTTATACAAAAGGCTACATGTATATAAGCTCATCCTTTGTAACTAATTCATTCATTGAATCAAAAATATTATGAGTTGATTCTTTCTCTCATTTTTCTCTCTATGATTTCTCTTAGTTCATAGATCATATCATAAGCCCAAATCTTGTTAAGCTGAGTTCTGAACATTAGGTTAACTCCTATGAGTATAAATAAGGATGCATTTAACCAAATTAGGGTCACCTCATATTTTACATAGCAGCCACTTACAAATTTGAATTCTCTCACTTTTGCAATTGAAGCTTAAACACCTTTGATCAGTCCGTTGGCGGAGGGTATACTTTATTACAGATTCTTGAGGTTCTATTTTAATGTCAATTTCGTTTTATGGTTTATCTCTTTCTTTTTCAATTTCGTGTTATTTCTTTTGCAATTTTGTTTGATCATATGATGCTTGATCATATGTAATTTCGTTTTGTACAATTTCATTGATATTTTGTTCAAATGATTTATCTTGTTTAGGTTAGTTGAATAGAAATTGATAAGGTCTATGATGCTTAATTATAGGTTTGCTCAAATTTGGATTTAGGTTAACTGTGTTATAGTTACTTGTTCTGTAATGGTTAATTCAGTGGCGGAGCCAGAAATTTTATAGAGTCTGGGCAAAATTTTAACCGTAAATTTACATGTGATATAATATATAAATAGTCATAAATCAAAATAAAAGAGGTTTGTCATTTTGTCAACAAAAATACAATTTGAAATAAGAGAGATGAAACATAATCTGCTAATAGTGTGTTAAATAAAATTAGGAGATAAATGTCCTTTCTGAGACCTCTTTGCGGTGAATGTTCGAATAATATCAACATCATCAAGTGACTTGAATATCTCTCGCTCGGGGACATCACAAATTGAAAGAGATAACGGGCATAACCCACATATGTAAGCAATCTCTCCTCTTTGCTTATTGAATATTTGGAAAATTAGGGATTTGTGTAATAAAAAAGAGAAGAAATTTTTTTCACTATATCAATTCAATCAACAAGTAACACTATCAATTCAATATTCATAAACTTCACTAACTCAAGAAATAATTCACAATAATTTCTCTAGAATATATATTAAATAGTTTAAAGAAACTAGCAAAATTATGAGCTGGTGTAGTCGTTCGTTTTCTTGAATTAAACATAGAGAACGGCGGTTCAAATCCCCACATAACCCTTTTTTTGAGTAAAATATTATTAATACAATAGAAAATATAAAAAAAAGAGGCTTCCAAGGATTGAACCCACAACCTTTAGAGTTAGAGAGCATGTCATACCCCAATTTTTGACCTAAGATTCCTTTGTTATGTCTTTTGGTCCGAAACTTTTTTTTTCTTTTTTTCTTTCTTTTCAAGAATTTTTATTTTTTTATTATTATTTTATCTTTTTATTATTATTATTATTATTATTATTATTATTATTATTTATTCATTTATTTCTTTCTTTATTATTATTATTATTATTATTATTACTATTATTTTTCAATCTTTTTTTTCAAAGTCAAAGAATGCTGCCTGCAGACTGCAGCACCCTTGTTCCCTGCTTTCCTTCTTCCTTTGTCAACAAAATCAACCCCAAAAGCACTACAGATCAGACTGTAGCGCCCCTTGTTCCCTGCTTTTCTTTCATCTTGCCCAAATCTTCACCAAAATCTGAGGCAAGGTCACTTCCTCCATAAATGTTAACCAAATTTTTTGCCACACCAAACCCAACATGCAAGTAACCTCTTGGTCAAAAAAGAGCTCCAACAATGTCTATATAAGGAGGGCAAAAATCAGGCACAAAGACAGACAGAAAAAAAGAACAAGTTTCAGATCAAAAATCAAAACATAGAAACAGCAAAAAATCACATAACAGAACCTCCCTGAAAACCCTGCAGAACAGAACCATTACCTCTTCCCTGAATCAAAACAGAACCTCATTTCCTAAAACCTGAACCAAAACGGAGCCTCTCCCAAACCTGAACAGCCATTTCCTCAAACGTGAACCAAAACAGACCATCTCCTAAACCTGAACAACCACATGCAGTCCCAAACAGAACCAAGCACAAGCACAACAGAACATAATTACTTTTCAAACCTGAACCCAGAACAGAACAAAACCTCTTTTCCTCAAACCTGATTCAAAACAGAACAGAATCACTTCCCATCCCTAAAACACACACAGTCCAAACAGAATCCATCCTCCTTAAAACACCACACAAAACAGGACCACACCCATAAAACATCACACAAAACCACTAACCTCCTCCCAACACAACCATCATCAATCCAAACCAGAATAAGGGAAAGAAGGTATTTTTTCCTTTTAAAGCTTTTTAAAATCTAGACCTAGGAGTTCAAAAGTTCTTTAAAAAGTTTTGTGTGTATATTCAAAAGGAGGGTAAAGAAAAGAGTAAGAAAAACTTTTTTTTTGAAAAAAATAGTGGAGTTTTAAAATTATTTGATCAAGCTCTGTGTGATCATCAGAGTCTGAAGGATCAGAAGCTGATCATCAGAGTCTGAAGCATCAGAAGCTGATCATCAGTGAGAAATCTAACTGAAAAGTTGAGGAAATTCACAGAAACTGTATGCTGTTGTTCCTACATATTTTTTCTGCATTTTTTCTCTTCACGTTAGTCTTTTTTAACTCATTTTACACTAAAAAATCACAAAAATTATAACAGTCACCAAAACAGGAATGATTTTTTCTTCCTAAACTGTTTTCAACATTTTTACCCCTGAAGTTCTGAAATCAGCTTATGAACAGTGCTTCTGAAGCAACTTATGAACAGTGCTTCTGAAACAGCTTCTGAACAGTGCTTCTGAAGCAGCTTCTGAACAGTGCTTCTGAAGCAGCTTCTGAACAGTGCTTTTGAAGCAGCTTCTGAACACTGCTTCTGAACAGTGCTTCTGAAGCAGCTTCTGAACAGTGCTTCTGAAGCATCAGAAGCTGATTGCCCGAGTCTGAATGATCAGACGGCCTATCTAACCTTTTTCCTTACTTCTTGCACCCCCATTTTATTTTTTACACCTCCCTGTAATTTCTTTTTTTTCTTTACATTTTTATTATTTCTTTCTTTTTGTTCTTTTGTTTTTACCATCTTATTTATTTACATCTCACATCACCTCATGCATTTTTATTTTCTTTATTTACTTTATGCAACATATTTATTTTATGTCTTGCATTTCATGCATTTTCATTTTCTTTATTTACTTTATGCAACATATTTATTTATGTCTTGCATTTCATGCATTTTTTACTTTATGCAGCATATTTATTTCATGTCTTGCATTTCATGCATTTTTATTTTTTCTTACTTATTTTTACACATTTTGCAATTTTATATTTTTATTTATTATTTTGTCATCTTTATTCCATTAGTATAATCCAGAGTTAACATAATCTTGCTATTTAACATAATCATTCTCCAGAACAATCTGGTCCTAATCAATAACTAAATTAATCCAGAGTTCTCAATCATTAATATAATCATTCTCCAGAACATTCTGGTCCTTATCTAAACTGTTTAAACACATTAAGTTTAACTCTTTAAATCTTGCTAAAATAATTATTCTCTATCTAACTATTTTAGTTTTTTTTATCACAATAACTATATTATTACAAAATAAATACCACTAATTTGTTTGAATAATTGTTTGTTGTTATGTGAAAGGCATTGAAGCGACAAAGTCTTAGTGTATGTAAAAAAAAAATTGTTTGAAAAAGGCTAAGTTCTTGTGTTGTGTTTGTAAATAAACCCTTTTTGCTTCAAAATCATCCACTAAACCCATACTTGTTTCATTGTGAAAATTTTCTCTTTGAGAAATGCACAAAGTTGCAGTCTTTGAGTATGTGTATGAAGTGGTATTTTAAGGAACAGCCGTCTAACTTTAAATGGTAAATTTGTCCTCAAAATTTCAAGCAAAAAGTAGTATAAGTCTGTGTGGGGAATAAAAAGGTCAAAAATAAGGTGTAAATAAATAAAAAGGGGTCAGAGCACAAAAATAAGAGGCATTGACTTGGGTTGGTATAACTCACCATCACTAACTTCACGGGAATGATATGGTTATCCTCAAAACAAATAAAAATGTTTCTGCAGTTCCCCAAAAATCAAATAAACACCAAAGTGACAAAGTGACCTAGAAAAATTCTCACCTAGCTTATATGAAATGGAAGTGAAATTTTGTCGATTTGTTTACTTTTAAAGTTTAAAACCTGTTTTCCTCATAATACCTCTTTGCACAGGAGCAATAAAAAGCTGGACTCCACACACACACACTCACATGAAGCTTGTTGTTGGGTTGAAAAATCTTAATTGAGCATTAGGGTAGAAATAATAAGTACTATGAGAACAAAACCTTTAAAAGAACAAAAACTTGCAAAAATTGTTTTACTTTGACTTGTGTTGCTAAAGTACTTTGTCTTTTGCTTGAGGACAAGTAAAGATTCAAGCTTGGGGGAGTTTGATAAGAAATATTTTATAGGTTTTTAAGGGTTTCTTTTTATGCAATTTTAGTCGTTTTTCTTTATTTTCGTGAACTATTTTACTTCAAAGCACTTGTTTTTCTTTCTAGGTAAAAATAATGAAGAGCAAACATTTTGGAGCAAAAACATGAAGAGCCAAGCAAGAAAAATGAAGTTTCAAGGCAAATGTTAGGTGGCATGGTTGTGCCACCTTTTGAATTGGTTGTGCCACCATATGGCACGGTCATGCACTTTTCCAGATTTTGTCTTTCTTCAGTTTTAAAACCCGGCACGATCGTGCGCCCATATGGCACGGCCGTGCGCGTTATGCAGTCAGTTTTAATGATTGAAAACTCTTGGGAAATGTCCATTATTGCTATGTAATCCGTAGTGAACACCTTGTCTGAGGTTTTTAGCTATAAATAGGGCTACAATCAGCTTTGTAAAGGAGCTTAGACTGGGTGTATTGTTACTATAGTGAAATTCAATTGCTACTTTGCTCTAAGTTCATTTCTCTTTACATTTTCTGCACTTTTAAGTTTCTGCAATTTATATTTTCTGTCATTTACAATTCTACACTTTACATTCTTGTCATTTATCTTTATGTAATTTAAATTCATGTCATTTATAATTCGTCCAGTGTCTACGATGAACAATCGTGAGTAGACTTTTCTAGTCTTGGGATTGTTGGAAAAGTCTAATGACTAGATCCTAATCAAACCAAGCCTAGACTCTATTTTATTCAAAACTATTTTCCTATCTAATCTCATCATTTTTAAACTCAATAGCAAGTGTTGAACGAAGTACCAAACAAAGAAGTTCAACAACTACTATTTCATCATTTCAAATATCAAGTGAAGTATCGAATGAAGAAGCTTGATATTGGAACAAATGAGATTAGACAAGGCATCTCAAAGCTTGATGGGAACACCCCAAATGAGTAGCTTTGCGATGTCTTGAGGCCATAAGATTCGTGCTTAATGGGTCTCATATAGCAATCAACCATGAGAATAAGCGTGATTGTTATTGGGATACATTCATGTATTTCGAAAGGAAACATGAACTACCTTAATGAATCTTGTCTTTGGAAAATGGATTCAATATAGAATGGAGATATAGACTTGACTATTTATGATTCTGTCATTAGATATACCAATAATCCCAAGATGCCTTTTATTTTATAAAACTAAATCAAAGATATTTTCCAACTCTAAAAACTTAAACCTTTCAGCTAACGTATTTTGAAAATTTAGTCGGTACTTACAAAACTCCCTGTGGATCGATATTTTTACTACTCGATAATAACCGTGCACTTGCGGTGACGTATCATAATACTGGTCAGAATCTGAGGTGTACAGATTCTGACTTAGAGTCTTAATGCAGCAGATAAGTACAGAAACACAAAGATAAAGACAAAGAGTTTAAGACCAGACACAAAACAATTTATTCTAGTTCCTCCCACAGCACAGGAGCAGTCCAGTCCCCTTGCATTTCCAAGGGATTTCACTATAAACACTAAAGATTACAATTTTTCAAGGACTCTTATAAGAGACTTCCCAATGCTCAACCACCCTTGCAAGAGACTTCTTTGCTCAAGGTCACTACCAAGATATTTCCACTGCTCAAGGACAACTCCAAGAGACTTCTAATGCTCAAGCACAAATGCAAAAGACTTCCAATGCTCAAAAGGCAACCCTAAGAGACTTCTATTGCTCAAGCACGTAGGCAAGAGACTTCTGATGCTCAAGGTTTCACCAAGAGACTTATATGCTCAAGCTTCATAAGCAAGAGACTTCTAGTTGTTTACATCAAATATAAACAAACTTGTTCATAGACCGGATATATAAATGATTGGTGTACACTAAACAAATGAACAGACTCTTTACAACTCTAGGATTTATAAGATACAAAGATTGGTAAGAAAGATCCTAAGTGTTTTGCGCTATTTGATTTGACAGAGTACTGGCACAGTAAAATAGCAGAGTCTTGTCAATCTTCTTCATGGTCTTTAGCTTCTTATATAGGCAGGGATTTGAGAGACGTTGGAGAAGAGTGCCAGTGCATTAAGAGTCGTTGAGAAGCTTCAAATATAGGACGTTGAGCCATTGCATGATATGGATAGTTCTGTTGGATAGTCATTCGAAAATCCTTTGCTGAAACAGGAAGTATCTGTTCATTCTTATTGCCCTTGAAGTTCTTTGTTTGTTTCTACACGTGGTCAGAAGAAGACAAAACTGTGCTCAGATTCTTTGATGTGGACAACTACAGAAGACGACAAATCTAACGTGGAGCTTGGGTTCCTCAGGTGCTTCTGAAGTGTGAAGGTCTTCCAAGTCTAATGGTCTCTTCTGTGTTTGACTACGTCTTCTGAGTCTGATGATCTCCACAGAGTTTGATGATCTCTTCAGCTTCTGAGAGGCGTCCTTTTCTTCTGATCCAATGTGTTGACTTCTGGTTGACCTTTCTTTAGATCTTCTACCATAGTATTTTGAGCTTTTCTTGTGATTCTGATGCTTTAATACATGTTCAATACTTGATGAATACATTTTATGATCCTGCACACTTTAACAAATATTAGTATATCAAGTTGTTCTTCAATACTTTGTTATCATCAAAACCTTAGAGGAATTGTACAAGACCCTTCTTGTTCCAACATCCTCGTGACCAACAGTGGTACCAGAGCCCAGTTTGATGAAGGGTACAACTAACTCCTTGGGTCTAAATTCTTCCTGACAAGGTGTTCAAGCAGCCGGTTCCGTTGCGAAGAAAGCATCAACAACGGTACAAGCAAGTATTTGAGGATGACCAGTTCTGTTGCGAAGAAAGCAGCAACGTCGGTACAAGCAAGTATTTGCGGATGAAAGAGCTTCTGCTTGAGGGGGAACAATAATGGAACAAATGAATTGATGGACTCACACTTGAGGGGGAATGTTGTGTGCAAGCGTGAGTTATATGTCCCACATCAGATAGAAAAGTGGAGGCTAAACACTTTATAAGTGAGAGGACCCATAAACCCATTGCCTTAAGATTTTGGATAAGAGTGTGGCGTCTCTCTCATTTGTGTCGTTGTCCCCCAGACTCCCCTCATGATCCAACAATCAACTCGTGAACTTATTATTTTAGTTGTCGTGTTAACTTATTATAGATTTTTGGATGATGGAACATGGATGCTTTTTTTTTTTTTTTAACTTGAAACATAGATGTTTGAATGGTATATCCCACATTTCTAGTGAACACATATTAGTTTCATATTTTGGTTTCCTTAAAATAATGCTTAAAAACTCGTATTTAATTCATCTTTATGGGAGAGATTATTATAGTATTCTAAACAATTGTGCAAAAAGTCATTAAAAAAATATGAATAGTACATATAAGTCAGCTTAAAAATAAAAACAAAAAATGCTGATAGAAAACATCTGATAGACTATTCATTGTTTGAATTCTTTTTAAAGACATTAAAAACGAAATTTGATATATTTATTGGTGTTAAAAACTTATTAAACCTAAAAAAATTATTAAAAAGAATGAAATAATATAATATCATTTTTTTTAAAAAAGCTAATAGTTTGTGTCCAGTATATAATAATTTTTTTTATTTGTTACAATGTCATACATTACTATTTATGGGTTTAGCTAATTAGTTTAAGGATTTTGTACAAGTATAACTCAAGGTGTTTCGACGGTTTTTGGGTCATTTATTACTCCCGTGGTAGTTTCTCCGAACCTACCCTGAGATTAGGCCTGACAATGGGGTGGGGTGGGGACGAGTTTTACCTTCCCCGTCCTCATACCCTACTCTGATATACTTACCCGTTACCCTACCCATATCCAGCGGAGATGAAAAATTGAATCCCATCCCCGTCCCCAACGGGTTCGGGTATCCCCGCCCCATCCTCATCCCTACGGTGGATAATTTTTTTTTTAATAAAAATAAAAGTATTTTTCAGCCCCGAGCGCAATGTTGTAATGCTTTATCCAACAAAGAGATGATGACGATCAATGACTATATTGAAGGTGAAGAGAGAGGCCGAGAGTGTGAGATATGGAAGGAGAAAAGAGAGAACTATGATAAGTGAGTGTCGTTTGAAAGACTGAGACTCTAACTGTGTGCGTAAAATGATTTAGGGTTTGAGTTTCTATTTATATAAAAGGGGTAATAAATTGATTTTCTACATTCGAGACGAGTTTGTGTATGGGTTCGGGGTGGGTACCTATCTCCCTGTTACCCGTCCCGTACCCGTGTTTTAAAATCGGGAAAAACCCAAACTCATACCCAAACCCAGTCAAAGCGGGGAAAACCCGTCAAATTGGGTTTGGTTCGGGTGGGTACCCACGGGTATGAGTTTTATTGCCATGCCTACCTGAGATATAAAAAAAGTTTAAACATCACATTACTTTTTTTTTTTTAGAATCCAAACCTCACATTACTTTTTTGGCTTAATTGCAGTTTTAGCCCCCTAACTATCACGAACTTGCGATTTTAGCCCCCTATAAAAACACAATAACAAACCAGCCCCCTATGTTTAGCCCCTTTTGCAGTTTTGGCCCCCCAGACCAATTTTGACCAATTCAACGCAGACGTGACACCCACATTACTTAAGTGAGGTGCCACATGTTATATTCTTTTTTTTTTAAAATTTTTTTAAGCCAGCTGGCTGGATTTAATGAAAGAAAAACAATTAAAAAAGAAAATATAGTGGACAGATCTTCATAGATTATGAAGCTTAGGGTTTAAAACCCCCCAAATTTCCAAATCTTCACAGATTATTCAATCCTCCTTCTTCCTCCTTCTTCCACCAAAATTCAATCCTCCTTCTTCCTCCTTCGATTTCGTTTAACACCCACGTGGAACAGAAGTTGAGTTTTCGTCTTCATCTTCAAAACCAATTCAATTCTCTTTTTTCCTCCTTCTTGCTCGTGGGTTACCCATTTTCCTCTCAAATTCAGTTCTGGGTTCAAATTCAGAAGCTATTGCTCCTATAGTTGAAAACCCTAGATCTGTGTTTTCATCAAAGTACTTAGTAGGAGCCTCCCTATTTCTCTGAATAAGGGGTTGCCACTTTGCAACCTGTTTCTTTGATATCATACGCCACCTTCCTTTCTACCTTTGCTTGATCTGCCTTTGGAAGTGGTGCATGAACAGTTCTAGAACGATTCTTGATTTGTTGAATTCTTAACTGGAGTCTTGAATGATCAGGAGTGTCACGAAGAGGATTAAGGAGGTCCTCGATACTAATTCGTACATCACCTTCCACAACATCATGACTAGGATTATATTCAGACTCTGGATATAGCTCTGGAATAACATCATTCTTTCCTTGACACCTTCCGGGATAACAAAATAATCAAACTCTGCAACAACAGCAAGCAAGTGGATTCACTATGCGAACAGTTGATTGATATGCAAAAGCTGAACACATTTATTTATTCTTACCGTCAAAAGGCTTGCTCGGCATACCGGTGATACGTTGTAACATCCTTTCGTGTCTCCCATCATCTTCCTCCCCAAAATCATCATCATCAGAATCAATTTCATTCATCTTTATTCCAATAAAATCATCGCCTTCCTTATTTTCTTTTTTTTAATTGTTTTTCTTTCATTAAATCCAGCCAGCTGACTTAAAAAATTTTTAAAAAAAAGAATATAACACGTGGCACATCACTTAAGTGATGTGGGTGTCACGTCTGCGTTGAATTGGTCAAAATTGGTCTAGGGGCAAAAACTGTAAAAGGGGCTAAACATAGGGGGCTGATTTGTTATTGTTTTTTATAGGGGGTTAAAATCGCAAGTTCGTGATAGTTAGGGGCTAAAACTGCAATTAAGCCTACTTTTTTTTTTTTTTTTTTGACTAAAGACCAACAAACCGAACAATTGACTAAAAACCTCACATTACCTTTGATTGCGTCATTATTTAAAAAAAAACAAAGAAATGTTGATAACGTGTATTCATGTTATGTAATTACATAAATATCCTTCACTGAAGTACTTAAAATCAAATTTGCTCATACGCAAATTAGTCATTTTAAAATAAAGAACGATGCTCGGGGGTTTCGCGGCAGCTACTTATAAAATCATCCCAATTTAAACTGTTCCTACGTCACATATTTTCCAACCATCAGGATTCAGGAAAAACAAACTATATAATCATATTTCAACCGTGTTGTAATCAGGACAACCTTTTTTTATTTTTTTTCAAAACTTGTCATTCTTCAATCACAAGATCAACACAAACACAAAATGAGTATGCATAAAGCTTATTTTATTCTGATGAGCTTGGAGTTGGCTTCAATAGGAATTAAGTATCAAGGTTCAAACACTAACAACCTATTCCAACAATCCTCCCCAACATTTTTCATGTTTTTGACTGCTCTATTTTGTCATGCAGTTGCAACCATGGCTGACTTCAGCTTCCTAACTACTATGTTCATATTTCACTTTTCTGGTGTTGTTGGATGTGAGGCACTGTTGTGGATTCTCCTCCTGGAGTTCTGGCATTGGTATATCTTCAACATGTTTCTTTTAGTGGTCACTTCATTGTGCTTCTTAAACTTCATGATGGCCATGGATAGTATAACTAGACTCTTTCGTGGAACACTTAGAAATCCAGATTTGGAACAACGAGAAGTTCAGGCGTAAGGCTTGATTTGATGAAGGAAGGTGTGTCTACTGTTGGACAGCTATGCAATAACGACAGAGTGTTGACGTGTTAGTCTCAGTGTATCATGTGTTGATGCTATAGGTTTTGATTTGATTTGTGTTTCTACTCTACTTATTGCATGCATAGGGTATTTATCGTTCATATTCTCTAACCTTAGTATCGAAGTTTTTCCATCGCTTGTAATACACTGTAGAGCAGTATTAAGTAGTTCAATTCCTCTGTTGAATATGATTAATCCCTCTATCTTTCTTGTCTTCACTTGTTACTATATCTTTTGGAATGTTGTCCTAATTGTTAATAAAAACTTAATTAACTGATGGGATTTATTTATTGTTGCTAAAACTAATCTCAAAATGAAAAAAATAAAAGATTAAGTTGGGGAATTTGTTGGGATTAAGAGGATAGACTATGGAATTTATAACAGATTTCTTACAAGGTGTGTGGCATTGGATATGGTTATCTGCTTTGCTTCCACATCGTATTGGAACTCAATAGTGACTTTGGTTTTGAGTGAATCAACGATTTAGACCCTTTTTGGATAAACAACTTATTAGCAGCTTATTGGACAAATACTTATGTATAAGTTAAAATAAACTATTTAGATAGCAAAGGATAAAAACTATATTAAATTGTTTTTGCCTATGCTATAAGTTGTTTTCGTAAGCCATCACGGAGAACTTATGAAAATAAACTGAAAAAAGGTTAAGAAAAATTTCATAAGCTGTTTTTATAAGTTCTTCTAAACAGACCCAAATACATTGTTTAAGTAATCAAAATAGGTGTTTTTATAAAGTAATGTATTTATGACTTTGATAAGTGTTTCACTTATATTTCTAAGACAAAATTTCTTTTAATAGATTCCTTAAACAATGGTCTTAAAGAACTTGTTAGCATGACCCTTTAATAATTGGTTTATGACTGTTATTGATGAGCATGAATAATTTACATTTCATTGCAATGGTTAAAAAAATGGTAGCCGATAAATGCTATGAAGCACGGACACCTTTAGGATTAGGCGTGTCGCGGTGTCTGACACGCGTCGGTGTCCAACACTCCTATGACACTCGTACGACACGTGTCGGACAAGTGTCTTAAAGATGTTGTTTTCATCTTTACTTCGGCACTCTTTGGACCGGTGTCCGACACCTATATAACACTTATATGAGGCGTGTCGGACAACTCAGACAAATGTCTGAATTTATTTGATCAACGAGGGGTTATAGACATTAAAGTTGATTACAACGTTTTTAAATATTTCAACGGTAGATGGATAAATAAAGGTTAAAACTATTGAATCTTGTTAAAGAATTTTTTTTAATAAAATAAATTGCTCAAGTTAGATGCATATGTATGCACTTTTAACCTTAATTTATAACTTTTATAAATAAATTAATATATAAGTAGCGGTGTCGGTGTCCTATATTTTTTACATTAGCGGTGTCGACGTGTCCGTGTCAGTGTCGTGTCAGGTGTCCGTGTCGGAGTCAATGCTTCGTAGGATAAATGTATTCTTTGCAGAGCTCTAGCAAACATCAATCAATAGTATGCAGCCTATTTTTCTCGTATCCCCGGGATGATTCTTTTTGGTGGTCTCCTTGCACCCAATGTATGATTTTTCTGCACTTAGTTTTGTCTTTTCAACTTGCACTTGTTCTTAAATTCAAAATTAGCAAGGATTATTCGTTGTTGTTTGTCCCCTTCATGATTTCTTTTTTGATAAGTTTCTGGATTTGCCTTTTGCGTATGATAATGTTGATTTTCACGTTTGTTTCCACTTGCTTTAGTGTTATTGACATACTATACACATTATTCACGTCTAACGGGATTCTTGTAAGTTACAAATTACATTTTACAGGAAAAATATGCTTAGTTTCATTTTGGAAAGATCAAGATTTCTTTAGACGATTAGTAATTCATTTTTGAAACACTTGTTGTAGGATTGTAGTTCAAGTGTGCGATCTGCTCAATGTCATTAGTGATCACATTCAGTTTCATTATTAAAGAAAAAACTGTGTTCGTTTCCACCGAAGTTTATACTGAATCTGTGTGACTTGCCAATCAGTTATTCTTCTAAAGATTCTAAGCTCATGGCTTATAAGATGAAGCGAAATATTTGGCTCACGTTCATAGATCTTTCCTTCTATAGAAGTAAATCTATCTCTTTCTACATCTGATAACTTGGGACTCATGTTAATACATCTTTCATTTTATAAAGAAAAACCAAAATAATTGGAGCTGAACAATCTGATTAGGAATGAGTCATTCCGAATGACTATACTGAACATCAAACAGGATTTTGTAAAGCTTTCTCCAAAACATGCTCTGATGTTTGTAAACATTTATTTGGGGTCTGATATTTCATATAACATTAATGAATAGGATGAAGTTTTTGATTTGGGGTCTAATCCATTTAAATGAAAACCCTGATGAACAAGTTCTAGCTGACAACAATTTGCAGACCGAAGTTATTATTATGACACTGTTGTGTCAGTTCCGGTTCATATTCAACTCTACCGTTCTGCTGCTGAAGTTTCAGCACTAGTGGAGGTTCTGATTCTTACACTCTGAATTTTGTTTAGGTAAGTTAAATCCCTCTCAATTATGATTGTGTTGTCTTCTTGTGTTAGACTTACTTTGTCTCAATTTTGTGGTTAGTTTTGAACTCTCGACGAAATATAGGTCACACCGGTGTAAGTGGGGGATATCGTCCGAGTTACGGTGGAATTATTGTTTTTCATTTGTATTTCTTCTTAATTTGCTGTTTAATAGTATATAGGGTATTTTAGTTGAGGATGTCAGGTCAGTCAAGTAAATTTTTATTACTTCGCTTAAAACTGTAATGAAATTCTGTTTTCTTTTCCTTATTAATTGAGCAGAATGTTGTGTATGTTTCAGTAGTTTATTTATATATGGAAAACCAATGTAAGATTGCCAGTTTTTTAATGCTAGCTGCATATGTTTGTTTTATTTTAGAATGTGAGTTTGAGCCTAACTTAATTTACATGATTGTTTGTGACATATCACATCTACGGCAATAATCTCAAGCACAATTTCAATTGTATGTTAGAAAGTGAGCTATTCTGCTAGCATTAGAGCTTACAAGAGTAATTCTTAGTCATACAAATACTTAACAACGGTTGTGATTTCGTTGCTAAAGCTAATCTCAATAGGGGGAAAACACAATTAGAATCAAATGTTAGATTGGGAATTTGTTGGAAAGAGAAGAGGATTAGGTTTATAACAGATGATTCATACCAGAAATATCTTTCTTTAGAACTAAATGGACTCTGCTAAAGTTCAATGACACAAATCACCAATGTAGTAATGACCATGAACACTATGACTACTTTTAGTCCTTTGGATGAATTGGTCCATATTGGCCCCTTTCTATGCCAGAATACTTATCTTCACAATTTGCAACTATGGAACTTTCAAGTTTCAAATCCACTTGCCATAATTAGGTACTCATCAGTGTTCAATTAAACTGTTTCTTGAAACACAACATTTTTACTAAACATGTGTCAATTGGCCATGAATTTGGTGGATTAGACTAATATGCATTTCAATACAATGTGGAAGCAAAAAAGATATCCCGATCCAAGTCTGTGCACCTTGTAAAACCCAATATAGATTTCACCAAATGGCAAGGGGTTAGGAAATTTGGTCCTGTAATTAACAAAATTCCAACATATGAAAATTTGGAATCATATTAGAAATCAGAGACTACATTGGCCAATCTAAATTGATATGAGATTGGGATCTCATATTACAAAAGGCCTTACAGTGTTGAGGATTTTCAATTTCACAAGTCATTTTGAAATTCCAGTAATATTAGAACTAGATTGTATGAAAACTGCAATTTTAGGATGAAAGTTGATTATTCATTCCTTTTGTTTTCCTTAAAAATATTTATCTTCTTCTCATTCACTTATCTGTTCATTTTTGTTTCCTATTTCTTGCAATTCATATTTTTCTTTACTCACAATTTAAGGATTTAATAATTGGTTTATCATTGTTCTCGACAAGCATGGAGAATTTACGATTCATTGCAAGGATTTCGAAAAACATTAGTTAATACATGAATTATTTGTTCATTTTTATGCAGTGCCTCTCAAAATTGGCTATGCTCCCAAGCTTTATGACCTTGACATTGATTCAGTTTGTGACCACACTTTACCTTCAATGTGATTCACCAAGGTAAAGTCAAACTTAAATTAGGCGTAATTCTAGAGTGTGAATACTGACCCATCCTTAAAATTGCATAGCTATAAGCTAGCTGATAGCCGATAGCTGATAAGCTAGCTGATGGCTGAAAAGCTAACTGATAGCTGATGACTGATAGCTGATAGCTTATAGCTGATAGCTCGCTTATTAAAAATAATGTGTTTGGTAAAATTAGTTGTTGAAGTGGTTGATAAATATAAAATGACATAAAAGGACATGTTTGTTTAATATATTTTTCATAAATTATATACATAATTTTTTTTACTTATTTATTTTTTTAAAAATATTTAAATTTATTTCAAATTATTTTCATCTCCAAAATGATAAATGTGTTTTATGAATTCAATTAAAAAATATTTATTTAACTAAAATGGCTTCAATATTTACTGTATATTTTATTTAAAATTATATATTATATTATATGAAATAAGAGCAACGTAAAAAAAAGTGAACAAAGAAAATATAAAAAGAAGGCCAAATACCATTTTTGGTCCTTTAAGTTTGACAAGAATACCGGATTAGTCCTTTAAGTTTTTTAAGTTTCAAATAGGTCCTTTAAGTTGTTAATTTAATGCACCTATTTAAAGTTTTTAAGTTTCAAATAGGTCCTTAAAAGGGTAACGGTGTAATAAATTAACAACTTAAATGACCTATTTGAAACTTAAGAACTTAAAGGACTAATCCGGTATTTTTGTCAAACTTAAAGGATCAAAAGAGGTATTTGTCCTAAAAAGAACTACAACTTGAGTGATACATATGGATAGTCTCGTAAGTTGGTTGCACCAATATATAAAAAGTTGATAGTTTTTTTTTAAAAAAAATATATATAAAAAGTGGGTAGTTACATATGAATATGAGTAGTTTTTTTATTAAAAAATAGTAAAATTAAAATAATAAGGTTAAAATTGGAATAGAATATAAGAAGCTATAAGCTATAAGCTATAAGCTCAAAAGCTACTTGAAATAGGATATCAGAAAAAGCTATAAGCTCACGAGAAAAACTTGTTACCAAACACGTCATGTTTTGATCCAACAAGCTTATAAGCTAATTCAATAAGCTATAAGCTAGCTTTTCGTCCTTACCAAACACAGCCTTAGCCTTAGTCTCTCACGATTTCTAAATGATCCCAAAATTTTAACAAATTCATCGTATTAGTCTTGGTTGTGATAAATTTGTTAAGTTATTGAGTTTATGCTATTGGACCATTTAGGTTACTAAGTTAATATTTGTAAAAAAAAAGGCTACTAAGTTAATAGTCTAACCCAGTGGGTTTCCTTATATACTTGCTTGTAACTTTATTATGTAATGCTATTAGTAATCTTTTGGAGAGATTTTCTTTTCTGACTTTATTATGTAATGCTATTAGTTAGTATTTGTAATTTCAATTTTAACTTCATCCGGATCATATAATCCGAACCAATAAAGCATGGTCCACTCGTATATATAAGCAAAATCAGAAACTCTCCCCATTTCAACAGTTTACGAATTTTGCCCTAAACCACTCTCATACCACCTAAAATCCGAACTTACACACATTGTGTGATTCTTGAAGGTTTTTTGGTCGAAATCATCACATTTCAAACCTTTTTAAACCCTAAACATAGGATAAGGTCGCATTTCTTCAATCTATTGTTTTTAATTTGTTTTTTTTCTTCTAGGGTTGAACGCGTTCGAATTATATTATCCAAACCAAATTGTTACTGGCCTCGTATTATATAACCCGAACTTGTTCCAAAAATGTTGAAACTGTTTTTTTATATAAATTTTTGTGTATTTTTGTTGATTTGTATGTAACTTTTATTGTTTCATATACGAAGCAACGTCCGGACGGTATTAGACGTGGCATACCTACTATGACTTCATCCTTTAGGCGGGAAAGGTTACAACAAACCGAAGTGGTTAGCAAAGTGAGAAGGGACAGGAGCAAGAACAACACTAGTGATGTCGTCGGACTGTCTCAAGTCCACAAGCCCCAACACCATGTTGAGCATGAGCTTGAGTATCAAGAGCATGATGAGGCTGAGGATGCTCAAGATGATGTCCATCCAGATGCTGAGGTTTCTCCATATGATGTCCATCCAAAGCCTGAGTATTACAAGCCCCAACCCTGTCTTTGTACTAATATTTGTATATGCATTATTCTTTGTGCTATGTTTTATTATTTATATACATTATTGATATTATTGTTATACTTTATTTTTTGCAATTCCATCCCAATTTGAAGGTTGAAAATAATAGGAATAAGCTTAAGAATATGCATAAGAATAATGAGGGGAGGTTGGCTGAGCCATGGTTCAGATAGGCCATAATTGTCATTGGTTTTTATTGGCTGATGGGTGTCAATTATAACACCATTGACCACAACCTATTGTCTAAATTAATAGAAAGGAGGCACGGGGAGACTTCAAGTTTACATCTTCTGATTTGAGATGACAGTGACACTGGACAATGTGTTATGTTTGCTGCATCTATCCATTAAGTGTCGTCTCCTGGACCACGATGATCCCCTGTCTAGATCTGAAGTGGTAAACATGATGCTCGTGCACGTTCCAGCCTCTTGAGAACTTAGTTTGAGAGTCGTCTTCACTTAGAAGTTGCAACTGAGGTGGAGGGTGACTAGGAGGAGGTACAACTGTACTTGGTGGGCATCACACTCTTTACTAACAAGAGTGTTAGCTATGTTGATGTGACATATCTGACGTACCTCTATGAACTTGAATTGGTCGGCGATTTCACATGGGGAGCGGCTGCCCTAACACACTTGTACAAAGAGATTAACTCTGCATGCTATTATGAAACCCAATAGTTGGTTGGATATGCGACACTGATCTAGGTATAACAAATAAATTGTTATTTAGTTAAATGTTTAACATGTTTTGTTATGAGTTGTGTAATGATTGATATATGTTGATGCAGGCTCGAATATTACAACACTTCGAAAGAGCCAGGGGCAGGGATTATTAGGAGGGTTACATGGAGGATCAACACCCACATGCTATGATGTTCGTTCCAATGAAGGGTCTAGCCGTCAGAGATCCTTATAGAGCACACCTATATTGCATCACAACTACTGATTATATCTTCTTCACTTACCACCATCACCGCCAAACTCGCCCGTTACATCACATAGGTTGGCTCATATACGAACCTCGCATAGTTCATTATTTGATTTAGCGCGTCTGCGACAATTAGTATATGTGCAGAGCATTCACATGCATCCACATAAGTTTGCTTCTCTCGTGACAACACGACAACATGTGTCTCAATGCTATACATAATTTCTTGATTGTGTGCTTACTGTCCATGACTTAAGAGCTAATGCCCTGACAGGTATCGAGACGACATTTGGATACATGAGATGGTATTTTACCATTTCACATCCATACGTCTTGCCTAGACCAGAGGTAGAGGCTCTGAGGCCACCTAAGCATGAGACCTTTGATGAGATTTTTGTTGAACATCATGGAGACATGCAACAGTTAGACATGACCTCACAGTTAGAGTGCTTCAGAGACCAGTCTTTGGGATAATGGTCGGTGGTTAAGTGGAGTGGGGAAATCCAACTTGGTTGAGTTTGGAGAAGATTTTGTATGAGGTTCGTGATATATTTTTTTATTTATGCTTATAATTTGTGTTATTTGCGTCGTAACATTTGGATAATGGTCAAGACCCGAGTTGTGACTTGATCTGGATCCCTTTCTCTAGGATCAGAAGGACCATCATATGGGCACCTTCCGCTTGACCACATTGTAATTTTGATATCTTCTCATAATCTTCTTACAGTCGTCCCTTGATAACAGTTGTCCATGTAAAGATTCAAAGCACAAAACCCTAAACCTACTCTATTAATACAGATTCAGGGCATTGGTTTGGTCTAGGTACGTATGCATTTTACTATAAATAACCTCACAGATCTACGATGCTTACTGACTTGAGTGTTGGAGTGTCTTCGACTTTGTAGCTACCACCCGCCTATATTAGAGAAGAAGGCTGTGAACGAAGGTCATACTCTCAAAGATTATTCAACACCAATCACCCAAAGATCTCAGATCATGTATGATCAGTTAGAATGTGGGGGAGACAACACTGCACACACTCCGCATTGGTCATATTGCAATGTCTAGTTGGCTTAACGTGGTGAATATGCAACAAAAAGAAATATTTTTTGAGTCTGATATGATACATTGGCTAAACTTGAATTTTGAACAGAGTAGTCACAAGTCTCGATGTAATTCACCTACAAAAAGAAATAAGTTTTGTTTAGGGATAATAATTATTTTGGTCTCTGAATGTGTAACGAATGGTCGCAATAGTCCCTTAATGTGTTGAAATTTTAAAATAGTCCTGATTGTACACTATGTTAGTCAAAATAATCCCTTACATTAAAATATCTCGTTAATATTGTCATATTATTTCATCAATATACTTACTTATTATTTCGGAGACCAAAATAACAATTACTCCTTTTCTTTATAGTACCTTTTTACTTTTCTTCATTCACTTTTCTTATTTCAATTCAATTTTACTTTTTTCTTTAATTTTATATGGAATTTTGTCTTTCACTTTTTATCTATAGTTTTGTTTACAAAAGACGGACCTTAACACTGTGTTTGTTTCTATGAAAAGATAGTGAGGGGGAGAGAATGACAAGGGAAAGAAGCATTTTCCATCGTTTGGAACAAGTGAAACTGAAAACGGAAAGAATGAGATACATGGGTCCCACGTCAAAATGTTTTCCGCTCAAATGTGAGAAGAAAGTGGAGGTGGCAAACTTTTTTGATTAAAAAGACAATATAGCCCTTACTGTCATGTTTTATCTTTCTAAAAGTCACAGTAGTAATTAAATATAGTGGTAGCACCAGTAGCTTGTACCCCATACTCTTCAAATTATATAATTTTTTTATATAAATAATAGGCCAAATACCATTTTTGGTCCTTTAAGTTTGACAAGAATACTGAATTAGTCCTTTAATTTTTTTAAGTTTCAAATAGGTCCTTTAAGTTGTTAATTTAATGCGCCTATTTGAATTTTTTTAAGTTTTTAAGTTTCAAATAGGTCCTTAAAAGGGTAACAGTGTAATAAATTAACAACTTAAAGGACCTATTTAAAACATAAGAACTTAAAGGACTAATCCGATATTTTTGTCAAACTTAAGAGTGTGTTTGGGTGAGGTAATTAAGAAATTTTGAAGAATTTAGAATTCTAGGCAATTTAAATGATTCAATTAAATTGACTCCATTTCTAAATATTCTTGTTTGGATGGAGTAATAAAAAATTTCATTGTCATCATTTTTGGGCAACTTTTATAAATGTTATTTTTTTTGGCCAAATTTGAAAATTGAAACTAGGAGTCAATTTGTAAATTTCAAAAAATTTGAGGGGTCAATTTATAATTATGAATAAGTTGAGGGATAAATTTGTAATTTCCAAAAAAATATTAGGGGTCAAATTGCAATTTTTGTAAATTTATTGGGGTCAATTTGAAAATTTTGGAAAATTTGAGGACCAAAATGCAAAATTTTAAAATTATAAGAATGAAGAAATTTGAAATTCTTATCTTTTAGGTGTCATTTGAAATTCTCTAAATTTAACTTGAACAAAATACTTCATAAATTTTCATCATTTTGAAAATTCTCCATATTATTATCCAAACAATGGAATTCATCTAAAAATATTTGAATTCCCTCAAAACATTACATTACATCAAAACATTCCCCCTGGATGAGGTAATTAAGAAATTTTGAAGAATTTAGAATTCTAGGCAATTTAAATGATTCAATTAAATTGACTCCATTTCTAAATATTCTTGTTTGGATGGAGTAATAAAAAATTTCATTGTCATCATTTTTGGGCAACTTTTATAAATGTTATTTTTTTTGGCCAAATTTGAAAATTGAAACTAGGAGTCAATTTGTAAATTTCAAAAAATTTGAGGGGTCAATTTATAATTTTGAATAAGTTGAGGGGTAAATTTGTAATTTCCAAAAAATATTAGGGGTCAAATTGCAATTTTTTGTAAATTTATTGGGGTCAATTTGAAAATTTTGGAAAATTTGAGGACCAAAATGCAAAATTTTAAAATTATAAGAATGAAGAAATTTGAAATTCTTATCTTTTAGGTGTCATTTGAAATTCTCTAAATTTAACTTGAACAAAATACTTCATAAATTTCCATCGTTTTGAAAATTCTCCATATTATTATCCAAACAATGGAATTCATCTAAAAATATTTGAATTCCCTCAAAACATTACATTACCTTAAAACATTCCCCCATCCAAACACACTCTAAAGGACCAAAAGAGGTATTTGGCCTAAATAATATATGTAACTGTATTTAAATTTTTCAAAACAAATATGTAGAAGTAAATAGCTAAATATAATTACGAATATACATCTTTCTTTTCACTAATCAATTATATTTATATAAGGTTATACATGTCAATTAATAAAAAATACACTTTTCTTTCCTTTCACTTTCTTCTCCACTTTCTCTTATACCAAACAACCAAATCAATCCTCTTACTTTCCACTCACTTTTTTTCCTTATACAATCTTTCCTTTCACTATCTTTCTTCTCACTTTCCTTTTGCAACCAAACATAGCCTAAAGGTCAAACCCTTGTTTTGGGTTTGAAGTAAAAAGAACTTGCCATTATGCTAGGAAAATTACTCTTCTTCCTTTTAAAATTGTCCAATCCCTTAACTCGGTTAAAGTTAACTCCTGCTCGGCAATTTTCAGCTAGAGTTAATTAGTCCGTTGACACTTTTAAGATCGGTTCAATCACTTTTTAAATCGATTCAACTGATCTTAAAAGTGCTCGCGAGAGTTAACTCTAGCTGAGTTAAGAGAATGAACAATTTCAAAAAGGGGAGAAGAGCAATTTTCTTATGCTAGAACATAAGTTGTGAAATGTAATTGTATAAGTAAAAGGAAAAAACTTAGGTACAATTCCTTAGGTGCTTTTCGTATGGTTCTTAACTAAATTCACCAAGATTTCCTTAAATCCATAATTTTCTCAAAGTTTGTTATATCCAAAAAAATTGTATTTTTAGTTAAAAACCATACGAAAAGCACAAAAAAAATTGTATTTTTAGTTAAGAACCATACGAAAAGCACCTAAAGAATGATACCTAAGTTTTGTCCTAAGTAAAATATAAACTGCATAAAATTCATAATTGTTTACTATAATTAATCAAAAAGGATAATCACAAGAATACATGTGTTAAATATTTATGTTTAGTGTGTACATGATAAGTGCCAGAAATTAGTTAAAATGCATATATAATTTAAGCACTTTAGTTACTTGTTTTGCAAGTTATCATAGGAAAAGCTCAGAATTATTGATCGAATGCCAAAATATTGATCTTATGTCTTACCCCATCCATTTGTGCAAGAAATAACAAACTAGGACATGCAATTGAGCAAAGAAGCATGAAGAAATTAAGGCTTGCTCGCTACAGCGGAGGATTGGTCGCTATAGCGCGCCTAGGCAGGGAGAAAGCAAGCTTTCGTCGCTTCAGTGAGGAATCTGGTCGCTAGCGACCAAAGGCGGTTTGAACCCCGTTTGCTAACGTGGAGCAAACCCAATGGCCAAGAAAGCTTTGATCGCTACAGCGACCAGCCCGTCGCTACAACGAGTTATGAAAAAACCAGATTATATTTATAGCCATTCAGCTCACTTTTTATATAATTAGATTAGTAAGTTGATATATTTTTAGATAGAAAATAGGGATAAAAGTGTTGTTCTTCCAGGAGCAAGAGGGATTGAGTGTGGATTAACTAAGAATCTTTGGGAAATCAAGACTTAGCTTTGGATCTTCATCTTTATTTCCACTCTTGTATTGTTGTCATGACAATCACCAACTAACTTTCCTTTGTTGGGATTGGAGGTACTTAATATAGCTTAGATGTAATCTTTTGATCTTTCAATTATATGATTCTAGCACCTTATGTGATATTGATTTTATTCTTGCTATTCATTCTTATGCTTGATTTAAATGTTATTGAAAAATACTTTTGAATCTAGGTTTAGAATAATCTTCTATCAAAATAAGAAATTCTAGACATGGAATTGGGTTTTGATAATCACATAAAGTATCGGAACGTAAAGCTTTCGGATCTTTAATAGATTGGGAAATCATCGATTAAACGATACGATCGATCTCACGACGTCATTTGGACACGAATGATGTTGTCGAATGATATGTGATAATTTCGCTAAAAAGCTAGAAACCATATGCATGATCATTAGAATATATTTGATGCTAGATTAACGAACTCTAATTCCAACGCTTTTATTCCCTATTACTCGTCGTTTTCATTACCGCTTTAAAAATCCAATAGTTTTATAGAAAAATAATTTATAAACCTGAACTTAAAATGATAACAATTGTTGAAGGGCTTACGATATCGCACTAGTCTCCGTGGATACTGTAACACCCATACTAAACTATCTAGAATATTTAGCATGCGTATTAATCTGATATCGGATACATTAAAATTTTCAATAATAATAATACATACAATACAACTGAAAGGGGTACAAGTAGCTCGTTTATACATTAATCCAAAATCATATACAAATACTTAAACATATACTGATAAACTTTTGATGCTTGACCGCGACGTGCAACTGCACTCCATCCAGCGTCTTCCTGAAGAACTTCATCTGAGAGGTCTCTTGCTAACCTGCAAGCCTGCACCAGAAGGATTGGGGTGAGACATTACGTCTCAGTGAGCTCCAGCCCAACCTACTGTTGGCAACCACGGGGGAAACTTAGGGTCGCCGTGCCTACTCTCGGCAATCTTGGGGACACCTATGATCGCCAAGTCTTATCCTTACCCATAGAGGGCTACCTGACTGTTCCTGCTAAACTGGGTAGTCATGACTGGACTACATTATGCTAATCTAGTGATCAAGGGAAAACCTAGGATCACTATCTGAATCGGATACTGAATAGTCATGCGATCTAGACTATATCCTGATAACTGGGTGATCGAGGGGAAACCTAGGATCACCGCCTGATAACTGATATCTGATACTTGTCTGATAACTATTCTCTGTCTGATAACATATTAAAATATTAACTGTTACATGTCTTTATGTTAGCTGTTAGCGTTGAACAAGCAATATTATCTGGGTTCATTTTACGGAATGCCCTCGGGTGGAGTAACCCCGAAGCACATTCCCCTGATAACCGGTGAAAATTCGTATCATATCAGGCTAACACCGGACTCCTCTTGTCGTCGTGCGGTCATCCTTGCGGAATAACACGTCCCACTGGCGTGAACCTCCTGTGTCCCACTGGCGTGAACGACAGAAGACACGACTTAATAATCTTAACTTACGCGTATACCTCCCGTGTCCCACTGGCGTGAACGACGGAAGACGCAAATTAATATACTTTCATTATTAGTCTTAGCTTATGTATGAACCTTTCGTGTCCCACTGGCGTGAACAGCGAAAGTCACGGCTTAATGTTTTAATTAAACTCTTATGTGCGGCTATCCTCGCGGATGATAACTACACCGTTCCAACTGGCGGGAACCCCCGTGTTCTAACTGGCGAGAACACTGGAGACACATAAGGTTGTCATATAACTCTTGTTCTTATATATAACTTATAACTTGTATCTATTGCATATCTGATGCATTCTTGAATGCTTAACCTATTAAAGGTTCTTAACTATGAGCATAGTATCATTCTTGTGCTTAGTACATGATGAGTACCATTCTAAATCTCTTTAACCTATAATAGGTTCTAAACTTGAATACTATATCGTTCTTGGCTTGCTCGTACTTAATTGAGTGTTTGAGAATTGCCTAGTAAGGGATAAGTTCGATACTAGCTCTTATACTTCTCTATGATATCTTGTGGATTAAGGCATCCATTCTCTCACTATTATGCCTATCCTCAATCCATAATAATGATCTAAACATTCTCAAGGATAGGTCTTTAAATACTTAATAGCAATGCTTAACCATTACATGTTGTTCCTTGAGTCCGAAGCAGTATTAGATAGCCGAAACGGTGCAAGTAAAGATGAAAAACAACATGAGTCTGTCCACTTCAAAATCGTGACACGATTTGGAAATCGTGTCACAATTTCATGCCCAGAAATCGTGTTTTACACTGCCTATAAAATCGTGACACGCTGGTAAAATCGTGACACGATTTTATCTGCAGTTGGACAGCATAGGGCAAATTTAAAAGATGTTTTCCACCATTTTGGCTTATTCAATCATGCCCAAACATCACAACAGCTTAAATGGCAAATTCAAAGGCATAACAACAGATTACAACATGTAATGATCAAGAATTACTAGCAATTAGAATTAGGGTACTAAAATTTGTAAACTTTACTCAAGTACTAAATACTCATGAATACTCAACATAGTGGGTTCTATAACCCCTAGGGAGCTCACCTTGATTGCTAGCTTCCTTGCCAAGCTTCTAATCACCAACCCAAGCTAGAACACACCTCTTCTCTTGATTCTTCTTATTTCCTTCTCCTTATTCCTCTTGCTCTAAACCTCCAAAGCTTAAGCTTGCTTGCATAGATCACACAAGAGTTGCATGAAGTTTCTTTATGGATTGATGAGGGTGAGGGAGATGGCGTGTAACTTGAGAGAGGGAGGGGAAGAGGGCTGGTTTTTGGAAGGGTGAAAGGAACAAAGAAAGTGGTAAGAAAATATCTTACCTTCCTTTCTTATAATCCTCCCCTTTGAATTAATTACAACAATGCCATTGCCTCTATTTACAAAATTGCCATTCTTGCTTAACAAGTTTCTAACATTAATAACTGATAATTAAGAGCGGGATATTACAGATACGATATAAAAATACTTACTTTTGTCTTATTAACAAAATGGCGCCGTTGCCGGGGACTGGTGTTTAGATATTTTAAGCATCGCAACAATTTGTATTGTTTTGAGCATCTGTATATATCTTGTTAATATTCTTCGTTTCTTTTGTACATTGTAAAATTTTGTTTGCATTAACCCTCTTTGTTATATGTCATACCCCATTTTTTGACTCATATTTTTCCTTGTTTATTATCCTTTTATTATTTATTATTTCATTATAATTTTTAATTTCTTACTTTTACCTTTTATTATCTTTATTATATCATCTTTATTTTATTTATTAATATTTATTATCATTATCATTACTATTATTATTAATAATATTATCATTACTATTATCACTACTATTATTATTAATACTATTATTATTATTATCTTTTTTCATTAATAATATTATTATTATCTTTTTATCAATGTTTTTATTATTATCTATTATTATTATTATTATTATCATTTATTATTAGCAGTATTAACATTACTACTATTATTATCTTTTTCATTATTATTATTATTATTATCATCTTTATTATTATTATTATTATTATTATTATTATTATTATTTTCATTATTACTTTTATTATTATTTGTTTTATTGTTTTATTTTAAAGAAAATAAAAAAAGGAAAAGAAGGGAATTTCGCAGAGCGATGTTCCAATCGCTCTGCGAACTCTGCGTTTTTTTTGCAGGATTTGAGTTTTCTGATTTATCTTTCTTTTAGTTTCATTATGATTGTTATTATTATCATCTATTACTATTATTATTACTATTATTATTGATTTTGCTGTTTGGATCCAACAAAGAAAGAAAGGAACTTGTGACATTAAAAATCAAGGAAAGAAGGATTTTGTGCCAAACCAAGCATGTGCCAAGCAAGTTGGCTGCCCTTGGGCAGCTCTCATCCCTCCCAATTGCCTGCAATCTGACCCTGCACTTTCCAGCCAGCAGCTTGCTCATTTTCTTCCTTCCTTCTCCACCAAAAATCAGTCAAACATAGATGCCTTGTGCTTGCCCAAAAGCTGATTTTGCTGCCCTGTTTCAGCAGTTTTTCTTCCCTTCTCAGAACAGCCCACATGTTCCTTTTGCTTCTCCCAACCTCTGTACATTGCAGCACACGTTTTTCTTGCTTGTCCTCTCAAAATTGCAAGGATCAAACCCAAAGGGTGGCTCAAGTTGCAAGCTGCCCTGTTTTCACACTTTTTCATCATTTTTTCTGTCAAAACCAGCACCATTTGTTCTGAAATTTGGCCAAAGTCTTGACCATTTTCACAAGGCAATGTCACCTCTTCTCTTTTGCATTAAATGCAAAGCAAATAGCCTGATCCTAGCACACAAAACAGCTTGGTTTTAGGAGATTTTCATCATGACATTTGATTTTGTTTTGCCTATAAAAGGAATGCAATGCATAAGGATTAAAGACAGAATTTTTAGAGCAAAAAACACAGCAAAAATCAGTTCTTAGACAGAGAATTTCATAGTGATTTGAGAGTGGATAGGCATTGAAAAGAGAGAGGAGCAATTGCACAATATTCTTGTTCTTATTCATCAACATCCCAACTTTTGCAAAATCACAATCATCCAAGCCTCTTCCATTTTCTTACAACACAAGCATTGGCTAGGAGTTTTGTAAGCATTCTGAATTCTCTATTTTCCATTTTTGCATTGCTGCTTGCATCATTAACTTTGTTTAAACTCATTTTGTTCAAAAAACCACTTTTGAAACCTCAAAGAAATTCTCAAGTTTGCAAAACACTAAACTGAGTGGTTTTACTCTTTTTCTTGCTAATTTCCAAAGCTTTTCAATCCCCTTAAACTTTTTGTAAACATTGTAGATATGGACATTCCACGGAGGAGCACTAAAAAGTATCTTTTCAAGAAACCGGACTTGTCAAAGTTAAGGGAGCTAAGGTCTTTAGAGAGTGATCCAACGGATTTTCAAGCTCATCATGGGAGGTTGCTTAATATTCTGAGAGTAGATGTTGAGGAAGGATGCTTAGAGACGTTGGTTCAGTTCTATGACCCACTCTACCATTGCTTCACCTTTCCTGATTATCAGCTTGTTCCCACGCTCGAAGAGTACTCATACCTAGTTGGTTTACCCGTGCCAGACAAGATACCATTCCACGGTCTTGAGCCCATCCCTAAACCCTCCGATATCGCGGCCGCTCTCCATCTCGAAACCTCCATCATCCAAGCAAACCTTACCTCTAAAGGAGGCCTCCAAGGTCTTCCCACCCACTTCCTCTATCAACAAGCCTCCATATTTGCTGAAGCAGCTAGCACACATGCTTTCCATTCCGTCCTAGCCCTCCTTATATATGGCCTTGTACTCTTCCCAAATATTGACAACTTCATCGATATCCATGCCATCAAAATCTTCCTTTCCAAGAACCCCGTACCCACATTACTAGCTGATACCTACCACTCCATCCATGACCGTACTCTAGCCGGCCGTGGAACCATTCTTTGCTGCGCACCACTGCTTTACAAATGGTTTATCTCCCACCTACCTCCAACCCATGCTTTCAAAGCTAACCTTGAAGATCTTCCTTGGTCCCACAGAATCATGGCCCTCCATCCCTCAGATATAGTTTGGTACTAGGCAGCCTGTGACGTAGGGAAAGTTATTGTCAGTTGTGGTGAATACCCCAACGTACCTCTTCTTGGTATGCGTGGCGGGATTAGCTACAACCCTTTTCTAGCCCGTCGACAGTTTGGTTACCCAGTGAGAGCAAAGCCAAACAACCTTGCCTTGACCAGTGAGTTCTATCTCTATCATGAAGACCACACAAACAGGAGAGAGAGATGTTGGAACAAAATGTGTTTAACAAGTCTCTCATAAAATAAGGGAGAGATTGTTGAAACATTTATGTGTAAACATATCTTTCTTTATGGTTTTGATGATAACAAAGTATTAAAGAGAAAATTGGTTATTTGCTAATGCTTTGATCAAGTGTTTCAGAACCACATGCTTAATTAGTATTGATTGATAATGGTTATGAAGAACAAGCTAAAGAGCAAGAAGGAAAGCCAAGAAGCAAGGTTGCAAGGCTAAGAAGAAACTGGTCCTGAAGAAGTGCTCCTGAAGTGGTCTTGAAGAAATGCTCCTGAAGTGCAGCTTCTGAAGACTGGGTGCTTCTGATGAAGTCAACAATAAGTCAGCATCTGAAGACCAGCTTCTGATCCGTACAACTGAAGCAGCTTCTGATCACTGTTCACTCAGAAGCTTCTGAAGCTGATATGGCATGGAAAAGCAACCAGTACTGTGCGCATTTAATGCCTGGAGGTGTCAGAACAACTCAATGGAACAGTTGTCTCCCTGACCCAAACATTCTCCAGTTTTTAAGGTGGGCCAATTCAAAAATGGCACCTGCCCTGTTCTGACAGATAAAGTGCAGCACACAATTGCAGCAACCTAGTCCAATTGCAACGGCTAAATTCCTGATTTCCAGCAAATCTTCAACAGCTCTATTTTTGTCTATAAAAGGAGGAAGATTTGAAGAAGAAAATGTTGAAGACTCTTGAAACGCATTGCTGAAACTTTGCCCTGTTTTCTGTGTAAAAACTGTCATAGTTCAAATCTCTTAGAAATTCTTCAGTCTTTGTAACTTAGAATTTCTGAAGGTTAAGAGTCTTAACCTGTGTTGTATTTAGAGAACACCTCTGATATTTGATCAAGTGTTCATCCCAAACTCCTTTACTTGTAAACCAGTTTGGTCCCTCAAAGTCTTAGTCTGAATACTAAGCAATTGTAACCTCATTCCTTTGTGGTCTGAGTCAGAAGCCTCTTGTCTTTGTGACTTGAGCATTGAGAAGTCTCTTGTCTTAGTGACTTGAGCATTGGAAGCCTCTTCCTTGGTGGTTGAGCATAGAAGTCTCTTTCTTTGTGATTGAGCAACTGGAAGTCTCTTCCTTAGTGGTTGAGCACATTGTGTAATCTTCAGATTATAGTGAACTCTCTTGTTGGATACAAGGGGACAGGACTACTTCTCACATTGAGAAGGAACCTGTATAATTTCTGTGTGTCTCTCTATTCCCTTTACTCCTTAACTTGTTCAAATCCGCTGCATTTAACTTCTGATATTTGTTCAGAACTGATCATTTCAGCTTCTGAACTGAACCACAAGTTTTGAAAAGAAAAAGAACAAGTTTTAGAGTCACACAATTCAACCCCCCCTTCTTGTGTGTACGTGTTTTTCTCACCTTCAGTTGGTATCAGAGCTCTGGTTCTGATATTAACACTTAACAGTGTGTCAGTAGGATCCTGAGAAAAACATGGCCTCAACTAGTGATTCACCTCCACCCTCTCCCAGAAATCCACCATCTCCCAGAAATCAAAGAAATGTTCAATATGACTATAGTACTGAAGAAAAGAAGTCTAGGTCACACAATAAACCTCCTATGTTTACTGGTGACCCAGAAAAATTCTCTTGGTGGAAGAGCAAAATGTATAGTCACATTATTGGGATTGATGACACTCTATGGGATATTATTGAAGATGGAATCTCAATACCTGTAGATGAAGAAGGTGTTGCTGTCAACAGAAGATCTCTGAGTGATGCTGAAAGAAAGATCTATAGGAAGCATCATCATGTCAGAGGTATCATTGTGGACTCATTGCCTGACACTGAGTATCAGAAGCTGAGTGACAAGTCCACTGCAAAGGCTATATTCACATCCCTCTGCTCTAACTATGAAGGTAATCAGAAGGTTAGAGAAGCTAAGGCAAACATACTTGTTCAGCAATATGAATTGTTCAGAATGAAAGAGGATGAAAATATTGAGACTATGTTCTCAAGATTTCAGACTCTGGTTTCTGGACTTCAGATTCTGAAGAAGAGTTATACCACAGCTGATCATGTGAATAAAATTCTTAGAAGTCTGCCATCCAAATGGAGACCTAAAGTGACTGCCATTGAGGAAGCTAAGGATCTAAATACTTTAAGTATTGAAGATCTTATAAGCTCACTCAAAGTGCATGAACTGGGACTCAATGAGGATGAGCCTGTTAGAGAACCAAAAACATTGGCTCTGAAGTCTAAAAGAAAACCTGCTAAAGCTTTGAAAGCTATTGAATCTGAAGAAGAGTTTCCTGAGGGAAATTCTGATGAAGATTCAGATGCTGATGAGCTTGCAATGATTTCTAAAAGACTTCAGTATCTGATGAACAGAAAGAAAAAGTTCTCTAACAGAAGCAGTAACTTCAAAGGATCTGGTTCTGGTTCAAAGAGGGATACCCAGAAAGAAAGCTGCGACAACTGCAAAAAGCCTGGCCACTTCATTGCTGATTGTCCTGATCTTCAGAAGGAAAAATCAAAGGAAAAAGCGAAGAAGTCCAGCTCAAAGTCCAGCAGCTTCAGAAATAAGCTCAAAAAGAGTCTTATGGCAACATGGGATGATCTGGATAATGAGTCAGAATCTGATGAGGAAGAAGCAAACCTGGCCCTGATGGCAATTGCATCTTCTGATGCAGAATCTTGTTCAGATTCTGATGAAGAAGATGAGGTATATTCTGAACTCTCTAGATCTGATTTAATTGAAACAATTAATGATCTTATGAGTCATCTTAAAAGCAAGTTAAAAGAAATAAAGTCTTTGAAAAATCAAAACAACTTGCTATCTGAGGAAAACCTTAAACTTCAGAATCAAATTTTTGAATATGATGAGGAAGTTGAGGAACTCAGAAAAGAGGCTCATAAGAAATCTGAAGAGATTCCTAATGATCAGGAAATAGCTCTTCAGGATTTCATGTTAACTGGATTCAATAGAACAAAAATTGCCTCCATGATGTATAATATGATCAGAAACAAAGGTGAAGGCATTGGCCATGATTTATTCAAACCTTCAAATGATTTAAACTCACCTTCATGTTCTGAAAACATTTTAAAAGGCAATGGTATTTGTTTTGTGCCTGCTTCTGATAGTTCTGAGAAATTGAAAATATCAGAATCTGAGACTAAGTCAGAAGTTCTGAACAACTCAGACTCTGAAGCTTCTGAGCCTAAGGGTAAGATGAAGGCAACTGATAAAACCTTGCCTAAATCTAAGCCAAAAGGTCCTAAGCCTAAGAGTAAGAGGAAATCAGACTCTGAACTTAAACCTGTTCAGAATCTGAAGTGTTCAGAACCTGGAACTAGTAAGTCTCAGAATCTGAATAAAACTGATTCAAATTTTTCTAAGACTGGGTTTACTAAAACTTCAAAATTTGTTAAACCAGTCAATGCAAAACATTTTCAATCTCAGAATGTTAGGTAAAGCAAGCCAAAGCAAACCAATCAGTTTTCTGCTTCAAACTGTTTTAAGAAAGGCAAAACTGAAGCTTGCCTTGTGCTTGAAGTAAACAAAGTCAGAATTCTGAAGAGATCAGAATCAAAGTACTCAAAAGGTCAGGCTCTGAACAAATCAGAACCAAAGACCTCCAAGTCTCAGGTTCTGAAGAAGTCTGAGTCCAAACCTTTGAGAACTCAGGTTCTGAAGCACTCAGGTTCTGAAACTCAGACTTATTCTAAATACAAGGATTCATATCCAAAGTATGAGAACAAGTCTGAATATCAAAACTTCAGACACAAGAAGCCAAAACCTTTCAAGACTAACCCCAAAGGACCCATGAAAATCTGGGTACCTAAGTCTGAAATCATTTCAACTGCAGATATGCTTGTCATCCAAAGAAAAGGAAAGGTCCTGGTACCTGGACAGTGGATGCTCACATCATATGACAGGGGACAAGTCTATGTTCCAAACCCTAACTCTGAAAGAGGGAGGAACTGTGGGATTTGGAGGAAGTCAGAAAGGAAAGATCATTGGTACTGGTAAGATAGGTAATTCTTCCCTGTACATTGATAATGTTTGGCTGGTAGATGGACTTAGACATAATTTACTTAGCATAAGTCAATTATGTGATAGTAATTATGAAGTCCTGTTTAATAAGAACACTTGCACTGTAATCAGTAGCAAAGACAAGTCTGTAGTGTTCAGAGGCAGCAGGAAAAACAATGTTTATAAAATTAATTTTTCTGAATTGGTTCAGCAGAAGGTAGTTTGCCTTCTGTCTGTGAGTGATGAGAAATGGGTCTGGCACAAAAGGCTGGGACATGCTAACTGGAGACTCATCTCCAAGCTTAGCAAGTTACAGCTGGTCAGAGGCTTGCCCCAAATTGATTATCACTCAGATGCACTGTGCAGTGCATGCCAAATTGGAAAGTTTTCTAAAACTTCTTTTAAACCAAAGAACATTGTTTCCACCTCTAAACCTCTAGAACTCCTTCACATTGATTTGTTTGGTCCTGTTGGAACTGCTTCAATCAATGGGAAGAAGTATGGACTTGTGATTGTTGATGATTATAGTAGGTGGACTTGGGTTAAATTCCTCAGAACCAAAAATGAAACATATGATGTGTTTTTCAAGTTCTGCAAACAAGTACAAACAGAAACTGATTTGAAAATTTTGAAAATCAGAAGTGATCATGGTGGTGAATTTGAAAATGAACCTTTTGAAAACTTTTGTGAAGACCATGGAATTTTCCATGAGTTCTCATCTCCTAGAACTCCACAACAAAATGGAGTTGTAGAGAGAAAGAACAGGTCTTTACAAGAAATGGCAAGAACCATGATCCATGAGTCAAAAATTGCTAAGTACTTTTGGGCAGAAGCTGTAAACACAGCATGTTATATTCAGAACATGATTTATATCAGACCAATTCTGAATAAAACCTCATATGAATTATTTAAAGGAAGAAAACCAAGTATTTCTTATTTTCATCAGTTTGGTTGTACATGTTACATACTAAACAATAAGGTCTACCTAAAGAAATTTGATGCCAAGGCTCAAAAGGGTACCTTTTTAGGATACTCAGAGAGATCCAAGGCATATAGAGTGTATAATTCTGAAACACATGTTGTTGAAGAAGCTATACACATTAGGTTTGATGATAAGAAGCCTGGTAGTGAAATACCAGAGCTGGTTGAGAGTTTTGCAGATGTCAGAATCTCAGAAGAGCCTTCAGAAGCTGAACCCAGTTCAGGTTCTGATGAAGGTTCAGAAGCTGAAAACAATGAAGACTCTGAGAAACTCTCCAGCAATGACACTACTCCTGATGCTAATCAAGAACAGCATGGTTCTGAACAAATCCCTGATGGCCCTTCAGAAGCTAACCAACCAAGAACCTCATTCAAGTACAAGTCTTCACATCCTGAGGAGTTAATCATTGGAAACAAGAACAATCCAAGGAAGACAAGATCAGCATTCACTCAAAATGAGTCCATGTTTGGCCTGCTCTCCATGATTGAACCCACAACTACTGATGAAGCACTTGCTGATGATGGTTGGATTATAGCAATGCAAGAAGAGCTGAACCAGTTCCAAAGGAATGATGTATGGGATCTTGTGGCAAGACCTGATCAGAAGAACATCATTGGAACAAAATGGGTGTTCAGGAAAAAGCTCAATGAACAAGGAGAAGTGATCAGAAACAAGGCTAGATTAATAGCTCAAGGGTACAGCCAGCAAGAAGGAATAGACTACACTGAGACATTTGCTCCAGTTGCAAGACTGGAAGCAATCAGGTTACTTCTTTCTTATGCTATTAATCATGATATCATCCTGTATCAAATGGATGTTAAGAGTGCTTTCTTAAATGGTGTAATTTCTGAAGAAGTATATGTCAAACAACCTCCTGGTTTTGAAGATGTTAAATATCCAAATCATGTTTTTAAACTAAAGAAGTCCTTGTATGGTCTGAAACAAGCTCCCAGAGCTTGGTATGAAAGGCTAAGCAATTTCTTAATTAAAAATGATTTTGTAAGAGGTCAAGTTGACAATACACTCTTTAGAAAAACTGTTAAGAAAGAAATCTTAATTGTACAAATCTATGTTGATGATATCATATTTGGTTCTACTAATGCCTCCCTTTGCAAGGAATTTTCTAAGTTAATGCAGGATGAATTTGAAATGAGCATGATGGGTGAGCTAAAATTCTTCTTGGGAATTCAAATCAACCAATGCAAAGAAGGTGTTTATGTCCATCAGTCCAAATACACCAAGGAGCTTCTGAAGAAGTTTCAGCTGGATGATTGCAAGCTGATGACAACACCAATGCATCCCACCTGCACCTTAAGCAAAGAGAACAATGGCACTAAGGTAGATCAGAAGCTGTACAGAGGTATGATAGGTTCTCTCCTATACTTAACTGCTTCTAGGCCAGATATTTTATTTAGTGTATGTTTGTGTGCCAGATTCCAATCAGATCCTAGAGAATCTCATATGACTGCTGTCAAGAGAATCTTCAGGTATCTGAAAGGAACAACTAATTTGGGACTTCTGTATAAGAAATCTCTAAATTATAAGCTAGTTGGATTCTGTGATGCTGACTATGCTGGGGACAGGATTGAAAGAAAATCCACCAGTGGAAACTGTCAGTTTCTTGGTGAGAATCTGATATCCTGGGCCAGCAAGAGACAAGCAACAATTGCTTTGTCAACAGCAGAAGCAGAATACATCTCAGCTGCAAGTTGTAGCACACAACTGCTCTGGATGAAACATCAATTAGAGGATTATCAGATTCATGCAGACAATATTCCAATTTATTGTGATAATACTGCTGCTATATGTCTGTCTAAAAATCCAATTCTGCATTCTAGAGCCAAGCACATAGAAATAAAACATCATTTTATAAGAGATTATGTTCAGAAGGGTGTTTTGGATATTCAATTCATTGATACTGATCATCAATGGGCTGACATATTCACAAAACCCCTAACAGAAGAAAGATTCAATTTTTTTAAAAAGAATCTGAACATGCATTTTGTCTCATAAAAATGTGCTTGAATCTGAATGAATTCCTTGATTCTGAGTTTATCATTAGCTAAGACTTATCAAACACTCACCTTCTGAGAGTTTGAATAAAGTTAAGTCTGAAAAACCTCAGAGTCTGAAGGATCAGAACCTGGATTTTATGACTTCTGAATCTGATAAAAATCTGATGTTGGTCAGAATCTGATAAGTATAGCTATGGGCAATGATGATTAAAGCTTTGAAAGTTTATACTATAATCCTCCCAAAGTCATCAAGTAAAAATGTGTTTTTATGCTCTGATACTCATTGTTAAAATTGCCTAACAAACAATTTTCAGTTGATATCAGTTTATTTTCAAAATGTTTAGCACAGACACATTTTAAAAGCCCAAAGTGTTTCAGACATGTTCAGTTTCAAGAACTCTTTTCATCTTGGTATCAGTCTTTAGAAATGTTTTTATTTGGTATCAGACTCTGAATTAAAACTTTTAGCTGGTATCAGACTCTGAGAATAAATCCTCAATTGGTATCAGATTCTGATATATTTCTTTAAAGCAAACTCAGAATTGCTCTGATACTGAACACTTCTTGAGAAGTTTTGCTCTGATACTGAACACAACTGGTTGTTTTGCTCTGATGCTGAACCAGTTTGTACTGAACAAGTAATGTCTGAACAAAGAATGACCTGATCAGAAGCTCCAAACTTTTTCTGCTTCTGAACAGCATTCTAATTGTTCTGCAAGTCATATACTTATTGAAAATCAAGTAGGCTCTGATGATTATCCTTGCTACTTGGTTATCCATATGATTGCACAAATATCTCACAATCTTGGTAGTTCAACCCCTCCAAATTATGAATCCTTTTGAAATCTTTTCAAACTTGATGTCAGAACTGCCTTCAAACTCTTTTAAAAAAAAAAGGGAAATTGAACTGCTTTGATACCTGCTTTCAAACTCTTTTCAAATCCTTTTCTGCTCTGATACAGATATTTTCCAAACTCTCTTGACAAAGGGGGAGAAATTTTTCTGTCTTAAGGGGAGAAAGTACTTTTTGTTGATGACAAAAGGGGGAGAAAAGTAAAACAAGTATTAAAGCACCTGAGCTCAAATAAGTTAAAATTGTCAGAAGCTAAGGCTATTAAAGCTCTGATACAATTGTTAGGATTAAGTTCTGATACAATTGTTAAGCTAGCTCTGATACTGATCAGTTAAGCTAAGTCAAGCTCTGATACATTTCTGACTAGCTCTGATACATTTCTGACTAAATTTAACTTATGAGAACTGCTTTTTAATACTTAGCCTCTGAAGTGAAATTCTGGCTCTGATATATTCTGTGAGATATATATAACTCTTAGTGAGTTAAGATGAATTTAAAATAACTTGGATAAGACTCAGGGAGCTTACAAAACTCATCCTGTGGATTATCAGACTTAGGGGGAGAGCTTACAAACCTCAGAACCTGAAGTCAACAAGTCATCTTGAATTCTGAGTGTAAATTTCACCATATTGTTTTAAGTTAAGGTTAATTAACATGGATAAGAATCAAGGGGAGCTTACAAACCTAACCTTGAGGATTGTCAGACCTAGGGGGAGCTTACAAACCTCTCCTGAAGTCAGATTGTTAATTAAACTTAACAACAACTCTGAAATTTTCACATTTATGCTCTTATCTGAACTTAATTAACTTGGATCAGACTCAGGAGGAGCTTACAAACCTCACACCCTGCAGTTAACTTGTTAATTAAGTTAACAACAATTTTCTGTTTTAATACTTATGTTTGTCATCATCAAAAAGGGGGAGATTGTTGGAACAAAATGTGTTTAACAAGTCTCTCATAAAATAAGGGAGAGATTGTTGAAACATTTATGTGTAAACATATCTTTCTTTATGGTTTTGATGATAACAAAGTATTAAAGAGAAAATTGGTTATTTGCTAATGCTTTGATCAAGTGTTTCAGAACCACATGCTTAATTAGTATTGATTGATAATGGTTATGAAGAACAAGCTAAAGAGCAAGAAGGAAAGCCAAGAAGCAAGGTTGCAAGGCTAAGAAGAAACTGGTCCTGAAGAAGTGCTCCTGAAGTGGTCTTGAAGAAATGCTCCTGAAGTGCAGCTTCTGAAGACTGGGTGCTTCTGATGAAGTCAACAATAAGTCAGCATCTGAAGACCAGCTTCTGATCCGTACAACTGAAGCAGCTTCTGATCACTGTTCACTCAGAAGCTTCTGAAGCTGATATGGCATGGAAAAGCAACCAGTACTGTGCGCATTTAATGCCTGGAGGTGTCAGAACAACTCAATGGAACAGTTGTCTCCCTGACCCAAACATTCTCCAGTTTTTAAGGTGGGCCAATTCAAAAATGGCACCTGCCCTGTTCTGACAGATAAAGTGCAGCACACAATTGCAGCAACCTAGTCCAATTGCAACGGCTAAATTCCTGATTTCCAGCAAATCTTCAACAGCTCTATTTTTGTCTATAAAAGGAGGAAGATTTGAAGAAGAAAATGTTGAAGACTCTTGAAACGCATTGCTGAAACTTTGCCCTGTTTTCTGTGTAAAAACTGTCATAGTTCAAATCTCTTAGAAATTCTTCAGTCTTTGTAACTTAGAATTTCTGAAGGTTAAGAGTCTTAACCTGTGTTGTATTTAGAGAACACCTCTGATATTTGATCAAGTGTTCATCCCAAACTCCTTTACTTGTAAACCAGTTTGGTCCCTCAAAGTCTTAGTCTGAATACTAAGCAATTGTAACCTCATTCCTTTGTGGTCTGAGTCAGAAGCCTCTTGTCTTTGTGACTTGAGCATTGAGAAGTCTCTTGTCTTAGTGACTTGAGCATTGGAAGCCTCTTCCTTGGTGGTTGAGCATAGAAGTCTCTTTCTTTGTGATTGAGCAACTGGAAGTCTCTTCCTTAGTGGTTGAGCACATTGTGTAATCTTCAGATTATAGTGAACTCTCTTGTTGGATACAAGGGGACAGGACTACTTCTCACATTGAGAAGGAACCTGTATAATTTCTGTGTGTCTCTCTATTCCCTTTACTCCTTAACTTGTTCAAATCCGCTGCATTTAACTTCTGATATTTGTTCAGAACTGATCATTTCAGCTTCTGAACTGAACCACAAGTTTTGAAAAGAAAAAGAACAAGTTTTAGAGTCACACAATTCAACCCCCCCTTCTTGTGTGTACGTGTTTTTCTCACCTTCAAGAGATTCGCACGAGCTTGGAGTGCCATCCGCAGACTTAACAGAAGTCAGCTGGGGAAGAAGTTTGATTATGTGCATGAATCCTATACTCAGTGGGTCATTGATAGGACCATGAGTTTTGGCCTACCCTACCACCTACCTAGATACCTATCCTCCACCATCCCACCATCATCCTTGCCTATCCCCTTTGACACCAAGGAGGAGTTTCAGGAGCAGCTAACCAAGGAAAAGCAAGAGAAAGAAACCTGGAAGAGGAGATACCAGGAACTCGAGCTCGAGCATGAGACTTTGAAGGGGAAGCTAGCCCAGCAGAGCCGTGAGCTTTTCGTCCAGAACCAGAAGATAATTGAGAAAGACGACTTGCTTCATCGGAATGACACTTTGCTCCGCCAAGATGCTAGAAGGAAGAGGAGGTTTATGGATTCACTCTCTAGTGCACATTCAGATTCCGAGGATCCATCTACTCCGGGAGTTTGAGTTTGGGTTCCTTAGGACCTTATGATTAGATTTTAGCTTCCAAAATCTCTTGACTTGTAAACAAAAAAAAAACTCCTTTGTAATATTTCAATGCTTAAGTGAAGTGTTTAGTTTATGATGTTTACAATATTCTAACAAGTCCTTCGATAATAATTTGTTCTTTTTCTTTGTTTTGCATAAACATAATCATGCATCATACTGCATTCATAGTTTCCCAAATTGAGTCTCACACTGTGTTCACTACTTCCAAGGTTAATCAGCCGTCGTCCAAAGAAAGTGGCCCGACGAATTCTCCACAGACCAACTCGCATTTACAACACTAGGACTAATCGGAAAAGGATGGATCTAGTTGGGAAAGAAAACCAGAATCTCAGAGAGGAGGTTGCCACTTTACGAGAGGGAATGGACAGGTTGACGACTATGATGAATGCACTTCTGTCAGCCCAAAATTCTCAAGCTGCTGTTGCTGTTGTAGAGCAGCCTCTTGTAAGCACGACCCCGCTGTCTACGGTGACTTCTCCACCTCTATTCATGCCTCCAGGATGTACATGGGGAATGCCACCCCCAGTCTGTGGAAATCTCCAACCCTCTGTATCTGAAGTTCCACTCCCCTTCGCCCAGCAGTCAGTACCGGTTCCACAACCCGGCACTTCTCTCCCTCAAGCTGCAATGACTTATTCAACGCCACTGATTCACACTACTCAACAAGAGGTTGAGCCAATCTACCATGCTGAAAGTGTTGGAGCATTCGACAAGATGGATGAACTCCAGGAAAAGTTCGATGGTATGCAAAGGGAAGTCGAAGCCCTTCGAGGTAGAGACCTGTTCGGGAAAGACGCCCGTGAATTATGCTTGGTCCCAAATGTTACTATCCCCCACAAGTTCAAGGTGCCAGACTTCGAGAAGTATAAAGGAAACACTTGTCCCCGCAGTCACTTGGTGATGTACGCAAGAAAAATGTCCATGTATACTGAAAATCATAAGCTGCTCATCCACTTCTTTCAGGACAGCCTGACTGGGGCTGCTCTGAAATGGTATATGAATTTGGATAGTGCGAGCATCCATACTTTCAATGACCTCGGTGAAGCATTCATCCGTCAGTATAAGTACAATCTAGACATGGCTCCAGATCGTGATCAACTCCGTGCAATGACACAGAAAGAGAAGGAAACGTTCAAGGAGTATGCCCAGCGTTGGAGGGAAGTGGCTGCCCAGATTGTCCCGCCATTGGAAGAAAGGGAAATGACCAAAATATTTTTGAAGACTCTGGGTCAGTTTTATTACGAGAAAATGGTTGCAAGTGCACCAACGGACTTCACCGAAATGGTCAACATGGGTGTACGATTAGAGGAAGGTGTCCGAGAGGGACGTTTGACCGTGGAAAGTACCCCTGCTGCAAGTAATACCAAGAAGTTTGGAAGCCACTTCGCGAAGAAGAAAGATCAAGAGGTGGGAATGATAGCCCATGGTAAGCCCCAACGGAATTACACCCCAAACGGTCAGATTGCGAATGTCGCATCCACTATCCCGAACCCAGCATATCACCAACAAAGGCCACATTACCCCCACCAGTATCCTCCACACCAATATCCTCCACACCAATACCATCAACCACAATACCCTCAACAACAACAAAATTGCCCGCAAACCCCTCAACAACCATATCAACCACAAAACCGCCAGAGAACAACTTTTGACCCAATCCCGATAAAGTATGCTGACTTGCTCCCTGCTTTACTCGCCAAAAACCTTGTCCAGCTCAAGGCACCTCCCCGTATACCAGATACTTTACCCCCTTGGTACCGGCATGACCTAACTTGCGCCTTTCACCAAGGAGCGCCTGGACACGATGTTGAGCATTGCCTTGCTCTTAAAACTGAGGTACAAAAGTTAGTTCGGGCCAACTTGCTATCTTTCAAAGAACAGAATCCTAATGTTCAGGCAAACCCACTGCCGAATCATGGATCTGTTGTCAACATGATATAAGATTGTGATGAAGACGGTGTCATCCTGAATGTCCAGCACGTTCGAACTCCCCTGGTCTCAATACATATCAAGATGTGTGAGGCAGCTCTGTTTGACCATGATCATGCAGTGTGAAGTATGTCCCGTGAATGTAAAAGGATGCCAAAAGGTACAAGAGGATATACAAGGGTTGATAGACAGCAGAGAATTAATCATCACAAGGAAAGACAAGGAAGTGTGTGTCATTACCCCTGAGTTCCAGCGGTTGGAAATAAGCTATAACAGTGGAGAACCAGCTACTACTCCACTATAGTGATCAGCTTGCCGGGACCCATGCCGTATGCTTCACTAAAAGCGGTCCCTTACAAGTATAACGCCACGATGTTGGAAGGTGGACAGGAAGTGCCTTTGCCCTCTCTAACTCTTGCGACTTCTGTGGACAACATTGCCAGTGACAGTAGGGTTCTGAGGAATGGGCGTGTTATCCCCACATTGTTTGCAAAGAAAGTGAATGATCCGGTAGTTGAACAGGTGACAGTGAACGGCCCCGGTGCAAAGAAGGAAATAGGCCAATCCAGTGGGACCAACAAAGATTCTGATCATGATGAAATTCTGAAACTGATCCAGAAGAGCGAGTATAAAGTGATAGACCAGCTGCTGCAAACTCCCTCTAAGATATCCATCTTGTCTCTGCTATTGAACTCAGAAGCACACCGTGAGGCTTTAATGAAGGTGTTAGACCAAGATTTTGTGGAGAAGGACGTGACTGTTAATCAATTGGACAGTATAGTAGGAAACATTACTGCATGCAATAATCTAAGCTTCAGCGATGAAGAGCTTCCTGAGGAGGGAAGAAACCACAATCTGGCGTTACATATATCGGTGAACTGCAAGTCTGATGCTCTGTCAAATGTACATGTGGACACTGGTTCCTCATTGAATGTAATGGCCAAAACAACATTAGATCAACTCTCCTACCAGGGGCCTCCCATGAGAAGAAGCGGGGTGGTTGTAAAAGCGTTTGATGGATCAAGGAAGTCTGTTATCGGGGAGGTCGACTTGCCTATTACAATCGGACCATCTGTTTTCCAAATTACATTCCAGGTGATGGATATCCAAGCTGCATACAGTTGTCTTTTGGGTAGGCCGTGGATCCATGAAGCTGGGGCCGTGACATCAACCTTGCATCAAAAGCTGAAGTTCGTCAGAAATGGAAGATTGATTACTGTGAGTGGTGAAGAAGCTCTGTTGATTAGTCATTTGTCAACCTTCTCTTTCATTGGTGCGGATGATATATAAGGAACTCCTTTCCAAGGCCTGACTTTGGAGGATAAGGAGCCAGAGAAGAATGAAGTGTCTTTTACCTCTTTGAAGAGCGCACATAAGGTGGTGCGGGAAGGAACAGCCGTAGGATGGGGAAAAGTTGTGCAATTACCGGAAAGTAAAAACCGTGAAGGACTGGGATTTGCTTCTTTTGCAGGATCATCAAAGAACAGTGTTGGGTCAAGCTCCATCAGTAGCACTTTTTGTAGTGCCGGGTTCATCAACGCCCTGCCAGAAGCCAATGCCGTTTTAGAGGATGTTCCTGAGGAGATAGTGCCTGCATTTGTTACACCTGGAAGACTTGTTCGTGATTGGGACGCGGTTGACATCCCTTCAGTAGTTCATGCGTCAAAGTAATGTGTCTTTGTTTTTCTGTTTTTTTCAAAAAGATCCTTTCGTCTTGCCCAGGGCGAAAGTGCAATCATGAAGGGCTGTTTTGTTTCGAGTACTACTTTTATTAATGGAAAATGTGGTTTATCCCGATATCTATATTTATTGCCTTTTTTTTCTGGAAAATGGTAACACAAAAAACCAAAGAATTAATTATTTTTCTTTTATTTGTTTTCTTTTTCAATCATTTTTAAATACCCACATCAACTCATTTTCTCAAATCAATCATCAATCATATATAGACTGAACATCAATAAACCCGTTGAACACTTTAACCCTATGCTCTCTCCCGATTTTGAATTCCCTGTTTACGAAGCTGAAGAGGAGGAGGATGAAGGGATTCCCGAAAAGATCTCTCTGTTACTAGAACATCATTCAGCCTCATGAAGAAGCACTGAAAGTGATTAACTTGGGTTCCTAAGAACTACCATTACAATATTCCTGGTCAAATCTCATGTAAATGGTGCCATTGAAGCTGCAAAAAAAAACAAAAGCAAAAAAAACAGACAAAAAAAACAAAAGCAAAAAAAAAGCAAAGAAAGAAAAATACATCAAAAAGATAGTGCAGAAGATGGTGGTCACATACAAGGACTAGCATGAGATGTTACCGTATGCTTTGCATGGATATCGCACTTCGGTGCGTACCTCAACAGGGGCAACCCCCTTCTCTTTGGTGTATGGTATGGAAGCAGTACTCCCTGTGGAGGTTGAGATTCCATCAATGAGAGTTCTAATGGAGGCCCAGTTGTCAGAGGCTGAATGGTGCCAAAGCAGATATGATCAGTTGAATCTAATTGAAGAGAAACGCATGAATGCCTTGTGCCACGGACAACTTTATCAACAGAGGATGAAGCAAGCTTTTGACAAGAAGGTTCGTCCTCGTGTGTTCCAAGAAGGAGATCTTGTGCTCAAGAAGGTTTTATCTTTCCAACCCGATTCTAGGGGCAAGTGGACGCCTAATTATGAAGGCCCATATGTCGTCAAGAGAGCTTTCTTTGGTGGCGCATTAACTCTTACGACTATGGATGGTGATGAGCTCCCTCGTCCTGTGAATGCGGATGCAGTCAAGAAATACTTTGTCTAAAAAATAAAAGAACAGCTCGGTAAGTCGAAAACCCGAAAGGGCGGCTTAGGCAAAAATGAGCGTCTCGGTGGATCGAAAACCCGAAAGGGCGGTCCAGGCAAAAATTAGAGACATAAAACAGAAAATAATCATCCTGATAGGTCGAAAACCCGAAAGGGCGATCTATGCAAAAGTTAAGGATCAAAAGACAAAGTAACTGCATTGGTCTGATCTCTACTCACTTGGGGCACATTAAATGTCAAAGAGACTCTGAATCTGAAGCATCCAAACAGTGAAATTCAAAGTTGTCAGGGGGAATAGCGGTTATTGTGTTCAATGTACCTTCAATTTATATTTACCATTTTCCAAACTTTGTAAGATCTGTGGAGCCATGCCATTGGCAGGTCACCACTCTTTTAAATAAATTTGAGTCTGCTGCCTTTCATTTGGAATTCTCATTATTCAGCTTATAAAACCTTTTCTATTTTTGATGGTAGCATTTGAAACAAAATATTTTTCAAAAATCATAAATATTTTTCATGTCTTTTTGAAAAGCACAAACAACAAAACACATTTTCTTTGAACTCATGAATAAGCGAAGGGTGCGTCAACAGCTATCCTGAGAACGGATAAACTTTGCAGGCTGAACATGGTCAATTGCTTAAAAAAAAAGAGGAATACAAAAAATATATGAAAAAGATAAAAAAAAAAAGAGAAAAGAGCTCGGTAAGTCGAAAACCCGAAAGGGCTGCTTAGGCAAAAATGAGCGTCTCGGTGGATCGAAAACCCGAAAGGGCGGTCTAGGCAAAAATTAGGGACATACAAAAGAACATATTCCCGGTGGGCTGAAAACCCGAAAGGGCGGTCCAGGCAAAAATAAGGGATTAAAAAAAAACAAAACAAAAATAAGCATGGCCACAGAAGCACCAGTTCTTCTACCATGGTTTTTGGATTGGCATGCTCTCCCCAGGAAGTGTCTACTCCCCATCAGTTGTTGCACATGTCGGGATTTACCTTGTCTTTGTTTTGATACGCCCCCAGTGGCATCACCCCCATTGAAGATGGCCGAGTGTTTGTGATGCAACGTCGGGTCACTTTCCATCTTACCTGTCCAATCTTGTCTCATCATGTCAGTCATTCATACCTTCATACAAGTCAATCCTTACTACAATCATACAAGTCAGTCCTTTCATACAATCATACAAGTCAATCCTTCATACAGTCACACAAGTTGATTAGTCATGCCAGTCATACGGAGTCGTGTTATCATTCATGCATTCATACATTCATGCATATACGCACTCATGCATATACAACATAAAGACAATATCATCCATACATGGTTGCATTAGCCACCCCGAGTCTTGCCTCATTTATCTTTTCATATCAATCAATCATGAATAATTAGTAACTTTCCCTTTCCCCAAGTGTCATCCCCAATGTGTCTGGTCCAAAGATGTCACTCTCTTTTTGCCAAGTGGCAGTTCTTTAATGAACAGCTCGTGCATCTTTTATCTTGTCTTTTCGCCAAGTGGCAGTTCTTTAATGAACAGCTTGTGCATCTTTTATCTTGTCTTTTCGCCAAGTGGCAGTTCTTTAATGAACAGCTTGTGCATCATTTATCCTTTTTGTTTCCTGTCGTCAGTTGACTAGTTCGGCAATAACCCGAACAGCTGGCATTTACCTTTGTTTCTTGTCGTCAGTTGACTAGTTCGGCAATAACCCGAACAGCTGGCATTTACCTTTTTTCTTGTCGTCAGTTGACTAGTTCGGCAATAACCCGAACAGCTGGCATTTACCTTTTTCTTGTCGTCAGTTGACTAGTTCGGCAATAACCCGAACAACTGGCATTTATCTTTGTTTCTTGTCGTCGGTTGACTAGTTCGACAATAACCCGAACAGCTGACACTTTACCTTTGTTTCCTGTCGTCAGTTGACTAGTTCGGCAATAACCCGAACAGCTGACATTGACCCTTTGTTTCCTGTCGTCAGTTGACTAGTTCTGCAATAACCCGAAAAGCTGACATTTACCCTTTGTTTCCTGTCGTCAGTTGACTAGTTCGGCAATAACCCGAACAGCTGACATTTACCTTTTTTCTTGTCGTCAGTTGACTAGTTCGGCAATAACCCGAACAGCTGGCATTTATCTTTGTTTTCTTGTCGTCAGTTGACTAGTTCGGCAATAACCCGAACAGCTGACATTTATCTTTTCCTGTCGTCAGTTGACTAGTTCGGCAATAACCCGAGCAACTGGCATTTATCCCCAGTGAAACTATTTTATCCCCAGCGGAGTTGGACCCCGTTTCTTTAACAGACTCGGGTATCCTTTTGTTTTGTTATCCCCAGTCAAGCCATCCTCGCCGTCTTGCATTCATACTTGCATCGCGAGCATTCACAACATTACACGCATAGCATCACATGCATGGCATTGCATTCATAGCATTTCGCAGTTGAATTCGGTCAAAAATGGTGTACTCTGTATTTAAGTCTCTTCGACCCGTCGATTTAAAAATTTCACTTTCAAATCTCCGTAACGAAGAAACTTAAATAGGGGCATCTGTCATACCCCATTTTTGACCCGTCTTTAATTTGTTCCTCTCGTCTTTTGAGCCAGAAATCTTCGTCGTTTCAGACGAAATTTCGGCAGGGAGGTATTTTAAAATACCTCATATTTTTTGTTTTTCCGAAAGTGACCGTTTTTTATTTTATTTTATTATTATTATTAGTTTTTATTTATTCTTTTTTAATTACTTTTTTATATTATTAGTATTTTCTGTTTTTATTTTCTGTTTTTATTTTCGTTTTATTATTATTATGGTTTTTACAGGTTTTTTATTTTAGGTCTTTTTTGTCCAAATTATCTGTCCAGGCCCAAGAAGGGGCATTTTTGTCCATTTTCATCTGTCCTTTTTACTATAAATAGTACAGAGTGTACTGTTCACGGGTACCAAGGAAACGTGTCAGAGAGTCAGTACACTGAACCACCACACTAAAACCCTCAAACCACCACCAACCACCAACACAACCGGTTTCCGGCCACCGGAAAACTAAAAAAATCAGAAAAATTTCCACACACACATCACAGCATACACACGCGAACAACACCATCACTCATCACATCATACACACGTGAACAACACCATCACACACCACCCACACGCTCACACACGCGGCCACACGCAACCCAGCCTCAAGCCGGAACCACAACGTCACGCAAAACCGGAACTAAGTCACCAGGAACCGCGAAATACCCCAGCCAAGTGAGAAGCTTCAAAAGGTAGTTTTCAGGCCGAATTCAAAACTTAGATCTACCTTTTATTGTTAAGAATCTTCGAAATCTAAGCTCGGATTCGGGTAGAGAAGAAAAAAGGAATTCTGAAAACACTTTCATTTTTAAAAAACCGAGAAGTTTTCTTCTCCGGCGCGGTGGCGCCGCAGCTTAGAGAGAGGAGAGAGTACTTTTCTGTTTCTTTGAAAAGTAGAGAGAGAAGAGAGAAAGGTTTATGTTTTTTTTTGTGTGTTTTTTTATTTATGCCACTGCCTGCTTGGGTGTACGCGCATCTTTGTGGTTCCAATGGACCATCAGGGTTGGACCGTTAGATCCTAGATCTAACGGCCAATGTTATTCCCTGTTTTTGATAAGATGCGTCCCACCTTTGGCTTTCCCGTGTTCCTCCACTCTCTGTGACCTTTTGATTTTGATCTAGTGGCTGGGGGGCTTGGTCTCCCTGTGATTAGATCTGGACGCTCTGTTTGATCAGACGGTCCAGATCTGATCTGTTTAAGCCCATTTCCTTTTCTTTCTTTCTCTACTGCTTTACTATTTTAGCACTCCCCTTTTAATTCTGCACCCCCCTTCTTCTTCTCTATTCTTTTTATTTTTTATTTCTTTTTCTTGCACTTTTTTTATTTATTTCTTTTATTTTATGCACTTTATTTATTGCCTTTAATGTCCAGTACCCCATGCATTTTTTTTTATTTATTTATTTATTTATTTTATGCATCATATTTATTTTATGTCTTGCATTTTTATTTAATGCATCATATTTATTTTTTTGTCTTGCATTTTTTATTTTACTTTTCTTATTTTCCAGCACCATTTTTATTTTATGTCTTGCATTTTATTTCCAGCCTCATATTTATTTTATGTCTTGCATTTTTATTTTTTTTTTTAATTTTTTCTTCTTTATTTATTTGCACCATATTTATTTAGTGTTTTGCATTTCATGCATTATTTTTATTTCCTTTAGCATATTTACTTTAATGCAATTTTTATTATTTTGTCATTTATTTTATTGCTATTAGAATGTATCTAGGTCCAATGTAAATAATATAAATGAGAATCTGCACCGACACTCACATTTATTTTTATGCTTTATGCCGAGGACAATAATGTAATTTTGACCGTATCCGAGGAAAAGGACCCTCACTTGATCCAACGTCATTTTGAGGGATCCGGCGCGTTTGGACTTTCTCAGCACAACTTAGTCTCTGGACCTTAGGACTTAATCAAAATTTTCGCAAAAAAAGTCAAAATCCAAAAACATTTTATAATCAAAATTTTCAAAAAAATTAATCCTTGTCATTTCTTTCTTAATCAAATTTCAATCAATCTTTAATCAATCAAACTTTTTCTTCAATTTAAAATCAATCAAACTCACTTCCTTTTTTATCCTTCTGTAATATCCCGCTTAGAGGTAATTGTATCAGTGTTAGAAATTAATTGAGAAACATGGCAATTTTGTAATATTAAGCAATGGCAATATAGTAAATTTTGGATAAGAGGGAGATTATTTAAAATAGGGAACAAGATATTTTCCCACACCATTCTCTTCTTCCCTTCACTCTCTCAAAATCGGTCCCTCTCCCTCACCCTCTCTAATCACACGCCCTCATCTCACCATGCCAACATCCATCCAAGCTTCAACCAAACTCTTGTGAGAAAGATATTGCAAGCAAGCTTGTATTGGAAGTTAGAGCAAAAGAAGTAAAAGAAGAAACAAGGAGAATCAAAGGAGAATTAAGAGAAGAGGTAGCTTGAAGCTAAGGCCTTGGAAATCAGAGTTAGCAAGCACCAATTGAGGTTAAGGTGAGCTCCCTAGGGTTTTAGAACCCACTATGAGTAAGTTTGAGTATTATTAGTATTATGATCAAAGTTATGAATTTTAGTACCCTAATTCTATGTTGTGAGTAATTCTTGATCATTACATGTTATAAGCTGTTAATATGCCTTAGAAATTTATTCTTTAAGTTGTTATAATGTCTGGGTAAGATTGGATGAGAAAGAATGGTGAAAAATTCATGTTTTAAACTTGCCTATGCTGTCCAACTGCAGGTAAAATCGTGTCACGATTTTACCATCGTGTCACGATTTTATAGGCAGGAAATAACACGTTTTCTGGGTAGAAAATCGTGACACGATTCCCAAATCGTGTCACGATTTCACAGTGGACAGGGCTATGTTGTTTTTCGTCAAATCTTGCACCATTCTGGCTATCCAATACTGCTTCAGACTCAAGGAACAACATGTAATGGTTAAACATTGCTAATAAGCATTTAAAGACCTATCCTTGAGATGTTTAGATCATTATTATAGATTGAGGATAGGCACAATAGTGAGAGAATGGATGCCTTAATCCACAAGTTATCATAGAGATGTTAAGGAGCTAGTTTAGGGTTTAACCCTTACTAAGCAATGTTATGTATTCGACTAAGTAAATATAAGTTCAAGAATGATACACTAGTCAAGTTTAGAACCTTCTATAGGTTAAGTACTCATGAATGATTATCTAAGGAATGCATTAGATATGCACAAGAAATATGAAACGTAATAGATATGCTTATGAACGAAAGTTAAGAATTTAATGTTAAAGATTATACGTGTTCATCAGACTCCGGATTATGCCGGATGGGATTTCTCCGAAAGGGCTATCCACACGTAAGTTATAAGACTATGATAACGTGTCCAGCAGGCTCCGGGATTCGCCGGATGGGACTTCTCCGAGAGGATTGTCCACACGTATGTTAAAAGATTTAAGCATGTCCATCAGGCTCCGGGATTCGCCGGATGGGACTTCTCCGAGAGGGTTGTCCACATGTAAAGTTAAAATGTGTCCAGCAGGCTCCGGATTATGCCGGATGGGGCTTCACGGAGAGGGTTGCCTACACAAGGATAAGAGGAGTCCGGTGTTAGCCTGATATGATAGGAATTTCACCGGTATGATGGGAGATGTACTTCGGGGTTACTCCACCCGGATGCACTCCGTAAAATGAACCAAGATAATATTGTTTGTTCAACGCTGACTTACTAACTTTATAATTCAGAATGATGTATATTAATACTTATGAAATTGTTATGAGAATATGACGATTAGTCAGCAGAGAAAGAAAGTGATCATAGGATGTCCCCAGATCACTAAGTATGAGTTAAAGTTTAAAGTTAGAATATGATAAGAAAGATAAAGACATGTAGCGATCCTAGGTTATCCCTTGATCGCGAACTATGTGTAGTACCCCAATTTTGTCCTAAGCCTTTAAAAAAAAAATCAAAAAAAATCAAAGAGGGGAAAAAAGTCAAAGTCAACCAAAGTCAACAAAAAAGTCAACATTTCAAAAATGATGACTTCGCACTGCGAAGTCTGCGATTTTTCTGCAGATTTTTGGTTTCTTTGATTTAATTCCATAATTTGTTGCACATCATTTGCATAATTATTTTAGTCAGCATTCATGGCTAATTGGGCCAAGCAAAACCAGAATTGAGAGACTTGCCATTAATGCCAAGGTGGAAAGCTTTTTCTTCCAACCTAGCATGTGACAAGCAAGTGGGCTTGCCCTTGGGCAGCTCTTGTCCCTCCCAAGTGACCTGTGAACCACCCCAAGGTTGCCAGTCACCTGCTTGAAGTCTTTCTTCCTGCTTGCTCCCCCAAAACCAGTCAAACCCAGCTGGATTTTTCACTTGCAAAAGTCATGAGTGCCTACCCTGTTTTTGCAGCAACTTTTCACCCCTCACACCAGCCACATATAGCCTTTTGCATCCCCCAATCTCTGCACATCACAGTGCACGTTTTTATTGATCAACCATTGAGATTGCAAGGATTGATCCCCAAGCTTGGCCAATTGCAATCCAGCCATATTCATCATCATTTCTATCCCAAAGACCTTTGATTTTGTGGCTGAAATCAGTCAAAGACTTAACCCTTGGCACAAGGCAAAGTTGCCTCTATCCATTAGCATTAAATGCAAAGCCAAATAGCCTGAATTTAGCCCACAAATCAGCTAGGTCCGATTGGATTTTCATCATTACTTGAGATTGCATTTTGGCCTATAAATAGAGAGGCAAGGCAAGGGAAAATACAGCATTGTAGAGCATGAATTAAGCAGAAAAATACAGCAATTCAAAGAGCATTTACACACAAAGAAACACTACTCAAACAACCAGAAAAAACCAATCAAACACAAAGCTTTGCCAAGTTCAAAGTTCATCACAAATATCCACAAACCTTTGCAAGAACCTTCAACCAATTCAAATCCATTGCAGCTGGAGCTTTGCTAAGGATCTCTGTAAGTTTCTAAGCCTTTGTTTTGCATTTACAATTGTGCTTGCATAGCAATTTTGGTCCAAACCCATTTTGTTCTAAAAACCCCTTTTGAATTTCAAAAGAAATCCCAAGGTTTTCAAAACATCAAAACTGGTTTGTCCAGCTCTTTTCATTGCAAAAACTCAAAGCTTTTCACTCACCTAAAGGGTCCTGAGTGTGTTCAGAAGTTGTTTCTGAACAAAAGTTCAGAAACAGCTTCTGAACTCAAAAATTCGCATTGTTCGCAGTGCGAAGTCATGGTCGCAGAGCGACCATGACAGAACTCAGAATCTGAGTTTAGGTGCCCAAATGGCCAATTTTTGAGGTTCTAGCCCAAGGGCTCAGAACCTAGGAGTTTTAAAACTCATTTTATCCAAACCATGTCAAGGATTTTGCATAATATTGGAAAATTCGCAAGTTCGGGTAACACTTTTTTGGGTAACTTGCAAAACAAATTATGTCCCCAAATATTCAAAACAACTTGAACAAATAAGCTATGTTCATCATTTCAAATTAAAACTTGAACAATAAACATCGTTCATGATTTTCAAAACCCAAGCGTGAACATACGCCGAATTTGTTCGCTTTTTAAACCGTTCGCAAAACGAGCCGAACTTGTGCGTTTTCTAGCAAAATTGCTAAAATCTTTCCATTTTGGGTTTTCAAACCAAATGTTTTGATAAACTTTGGGATTTCTAAGAAATTCGACCAAAAAACTTGAATGAAAAAGGGATGGTGTGACGTATGTCTCTCCATTACCCCGATTGTACGAATGCGTGACGTATGTCTCGTCGTTCGGACAATCGTCATTCCATTTTCAACGTATCCGACCATAACCAAACCAAATCTTGGCCCCTTGTGGTCATTCCGAACCTTTTGGTCCCCCGTGGCCATTAGATTCAATCCCCCGACTCATTGGAGTCACCCCGGTCAATGATCGACTCAATTGAGTCCATTGTACCTCTTTTGGTCCCAACGCGACCAAATCGAACCCTCTTACCCAACGGACATGTTTTACCTATTCTAAGCGCGATTCGTAAACAAACGCTTAAGTCTCCCATGCGCGAGCATACAAGCTAATACGCTTAAGTCTCCCATACGCGAGCATACAAGCTACGTTTAATCGCAAGAATACGGCTAAAACACCGTCCATTTAAAATTAACCAACATATGTGCGTTTTTCTACCAAAGAACTACGTACGCTTTGAATTCTCCGACTACCGGGAGATACGTAGGAGTAAGATCGACATCTTGTCAAGGGCAATAATAAAAACTTTTTTTCCTTTCGTTTGTTTTCATCTCTTTTCCCCCTTTTTAGTATATTTTCTTTTGACATAAATAAGCATGCGCGCAAAACATTTAAAAACAATTTAAGCTTTAGCCAAATAGAAGGTTCCCGTTGAGTACAACGGACGTGAGGGGTGCTAATACCATCCCCTTGCGTAATCGACTCCCGAACCCGACAATGGTTGCGATGACCAATCCTTTTCCTCATCGTCAAGGGTTTTATTATCGTTTCCCTTTCAAACAAAAAACTTAAGGGTTTATCAACGTTCCCTTTACACAAAAACTTTGGTGGCGACTTCACAAGGCCTTCCGAGCGTTCGCGGACGTCTCGGAAGATTGCGCGTTTTTAACGAGAGCGCACAGCTGGCGACTTCACTGGGGACACTTTTCCCACTAGCGAGTCAAGCCTAACCTATTTGGCTTTTAAGCCAATTGTTTTTATTTTATTTGCGCGCTGTAACACCCATATAGAGATTGCCTAGGATCTCTTACGAGTATTAAAATTTCGTACCGGATACATTAAATACAATACAGAAAATTGTTTAATAATATACAATGCATAAGTTCTGATACACTACAAACATCCGATACAAAACATTCTTCATAATATACATCATGATACATCATTCTTATACAAATGTCCATATAATAAACATGAGCAGCACGATCAATCTGTAGCTTTCTCTTACTAATTCTTGAACTCTTAACCTATATAAGGTTCTAGACTTAAAACCTATATCATCCTTGAGCTTGCACATACTTAATTGTGTATGATAAACTGCTTAGTAAGGGATAATCCCAAAACTAGCTCTTGTACTTCTCTATAATGACTTGAGGATTAAGTCATCCATTCTCACAAGCTTATGCCTATCCTCACTCTATAATATTGATTTAAACATACTCATGGATAGGTCTTTAAATGCTCTATAGCAATGCTTAACCATTACATGTTGATCCTTAAGTCCGAAGCAGTATTGGATAGCCGAAACGGTGCAAGTAAAGATGAAAAAATCACATGATCCTGTCCCCTTCAAAATTGTGACACGATTTGGGAATCGTGTCACGATTTCATGCCCAGAAATCGTGTTTGGTTCTGCCTGTGAAATCGTGACACGATTGGAAAATCGTGACACGATTTTACCTGCAGTTGGACAGCATTTGGCAAGTTTAAAACATGTTTTCCACCAATTTTGGTCTATCCAATCATGCCCAACATCACAACAGTTTAAATGGTAAATTCAAGGGCTCATTAACAGATTACAACATGTATTGATCAAGGATTGCTAGCAAAATAGAATTAGGGCTCAAATGATCATAACTTTGTTCATAAATGCTAAAACTCATAACTTACTCAAACGGGTTCTAAAACCCTGTGGAGCTCACCTTAAACCTCCTATTGGTGCTTGCTATCTCTGATTCTCAAAGCCTTGGCTTCACTCTACTACTTTCTCTTGAATCTCCTTTGATTCTCCTTGTTTCTTCCTTACTACTTCTTGCTCTATCTTCCCAAATACCCAGCTTGCTAGCAAAATTCCTACTAGAGTTGGATGGAGTTTGGATGAGTGATGGGAAGAAGGATGAGGGCGTGTGAGTGAGGTACAAGGGAGAGGGAAGGCTGAAAATGGGAGAGAGTGGAAGAGTGTAGAAAAAGTTGGTAAGATATTCTTACCACTTATTTTTAAAACAATCTTCCTTCTCTTCTAAATTACCATCATGCCATTCCAAATATTTACTATATTACCACTCTTGTTTAATGGCTTCTAACACTGATAATAATTGCATCAAAGCGGGATATTACACGCGCCATGCTTTTATTTTATTCATCCATGTCATATCTATGCTTTATGTTTATAAATGCTTTATTTTGCTTTATATTCATATCATATATATATCAAATGCGGGGGTTACTTGAGTGATGTTACTCCACATTGTTCGGGTTAATGCCGGACGTGTGAGGCTCTCTACCCGAGCTTGAGAAAAAAACTAAGTTAGAAGGAGGTTGTAAGCGGAAGCCCGCGTTGGCTTATGTCCGTGAGGTAGGATGCCCAACCCCGCTTAGAGGAGATTTTCACGTGGAATTAATTGAAGTCATGTCGACGTATGTCCATAGACAACCCTAATTCCATGTGAGATCTATGACTCTAAGGACCTCTTCTTAGGAAATTTCACCTTTTAGAGCCTACATGTGAGGATGGGGGGAAGTTCCGAACCTTCATAAACCATACCCTTGCATATCATTTGCATTCATGAAAGTAATTTTCGCATCATTTTGCTTTATAGGAATTTAAAAAGAACAACCAAATATTAGCAAAAAGAAATATGGATTCCGGGAACAAAAATACGCTCGCCTTCAAGATTAAAGCTCCTAGGGTGGAAAGTTTATTAGCTCTAAGTAAGAGGCTCTCTTCGGTCAACAAGAGTATTTTCGAGGCAAGCTATGGGCTAATCCTTGATCTCCTACCCGTGAGAATAGATTCAACGGCCTTAACCACTTTGGCGCAATTCTTCGACCCACCTCTACGGTGCTTCACATTTCAAGACTTCCAACTAGCACCGACTTTGGAAGAGTTTGAGAAGATTTTGGGTTGTAGCATGAAGAACCATGAACTCTATCTCCATGAGAGCCTTTCTCATCAAGGGAGGCTAAAATGCAATCGTCTCGAAGAGGACATCAAGAAATTCGAAGAGTACTTCGACAAGATTGCAAGAGCTCACGGGGACCATATTGCACAACTACATGATGAAATTAGAAGTGCAAGAGTCAAGCTAGACCAGCGCAAGGAAGTGATTGAGTGTGTATGGCAAGATGCCACCCGGTTAAGTGAGGATTTCACTAAATTGGTTGCATTCTCGAACTTGGTAATCACCCAACTTCCAAAGAGGCTAGCGGAGGCCGAGATGGTCATGCCCTACTTTGTCATCCCTATGGAGATCCAGAAGTTTATGAAGTTCTGCAAGGACACCATAGATTTCTATAGGGAGGAGATGAGCAAAGCCGAGAAGCGAGCGGCTATTTGATTTGTAATAGCATTAGTTACACTTTGTAAACAAATGTTATCTAATCAAATATATTTTGGAGCATAATCAATTTCCCGGTCTTTAATATTTCAAATTGCTAATATTAATTGTGCACCTTTAAACTCCTCCATAAAGCAAAATAAAAAAAACGCATATTTTGCATACTCATCGCATACATACATCCACATGCATCTTCATGCATTTTTTTTTAAAAAAAAACTCATTCATTTCCCTAAAAACAGTTCAAAGCAATCATAGCCCGAAAACCCCGAAAGCCCTCGGTCCAAGAACCAGATCTCCAACACTCGTACGGAACACGAGCTAACAAACAAAGGATCATGGACAATTTGGAACAAACTCAAGCGGCTTTGAGAGATGAGGTTGATGGAATGAAGGGGAAGATGGATCAGATGCTAGAGTTAATGCAAGCTCTATCGGCACGAGAGAGTAATCCTCGCCCAGCAACGGATGCGGCCAATGTGCAATGGCCTCTTTATGGTTTACCTCCAGGATATACCCCACCGTTTGAAAATGAGGGCCATGGACCACCTCCACCACCGCTCACAATCCCCGTAAGGAACGAAGAGCGTCGTCCTCAAGGAACTTCCACTACTCAGCATGAGGTGATTTCCCATGATGTGGAAAATAATCAGCCAAGGCAATCTGCTCCCGACACCACCCACCAAGACAATGATACCACCCAAATGTATCGAGTTTTGGAAGAAAGGTTGAAAGCTGTCGAAGGGTTCAGTTCATACGGTGCCCACAACGCTTTGGATATGTGCCTAGTGCCCGACGTGGTGATCCCTCCGAAGTTTAAAGCACCAGATTTCGAAAAGTACAAGGGAATACAATGCCCTCGGAACCATCTACGAATGTTCTGTAGGAAGATGACAGATTACGCAATGAACGAGAAACTCATGGTGCATGTGTTTCAAGATAGTTTAAGCGGAGCGTCCTTGGATTGGTACATGCAGCTCGAGCGTACCCACATCCAAACTTGGAAGGATCTATCCGATGCTTTCCTAAAGCAATACAAATATAATTTGGACATGGCTCCAAATAGGATGCAACTGCAAAACCTCTTGCAAAGAAGCAACGAGTCCTTCAAGGAGTACGCTCAACGGTGGAGAGAACTAGCTTCTCGTGTACAACCACCATTATTGGAAAGGGAGCTTGTCGACACCTTTATGGGCACACTTCAAGGCCCATATTACGACAAAATGATTGGAAGCACATCGTCTGGCTTTTCCGATCTAGTCATGGTTGGTGAAAGAATAGAGGACGGAGTAAAGAGGGGAAAGATCCAAGGCCCTCTAGAAGCTCAAAGTGGAGCTAGGAGACCCCCCAGCAACTTTCACAAAAAGAAAGAGGGGGAGACAAATGCTATTCTAGTGGGACCATCTTGCCCACCACCAAATCAAATGCCTCACTACCATTATCCTTATGTGGCAGCAGCAGCGGCTCAAGGGCATTACTCACCTCAAGTAATTCCCACAACTCCACCACGACAACCAGCAGTGTTGCCTCATCAACAACAACAACAACAAGGCGGGTACCCACCAAGGAACCAAGCGGGCCCGAGGAACAACTACAACAATAGACAGTTTGATCCCGTACCTATGCCATATGGCCAGATTTTGCCATATTTAATTCAAAAGGGCATGGTCGAGATAAAACCATTACCAGCTTTGGTGCCACCATATCCACCTTGGTATAATCCCAACGCAAGATGTGAATACCATGCGGGATCCCCGGGGCACAATATTGAAGGATGTAAAGCACTCAAATACAAGGTCCAGAGTCTCATTGACAAGAAGCTGTTATCCTTCAAAGAGGAGAACCCCAATGTAAAAAATAACCCATTACCGGGGCATGCGGGTCCCTCTGTAAATGCGGTGGAAGAACAAGAGGACTTTGGTCCAATCAAGAAGGTAGCCAATGTTAAAACCCCCATGTCAATCATAAGGGAGCGTTTAACCGGTTTTGGTTTGTTCGAGGAAATGCACGCCAACTGTGAAGCCTGCAAAATCAACCCGGACAAGTGCGGAGAGTTGAAGAGCTGTCTTCAAGAGCTAATGGACCAAGGTTGGATCCAAATGGGTTATATAAAGGAGGGCACGGACGTTGCTACCTTGGAATCTCACGACCCAAAACCTCTCGAAATCCCTTACCAAAGGAGAGAGTTACCAATGCCCATACAGCCCATAATATTCCACGTACCTGCACCCTTCTCTTTTGAAAGCACGAAGAGGGTACCATGGAATTACCAACCTGTGGCCTATGTGGAAGGAAAACCACTAGCCAAAATTGAGCCCAGCATCACTAACATTACCGGTGTTGGAGGAATAACCAGAAGTGGTAGAGTCTTCGCTCCGAAAGAACTCGGAAAGACGCCAGCCGTATTACCAGGAGAGCGCTCAAAGAAAAGAGCGTGGAGGAAAAGGAGAACCAAGCGGGGCCCTCTCAAAAGGCAACCCCACAAAAAGAGGCCGAGGAGTTCCTAAGGATAATCCAAAAGAGCGAGTATAAAATCATTGACCAGTTGGGTCAAACTCCCTCCAAGATCTCCATGCTATCCCTGCTACTAAGCTCGAAAGCACACCGAGAAGCATTGCTGCGGATCCTCAGTGAGGCACATGTCACCAAGGACATTCCTGTGGACCAATTCGACGGGATAGTCGGAAATATTACCTCAAGTAGGTACTTGGGTTTCAATGGCGATGAGCTACCCGACGAGGGGCACATTCATAACCGCGCCTTACATATCTCCGTAAAATGCGTGGACCACATCCTCTCTCGTGTGTTAGTGGATACGGGGTCATCTTTGAATGTCATGCCCAAGACTACCCTCCTCAAGCTATCATGTGAAGGGACAGTAATGAAGCCCAGCGCCTTGGTCGTAAAAGCTTTCGATGGGTCAAGAAGAGCCGTCGTAGGGGAGATCGACTTACCAGTCCAAATCGGACCTAAGGTTTTCACCATAACCTTCCAAGTCATGGATATCAATCCAACTTACAGCTGTCTTCTCGGACGACCATGGATTCATGCGTCCGGAGCCATCACCTCTACCCTACACCAGAAACTTAAGTTCATCATTGATAACCAAATGATCGTAGTTTCCGGGCAAGAGGACATGATGGTAAGCCATCTCTCATCATTCCGTTATATAGAAACGGACGAAGAAGCTGTGGATGTTCCCTTCCAGTCTTTGGAAGTGGCAAATGTTGTGACTTTGAGCTCAAAGCCCAAGAAAGAGGCTAGGACAGCCATGTCATCATGGAGGGCAATAAGAGAGGCCCTAGAAGAAAGCCGACCTGCCGGATGGGGCAAGTTAGTGGACATACCGGAGAAGAAGAATCGCTTCGGGTTGGGGTATCATCCATCAACCGAAACTTTCTCAAAGCCTCCAAAGCAAAGGATTCTCCCCATTTCAGAAACATTTATCAGTGCGGGATTTATCAATGAAGATCAAGTGGCTCTGCTTGAAGACGTAGATGAAGACGTGCCTGATTTGGTGTACCGTTGCGCTTCGGATGAAGCTTTGAACAATTTGAGGGCTATCGCAATTCCCGAGATCATTACCAAGATCAAGTAATAAACCATGTTTGTATTTCGCTTTTGAAAAAAAAATCATTTAGCTCTGCCCAAGGCAAATGATTAGTCGTGTGGGACCCCCATGTTTTAAAAGTTATTTTCAATCATGAATAAAATCACTCTTTTATGTCATTTGAGTCTTTTTCTTTTTGCATTTGTTTTAAAAAAAATTTTTTTTTACAAAAAGCCTAAAAAAAAAATCATACTCATGCAGATCTACAAATCCACCCTCCAAAAACAACACTACCTTAATCCCTTATGACTTCGATTTCCCGATTAATCAAACGGAAGATGATGAAGAGGACGATTATGAACCGCCTGAAGAATTGTCTAGACTTGCAAATCAAGGGGATAGGGTAATACAACCTCACCAAGAATCAGTTGAAAAGGTCAACTTGAGGATCGAAGAGGATAAGAAAGAGGTCAAGATAGGAGCCTCCCTGCATGAAGATGTGAAAGGAAAGTTGATTAAGCTTCTGCAAGAGTACGTGGACGTATTCGCTTGGTCGTATCAAGACATGCCGGGTTTAGACCCTAACATCGTTGTACACAAACTGCCACTCAAGCCGGGATGCCCGCCAGTGAAGCAGAAATTGAGAAGGACTCGACCCGATATGGCTCTCAAGATCAGAGAGGAGGTCAAAAAGCAATTCGATGCCGGCTTCTTAGCCGTAACCAAGTATCCAACATGGGTTGCCAACATTGTGCCAGTTCCGAAGAAGGATGGCAAAGTTAGAATGTGTGTGGATTATCGGGACTTGAATAGAGCAAGCCCAAAGGATGATTTCCCGCTACCACATATCGACATATTGGTGGACAACACAGCCCAATTCTCAGTCTTCTCCTTTATGGACGGATTCTCAGGATATAACCAAATCAAAATGACTCCAGAAGACATGGAGAAAACTACATTCATCACCCCATGGGGAACATTCTGCTATAAGGTAATGCCTTTCGGATTAACAAATACCGGGGCAACATACCAAAGAGCGATGATAACTCTTTTCCATGACATGATCCATAAGGAAATTGAGGTCTATGTCGATGACATGATTGCCAAATCCCAAACGGAGGAGGATCATCTAGTCCATCTACAAAAGCTTTTCGAACGCCTAAGAAAATTCAAGCTGCGCTTAAATCCTAACAAGTGCACATTTGGCGTTAGATCCGGGAAGTTATTGGGCTTCATCGTCAGCCAAAGAGGTATCGAAGTGGATCCCGACAAGGTAAAAGCCATCCAAGAAATGCCAGCGCCAAATACCGAGAAAGAAGTCCGGGGTTTCTTAGGAAGATTGAACTACATCGCTAGGTTCATCTCACACATGACAGCTACCTGCGAACCAATCTTCAAACTGCTAAGAAAAAACCAAACCGTTCATTGGAATGAGGATTGCGAAGAGGCGTTTGACAAGATCAAACAATACCTGCAAGAACCACCAATTTTGATACCTCCGGTTCTGGGTAAACCCCTCATCTTATACCTAACCGTACTTGAAGGATCAATGGGTTGTGTGTTAGGACAACAAGATGAAACGGGAAGAAAAGAGCACGCAATCTACTACCTAAGCAAGAAGTTTACCGACTGTGAAACAAGGTATACTTCACTTGAAAAGACTTGCTGCGCTTTAGCATGGGCTGCTCGACGCCTAAGGCAATACATGTTGACCCATACAACTTGGTTGATATCAAAGATGGATCCCATCAAGTACATCTTCGAAAAGCCTGCCCTCACAGGAAAGATAGCCCGTTGGCAAATGCTGCTGTCTGAGTACGACATTCAATACGTTGCTCAAAAAGCCATCAAAGGGAGTGTTTTATCCGAGCACCTTGCTCACCAACCATTGGAGGATTATCAACCCATACAATTCGACTTCCCGGATGAAGATGTCGTAGCTTTGAATGACGAAAAGGTCACAAGCGATGATGAAGGGCCAGAACCGAGAGCTCGATGGAAGCTCGCTTTCGACGGCGCCTTAAATGCCATGGGGCACGGGATCGGGGCAGTTTTAATCTCCCCAAGAAATGGATACCAACCCTTCACAGCAAGGTTATGCTTTGACTGCACCAATAACATGGCAGAATATGAAGCATGTATCCTAGGCCTCGAAGCAGCAATTGATCTAAGGATCAAAAACCTTGAAGTATACGGTGACTCAGCCTTAGTCATCTATCAGGTCAAAGGAGAATGGGAAACAAAACATCCCAATTTAATCCCCTACCGAGCCCGGGTTGTAGAGTTGATTGAGCACTTTGATTAAATCAACTTCCATCACATACCTCGAGAAGAAAACCAGGTGGCGGATGCTTTGGCTACATTATCATCGATGTACCAAGTAAATTTCCACAATGAAGCACCAATCATAAAGATGGATCGTAAAGACAAACCAGTTGTATGTGCATTAGTCGAAGAAGGACTTGACAACAAACCCTGGTTCTACGACATCAAGCGATACCTCGAAGAGCAAGAGTATCCAGAAAATGCCTCGCACACCGACAAGAGAACCCTCAGGAGATTGGCATCCCAGTTCTTCCTCAGTGGAATTACCCTCTACAAAAGGAACTATGACATGGTCCTGCTCAGATGTGTGGATAAACATGAAGCGGACATGCTCATCAAAGAAATCCACGAAGGATCTTTTGGAACCCATGCCAATGGGCATGCAATGGCAAAGAAAATCCTAAGGGCGGGCTATTATTGGCTAACCATGGAAGCTGACTGTTTCCGCTATGCCAAGACATGTCATAAGTGCCAAATTTATGCCGACAAGGTGCATGTACCACCAACTCCCCTGAACGTCATGACTTCACCTTGGCCATTCTCTATGTGGGGCATAGACATGATTGGAATGATCGAGCCCAAAGCGTCAAATGGACATCGCTTCATCCTCGTTGCCATCGACTACTTCACCAAATGGGTTGAAGCAGCTTCGTATGCAAACGTAACCAAACAAGTGGTAGCCCGATTCATCAAGAAGGAAATCATTTGCCGTTACGGCACTCCCCAAAAAATCATCACCGATAATGGGGCAAACCTGAACAACAAGACAATGAAGGAGTTGTGCAAAGATTTCAAGATTGAGCACCATAATTCCTCCCCTTACCGACCAAAGATGAACGGTGCGGTAGAAGCAGCCAATAAGAACATAAATAAGATCATCCAAAAGATGGTAACAACATATAAGGATTGGCACGAGATGCTTCCCTTTGCGCTACATGGCTACAGAACAGCCATTCGCACTTCAACTGGGGCAACCCCTTTCTCCTTAGTATACGGTATGGAAGCTGTGCTTCCCATAGAGGTTGAAATCCCTTCGTTAAGGGTCTTGATGGAGACCAAGCTAGAAGAAGCTGAATGGGTCCAAACAAGGTTTGGCCAACTGAATCTCATAGAGGAAAAGCGTCTAACGGCAATATGTCACGGACAACTCTATCAAAGGAGACTCAAGAGGGCATTCGACAAGAAGGTCCGTCCTCGAGAATTCAAAGAAGGAGACCTAGTGCTTAAGAAGATATTACCTATCCACAAAGATCCCCGAGGGAAATGGACTCCCAGCTATGACGGACCGTACGTGGTAAAGAAAGCCTTCTCTGGCGGAGCCTTGATCATCACCACTATGGACGGAGAAGAGTTCCCACTCTCAATAAACTCCGATGCAGTCAAGAAGTATTATGTCTAAAAAAAAAAAAGAAGAGAGGAAAAAAGAAAGCTCGCTAAATCGAAAACCTGAAAGGGCGGTTTAGGCAATAGAGAGCGTCCTGCTAGATTGAAAACCTGAAAAGGCGGTCTAGGCAAAAATAAAGGACATAAAAAAAAGAGAAATACACCCCGGTGGACTGAAAACTCGAAAGAGCGGTCCAGGCAAAAATTAGGGGTTAACAAAAGAAAAAGGCAATGACTGCAATATCCAAGCTCCAGACAAGATTCAAGAGGAGAAGAATCGGTCTCGTCAGCATCTTCCAAAAAATCTCGAAGTCATAAGGAAAATAGCATGTGTTGTGCCAAAACCAACAAATTTCTTTTTGCTTTTTTCTTGTCTTCCTCTATCTTTTTCCCCAGAGAAGTAATCACTTCTCACTTCATGTATTTTTACCCATTCAAGAAGTCAAATATGCATTGAATAAATTTCCTTTTATTATTTTGTGTTCTCATTAGCGCATAAAATTTTTGTTTTATTCATGATAAAAATGCATTGAAACATGGGAATAAACAAAGGAATTTCTTCCAAAAAAAAAAAAACAAACAAACGTTGTTTCTATTTGAGTTTTCGTAAATTTCGAAAGAATTGCGATAATTCCCCCCAAATATTGCACCAAAGGACTTATGCTCTTCAGCAAAGGCAAGTACATAGCTCACGGCACGTGAAGCGTAAAGACCCCGAGGGTTAGAGGAACAAAATTCCCCAGTCGAAGTACCCCAAACATCCAAACACCAAACAAGGCTGGATGTCGGTCATGCTTCCAAAATGATCCTCATATCCCCATGAAGCCAAAACCCTATTGACATTCCCTAGGGAGTCTCAACCCAAAGCAAAAAGTCCAATCATCATTGGCAGACCAACACAAATCCCCAAGAAAAGACCCGACCTTGCTCGGCATCCAATCTTAACTCCCAGCATCCAACATGCATCCCACATATCATGCATAACATAATACACGCATCATGACAATTTCATTCATGCATGCATATCCAAATCATTCATACACATGCATTTCATAATCATGTCATGCATCCTCAACAAGGATTCTCTAGTGAGTATCACATATTCACCAGCATCCATCAACAGTTAAGTAAGCGTTCCCCAGTGAACCTCCTTCACAAACTGTCCCCTATTCTCCCAGCGGGAATCTTTGATTGAGTCTATCTCATATCATATTGCATTGCATATCATACTGCATAAAACAACATGAGGCATGTCATGCATCATACAATCATGTTTCCTTTTTAACAATCTAAGTACTAGCCATGCCTAGAGACGATTACACTATCCCAACGGTGGTAGATCCTATTTCCCCAGTTAAGTCTAAGCACCTGTTCAGGCGACGACTTTTTCAGATCCAATCACCTAATTAGGTTATGATCATGTCAAATTAAGGCCACCTGTTTAGGTGACGATCCTTTATCTTTTTCAGATCCGATCACCTGTTTAGGTGGCGATCTTTTACCTTTCGAGCGTTCATACACGTCTCGTAGGTCTTTTCCCTTGCGAACGTTCATACACGTTTCGTAAGTCTTTTATTTTCGAGCGTTCATACACGTCTCGCAGATTGAAATCACCTGATTAGGTGACAATCTTTTTCTCTTCAGATCTAATCGCCTAACTCTTTGAGCGTTCATACACGTCTCAAATGTTTAAGTGACGATCTTTTATCTTGCTTTCGTACCGCGAAGGACAAAATTCGGGTCCTTCTTTTACTTAATTGATCTTCGCAAAGAGTTCATGAGATGCCCTCGGCACTCACACTCTATGCAAAGACACAATTAAGTAGGGGCAGCTGTAGTACCCCAATTTTGTCCTAAGCCTTTCAAAAAAAATAAAAAAAAAATCAAAGAGGGGAAAAAAGTCAAAGTCAACCAAAGTCAACAAAAAAGTCAACATTTCAAAAATGATGACTTAGCACTGCGAAGGTCACTTCGCACTGCGAAGTCTGCGATTTTTCTGCAGATTTTTGGTTTCTTTGATTTAATTCCAGAATTTGTTGCACATCATTTGCATAATTATTTTAGTCAGCATTCATGGCTAATTGGGCCAAGCAAAACCAGAATTGAGAGACTTGCCATTAATGCCAAGGTGGGAAGCTTTTTCTTCCAACCTAGCATGTGACAAGCAAGTGGGCTTGCCCTTGGGCAGCTCTTGTCCCTCCCAAGTGACATGTGAACCACCCCAAGGTTGCCAGCCACCTGCTTGAAGTCTTTCTTCCTGCTTGCTCCCCCAAAACCAGTCAAACCCAGCTGGATTTTTCACTTGCAAAAGTCATGAGTGCCTACCCTGTTTTTGCAGCAACTTTTCACCCCTCACACCAGCCACATATAGCCTTTTGCATCCCCCAATCTCTGCACATCACAGTGCACGTTTTTATTGATCAACCATTGATATTGGAAGGATTGATCCCCAAGCTTGGCCAATTGCAATCCAGCCATATTCATCATCATTTCTATCCCAAAGACCTTTGATTTTGTGGCTGAAATCAGTCAAAGACTTAACCCTTGGCACAAGGCAAAGTTGCCTCTATCCATTAGCATTAAATGCAAAGCCAAATAGCCTGAATTTAGCCCACAAATCAGCTAGGTCCTATTGGATTTTCATCATTACTTGAGATTGCTTTTTGGCCTATAAATAGAGAGGCAAGGCAAGGGAAAATACAGCATTGTAGAGCATGAATTAAGCAGAAAAATACAGCAATTCAAAGAGCATTTACACACAAAGAAACACTACTCAAACAACCAGAAAAAACCAATCAAACACAAAGCTTTGCCAAGTTCAAAGTTCATCACAAATATCCAAAAACCTTTGCAAGAACCTTCAACCAATTCAAATCCATTGCAGCTGGAGCTTTGCTAAGGATCTCTGTAAGTTTCTAAGCCTTTGTTTTGCATTTACAATTGTGCTTGCATAGCAATTTTGGTCCAAACCCATTTTGTTCTTAAAACCCCTTTTGAATTTCAAAAGAAATCCCAAGGTTTTCAAAACATCAAAACTGGTTTGTCCAGCTCTTTTCATTGCAAAAACTCAAAGCTTTTCACTCACCTAAAGGGTCCTGAGTGTGTTCAGAAGTTGTTTCTGAACAAAAGTTCAGAAACAGCTTCTGAACTCAAAAATTCGCATTGTTCGCAGTGCAAAGTCATGGTCGCAGAGCGACCATGACAGAACTCAGAATCTGAGTTTAGGTGCCCAAATGGCCAATTTTTGAGGTTCTAGCCCAAGGGCTCAGAACCTAGGAGTTTTAAAACTCATTTTATCCAAACCATGTCAAGGATTTTGCATAATATTGGAAAATTCGCAAGTTCGGGTAACACTTTTTTGGGTAACTTGCAAAACAAATTATGTCTCCAAATATTCAAAACAACTTGAACAAATAAGCTATGTTCATCATTTCAAATTAAAACTTGAACAATAAACATCGTTCATGATTTTCAAAACCCATGCGTAAACATACGCCGAATTTGTTCGCTTTTTAAACCGTTCGCAAAACGAGCCGAACTTGTGCGTTTTCTAGCAAAATTGCTAAAATCTTTCCATTTTGGGTTTTCAAACCAAATGTTTTGATAAACTTTGGGATTTCTAAGAAATTCGACCAAAAAACTTGAATGAAAAAGGGATGGTGTGACGTATGTCTCTCCATTACCCCGATTGTACGAATGCGTGACGTATGTCTCGTCGTTCGGACAATCGTCATTCCATTTTCAACGTATCCGACCATAACCAAACCAAATCTTGGCCCCTTGTGGTCAATCCGAACCTTTTGGTCCCCCGTGGCCATTAGATTCAATCCCCCGACTCATTGGAGTCACCCCGGTCAATGATCGACTCAATTGAGTCCATTGTACCTCTTTTGGTCCCAACGCGACGAAATCGAACCCTCTTACCCAACGGACATGTTTTACCTATTCTAAGCGCGATTCCTAAACAAACGCTTAAGTCTCCCATGCGCGAGCATACAAGCTAATACGCTTAAGTCTCCCATACGCGAGCATACAAGCTACGTTTAATCGCAAGAATACGGCTAAAACACCGTCCATTTAAAATTAACCAACATATGTGCGTTTTTCTACCAAAGAACTACGTACGCTTTGAATTCTCCGACTACCGGGAGATACGTAGGAGCAAGATCGACATCTTGTCAAGCGCAATAATAAAAACTTTTTTTCCTTTCGTTTGTTTTCATCTCTTTTCCCCCTTTTTAGTATATTTTCTTTTGACATAAATAAGCATGCGCGCAAAATATTTAAAAACAATTTAAGCTTTAGCCAAATAGAAGGTTCCCGTTGAGTACAACGGACGTGAGGAGTGCTAATACCTTCCCCTTGCGTAATCGACTCCCGAACCCGACAATGGTTGCGATGACCAATCCTTTTCCTCATCGTCAAGGGTTTTATTATCGTTTCCCTTTCAAACAAAAAACTTAAGGGTTTATCAACGTTCCCTTTACACAAAAACTTTGGTGGCGACTTCACAAGGCCTTCCGAGCGTTCGCGGACGTCTCGGAAGATTGCGCGTTTTTAACGAGAGCGCACACTATGTAGAGAAAAAATGGCGATCGTAGGTATCCCCCAAGATCGCTAAGAGTAGGCACGGCGACCCTAGGTTTCCCCCGTGGTTGCCAACAGTAGGTTGGGCCGGAGCTCACTGAGACGTTATGTCTCACCCCAATCCTTCTGGTGCAGGTTCATAGGTTAGCAAGTGATGTTCATGAAGATCTTCAGGAAGACGCTGGATGGAGTGCAGATGCTCGTCATGGACAAGCCCAGGAGGTTGACCGATTTTATATATATATATATGAAAGTGTATTTTATGATATTTGGATATTTATGTAAACGAGCAAATTGTACTCATTCAGTAGTTTGTATATATTAATTATTGAAAATTTTAATGTATCCGATATCAGATTAATACACATGCTAAATATTCTAGATAATTTAGTATGGGTGTTACAATTGGTATCAGAGCAGTTCGATTCAAACCGTGCCTTGGGTCATTAAAGTTTCAATAAAAGTAGTGGGACCATTGGGTTCCGGATATTGTTCTAAAGGTCACATCTAGTTGAGCCTGATCAACTCAATCTAGTATATGACAGTTAGGATAAATGTCTGAGAGCTGAATGTGACCAAGGAGGAATGAAGTGTATGAAGGGCGAAGATTAAGGTGACAGAATTTTAAGACGGAATTGGCGAAGAAGTATTCATGCCAATGGTGGCCATCAAACTGTAAAGTGACGAAGCCTGATAGTGGCAAGGTCTTAGAGACATAAGGGATATTTAACAGTGAGGTGAAGCGCCTCAACCCAGTTGGACGCATCGTTGGACGATGCCTTGTATGCGGAAGACATAAGGATTTAGGAATCATGAAATGCTCTAGGGAATGACGTGGAACCTTGACGAAAACCGCAGTCTGAGAAGTTGAAGTGAAGTGTGAACTAAGTAACGATTCTGTGTACAGAGTTGAGAAATTGCAGTACCAAACCTAGAAACTAGAATGAGGAATTATCGGTCGGTTTTGAAACCTCTGGATTCTCAGCAAAGATAGAGTGCGGAAGAATCGAACTCCAATCTGAAGGGATCTTAATGCCCAAACGGTTAAGAGAATTAAATTATGGATTGAGTGAATCATCTGGACAAATGAAACTAACCACTCAAGTGTGGTCATTGAGCGTGAATCGCAAGTATGTTCAACCCCATCAGATCGGCCGCACCTCCCGAACCATAAATGCTAGATCTGTGAATTAAGAAGAGAAGATGGTATGCAACCTAAGAACTAAGATGGATATTGAATAATAAGTTATTGGAATTTAGTGAACTGATGGACGAACAAGTCAGACTTCTTTGATTGGATAAGAAGACAAGCTTACGCCAACACAAGGTTATAGTAGACCAGTTTTGAAGGATAATCGGAATCTTAGCCGAGAAAATTATGTGATATTTTATTATATGAAAGATCGTCTTTTATATGAAATGTTAAGGTTGTGATTAATGTGAAGGCGTTATATGTTTTCAACCGAAGAGTTTTCTTCCGCGAATATTCTAGAAGCTTAAAGAGGTCACCCCGTGTGGATAAGTTCCGAGGGCGATAATAAAGTATAGAATTCGGGTTGTTCAACTATATGCAGAATTACTCAGATGTTAAGAATCGAGATTTGAATTGTGAATCCAGTAACAAGTTACTGGAGGAATCCAATAGATAATGATAAGTGCAGAAGTTTAAGGTCGATTAATCGGGTGCACGAAGAGACGTAACCTATGTTTGGGCGTTCGAGAGGACCAATAAGAGTTTAAATCTTATTCATGATAGATTGTTCCGTAGAAACTCGAAGGGATAACTTAAGGGACATGATAGAGTTATGGAGACCGAAGTTGTCTCGGAAAGATTATGGATATGAAATCCTTACGGATAAAGATAAAACGAATAGTAACAAGACTCAAATGAAAGATGTGAACCTTCATAAGCCATTAGTTGTTTTTAGAAGTTGCCACTAATGAATGTGCATGAATTTAAGTTATCTCAGACATACTTTCAGTCGGGTGTCTGCAATGTTTAATGATTATACATGAAGAGCTGACCAAGAAATGGTTACGGAATTCAGGATATGGAAAGTAAAGTTGGAACCAGAGTATAAGTCGTTTGACAGGAGCATTATTAGGCTCGTAACAGTTGCTAAAGACCGTTTACAGGTTTTGGTATATTCCCATGAAAGTAAGAATATGGCCCTTGTACGAAAGGAAAGGTAAAGTCAGGTGATTACCAATCCGTAAGTTAAGCAGATGGTTTAAGCCATAAGAGGAACAATAACGTTAGATGGTCTTGATTATAGAAACTGCAACATGATAAAGTAAGAAGATTAGTCAGGGAAATTTTAATTGGCAGTAGTGATGTATTGCTCCAATTCTAACTCGAGTTGTTAAGAATCAGAGTGGCGCAGCGGAGTAGTAATCCAAAAATGAAATAATGAACAATGCTAAGCCGAGGCTTAGAGAATGAGAAGATGTTAAGTGCTTAATTCTTATTATACGGAATAGCAGTAAGTATAAGCGACCTGAACATATCACAAGTTCTAATGGAAAATTTTGGAAGTTATCGCTAAAACGGTAGCTTAGCTAGTTTAGCTCAACAACATTAAGTATACTTGATTAGTCAGTTAATCTAAAGGGAATTAAGCATGAGTCAACAACGGTACAGGTTGCGCGTGCAAGATAAAATATTTGAATTGAGGCCTTGATTAGAAACGACAATGCAGAGGCGAATGAGTTTAATTGTATGTTGTACCCATGTCATGTTAACCTATATTAACCGAAGAGTTCGGGAAGTCTCGAACTTAACGTTCACCAGTAAGGAAGGAGAACTTTACGCAGATTAAAAGTTATTCGTAGTCCACAGTCGAGGGCTATGTAATTTCAGGTTATGACTAAAGGATTAAAGACTAGGTGTGCTATTATTAGTAGCAATTAAGTAGAGTTTTCTATTGAAACCAAGGATCTTGAATTCGATGTATAGAGATGAGAAATAAGTTTATGATGCCGATAGAATGTAACCATAATTTGCGTTATGAGTTATTGCATACTTAAGAAATAAACATGAGTAACATTGGCGGGGCAAACCTGGCAAGCCAGTCGAAAGGCAAATCCCGAATGTTACAAAACGAGTTAAAAGTAAAAGAAAAGATTCCCATTTGATGTGGTAGTGTCTCAAATATGTTAAGATTAAGAATGATGTCCCGCTAGTTGGACAATGATGATGTGACGTACTATGTACCCGTTAGTAGCGTACATGTACTTTAACATATATGTAAATTAAGTGTTATGAAATATACTATGGATGATATGATATGCGAGATGGTTTTACCACCCATCACTTGGACTACGTTTTATAAGCTTTGGATATATATCGGCATAGGAAGTATTAACGACACGATAAGGATTCAAGATAAGTGTTGACAGGAATGATAAAAGATTATCAGACTTCTGGTAACGAAGAATGACTTCTAATTTATCAAGATAAATGACGCCAACTACTTATTAAGCGAAGCACAAGTAATCTGTAAGAATTCCGCGAATTCTTGAGAATTTTATAGTGGAGGTAATGATTATGATTGCGACAAGAATCACATTGTGATGGCATAAAGAAAGGAGCAGGTGCTAGAGGTGAAACCTCCTGCATGTACTTGGAGTAATAATGAAGTTGGAATGATCCTTGCATTTGCATGAGCGTATATAATATCAGATGTTTTTCGGTGTAATGATGATTATATATGGAAGGGTACGACATAGGTCAATAAGTAGAATGTCGTCGTATGAGACGAAAGATAAAGATAATAATTCATGGGAAATAATTCAGTGCAAGAAACCCACTGAAGAGTGGGAATATTTGAGGATAATAAGAACGATATAATGTCGTCAAAGTAAGGTTACATGGACTACGAAGGTATTTATAAGGATTAGTACAAGTGTCAGAACTGGACAACTCCAGATGAGAATTTACCAAGGGTATGAACCAGGAACGTGGTCAAGCGAGTTGGATACGATGGTTCAGATAACCTCACATCCCACTACGTAAGAGTTATGCAATTCACCACGAGCATTTCAGTTAAAGGAAAAGTTGTCGAGTATATTCGATATAGAGTTGGAATTCCAAAGGATTCTGATAAGCAAGTTGAGTAGAGATATGGCTAGTAGAGAAGGAGTGTGGGATATATATATATATATATATATATATATATATATATATATATATATATATATATATATATATATATTTATATATGATTTTAAGGGAATTCTAAATTTCGAGGACGAAATTTCTTTAAGGGGGGTAGATTGTAATATCCCGCTTAGAGGTAATTGTATCAGTGTTAGAAGTTAATTGAGAAACATGGCAATTTTGTAATATTAAGCAATGGCAATATAGTAAATTTTGGATAAGAGGGAGATTATTTAAAATAGGGAACAAGATATTTTCCCACACCATTATCTTCTCCCTTCACTCTCTCAAAATCGGTCCCTCTCCCTCACCCTCTCTAATCACACGCCCTCATCTCACCATGCCAACATCCATCCAAGCTTCAACCAAACTCTTGTGAGAAAGATATTGCAAGCAAGCTTGTATTGGAAGTTAGAGCAAAAGAAGTAAAAGAAGAAACAAGGAGAATCAAAGGAGAATTAAGAAAAGAGGTAGCTTGAAGCTAAGGCCTTGGAAATCAGAGTTAGCAAGCACCAATTGAGGTTAAGGTGAGCTCCCTAGGGTTTTAGAACCCACTATGAGTAAGTTTGAGTATTATTAGTATTATGATCAAAGTTATGAATTTTAGTACCCTAATTCTATGTTGTGAGTAATTCTTGATCATTACATGTTATAAGCTGTTAATATGCCTTAGAAATTTATTCTTTAAGTTGTTATAATGTCTGGGTAAGATTGGATGAGAAAGAATGGTGAAAAATTCATGTTTTAAACTTGCCTATGCTGTCCAACTGCAGGTAAAATCGTGTCACGATTTTATAGGCAGGAAATAACACGTTTTCTGGGTAGAAAATCGTGACACGATTCCCAAATCGTGTCACGATTTCACAGTGGACAGGGCTATGTTGTTTTTCGTCAAATCTTGCACCATTCTGGCTATCCAATACTGCTTCAGACTCAAGGAACAACATGTAATGGTTAAACATTGCTAATAAGCATTTAAAGACCTATCCTTGAGATGTTTAGATCATTATTATAGATTGAGGATAGGCACAATAGTGAGAGAATGGATGCCTTAATCCACAAGTTATCATAGAGATGTTAAGGAGCTAGTTTAGGGTTTAACCCTTACTAAGCAATGTTATGTATTCGACTAAGTAAATATAAGTTCAAGAATGATACACTAGTCAAGTTTAGAACCTTCTATAGGTTAAGTACTCATGAATGATTATCTAAGGAATGCATTAGATATGCACAAGAAATATGAAACGTAATAGATATGCTTATGAACGAAAGTTAAGAATTTAATGTTAAAGATTATACGTGTTCATCAGACTCCGGATTATGCCGGATGGGATTTCTCCGAAAGGGCTATCCACACGTAAGTTATAAGACTATGATAACGTGTCCAGCAGGCTCCGGGATTCGCCGGATGGGACTTCTCCGAGAGGATTGTTCACACGTATGTTAAAAGATTTAAGCATGTCCATCAGGCTCCGGGATTCGCCGGATGGGACTTCTTCGAGAGGGTTGTCCACATGTAAAGTTAAAATGTGTCCAGCAGGCTTCAGATTATGCCGGATGGGGCTTCACCGAGAGGGTTGCCTACACAAAGATAAGAGGAGTCCGGTGTTAGCCTGATATGATAGGAATTTCACTGGTATGATGGGAGATGTACTTCGGGGTTACTCCACCCGGATGCACTCCGTAAAATGAACCAAGATAATATTGTTTGTTCAACGCTGACTTACTAACTTTATAATTCAGAATGATGTATATTAATACTTATGAAATTGTTATGAGAATATGACGATTAGTCAGCAGAGAAAGAAAGTGATCATAGGATGTCCCCAGATCACTAAGTATGATTTAAAGTTTAAAGTTAGAATATGATAAGAAAGATAAAGACATGTAGCGATCCTAGGTTTTCCCTTGATCGCGAACTATGTAGAGAAAAAATGGCGATCGTAGGTATCCCCCAAGATCGCTAAGAGTAGGCACGGCGACCCTAGGTTTCCCCCGTGGTTGCCAACAGTAGGTTGGGCCGGAGCTCACTGAGACGTTATGTCTCACCCCAATCCTTCTGGTGCAGGTTCATAGGTTAGCAAGTGATGTTCATGAAGATCTTCAGGAAGACGCTGGATGGAGTGCAGATGCTCGTCATGGACAAGCCCAGGAGGTTGACAGATTTTATATATATATATATATATATATATATATATATATATATATATATATATATATATATATATGAAAGTGTATTTTATGATATTTGGATATTTATGTAAACGAGCAAATTGTACTCATTCAGTAGTTTGTATATATTAATTATTGAAATTTTTAATGTATCCGATATCAGATTAATACACATGCTAAATATTCTAGATAATTTAGTATGGGTGTTACACCTTCTATGCCTTTACGGCCTCTTATCTTTCTCAAAACATTTTTCAAACTTTAAAATCAATCAAAACCAATCACTCGGCTTTTTACCCCGAACTACGTGATTTTGATCCCGCTCGGGTACGTAGGCAAAAGACTTTGTCTTTCCAAATCAATAAAAATAACAAGAACATTTTCCTTTCTTCTTTTTCATCACTTTAATCTTTTCACACTTAAGCATTTATTTACAAACAAATAATCAATTTAGCATGAAGATAAAAATAAGCAAGAGGTTCCTATAGAGTACTATAGACGTATAGGGTGCTAATACCTTCCCTTTGCGTAACCAACCCCCGGACCTTGATCTCTCTTAAAAATAGGGTTTTTCGAACTTTCTCCCTTTTCCTCGGAAAAATAAAAGATCGGTGGTGAATCTTAAAATTGCGAGTCAATGCTAATTAATAGCTTGATATCTAAAAAATCACCGCGACACCGAACAAAAGGTAGTTGTGGAAAAAAGACGCGTGAGAAACTGATAGGGTGAAAAATAATAGTCAATTTCGAAGCCCTTGCATTTGGGCTTAATTGGCTCAAATATGTTAAAGATTAATTTAAACATTATTTTTGAAGGAAATTTTACTATATACATCCTTACAAATAAAAAAATTGTTCACCAAAAAAGAAAAAAAAAACAATAAAAAACTTCAATTTGATCCATGTTCGTACTTCCTTTACAAACCGTATAAAAAAATGAAACGTACCATGGTTATACTTTGTAAAATGAAACCGTATACTTTGAAGGAAATTTCAGTGAAGGCTAGCATGAGGTAGGAGTCAACTACTTAGCCGGTGAGGCAATAAATCTTACCCTTAGATTAGATCTATGGTTTAGATGAAACATAGGAACACTTCCACCTCTTCACATACAATTGCAATCACCACTAAAATCTAGAGTAATACCATGCACTCTATACATGTGATCGAATCATATTTCATCCCTCTAAAAAAAAATTTTGCTAACAAGTGCCCTTAAAACACGTGTTAATGATTAAAATAGAAACAATGGATAACTTTCATGTAGAAAAAAAATTGTTTTTTGATGTTTCAATGCGTTAAATACACAAATCTAAAAAAAATTGGTTTAAACTTGTTATCAAGTGCCCTAAGGGCACTCGTTATCATTTCTCTTAAAAAAATGTCTTGCTAATTAGCATGTATACAACCAAGTCGATATTTTACTTTTCTTTTCTTCTGTCGAAAAAAATGTCTTGCTAATTAGCATGCATACAAATGCCCGTCACACTAATTAGCAAGTCGATATTTTACTTTTCTTTTCTTCTGTCGAGAAAAATGTCTTGCTAATTTAACCAAGTCGATATACAACCAAGTCAAACATATTTTAAAATGATTATTATACACATGACAAGTTGGTAAACATATTTTATAATCATATAAGTCGATATTTTTCTAGGAGAAAAATCATCTATGTTTATAATATTATTGTTTAAACTTGCATATAAAAATTTCAAAATTATATAAATGATTCACACCGACGGGTACACCGAAATTACCTAAGTTTATGCTCATTATAGCAACAACCATATATATAATATCACATAACAGATCAAAATTTAACTTCTATTGGGCTGACCCGTTTTTTATTATGCCCAATAGTTTAACTTCTATTGACACACCCATTAAAGTTTAAAATTAAGCCACTAAATTATCAAAGTATACATAAATAACTACATAATACTCATACAACACAATTCCAATACTTTCTTTACTAAATTTATTTTTATTATTTAAAAAAATATCAATATATTTGATATATTAAACTTACACAATCAAAATTATTTAAATATACATAAAAGCTATTTTTTCAATTTTAATTTATAACTACCAAATTCATCTTGACCTAAAGGTAGCCGTGCGGAAGCACAGGTATGTACGGATAATTTATAACTATAAAGATTAAATATAAAACTTTGTAACAATTATCCCTCAATGACATGTAAACACAACCATACAAATAATTGTAATTTATAATTATTTTTTATAAAAATAAGGGGAGTAAGTTTTATCAATAATAAACATAAAAACCCACATCAACATTTTGGTTTGATAAACGTAAAACAAAGTTATCACATTTCAAAACAAACAATATGATCAAACGTTAACCACATTATAAATGATTTTTTATTATTTTCTTTAATTGCAATAATAAATATTTTATATACATATCATATAATCAAATTCCTCAAATATGTAATTTAGGGGAAAGGTTATCGCCCCTAAAAAGTTAAAATCAGTAATTTAACGAGCAATCTTTATGTTTGTCTTTAACTTTATTTCTCAAAAAGTGGGCATTGAACCCTTTATATTTATGTTTATCTTTACCTTTATCTATTATTTAGAATATCACCTCACTTTAATTCTACAATAATATTGAACATTCATAAACTCAAATGCACGGGATAAGTGAACATTGACTAAAATTTTGGAAACAACTAAAATGCATAGGAGAAGTTGACATTGATTAAATGTAACTATCATGCACGGGACAAATTGTCATTAATAAAATGCACAAAAGAAATTAACATTGATTAAATAAAACTATCTTGCACTTCACAAGTTTTCATTAACAAAATTTCAGAATTAACTCAAATGTACGGGATAAGTTGTCACTAAATAAACTAACTTTGATGCACGGGACAAGTTGTCATTTATAAAAAATTGTTCCTACTAAAATATCTATACTATTTAGAATATCACCTCACTTCAATTCTACGATTATATTGAATCCTCAAAACTAAAATGCACAGGATAAATTAACATTGACTATAATTTTGTAAATAACTAAAATGCATGGGAGAAGTGGGTGTTGACTAAAATTTTAAAATTAAATCAAATGCATGGTATAAGTGGTCACGGACTAAACTATGCTTGACTCACGGGACAACTTGTCATTTATAAAAAATCGTTCATGCTAAAACGTTTACACTATTAAAAATTTCACCCCACTTAAATTCTACGATTATATTGAATCCTCATCAACTAAAATAAACAGGATAAATGAACATTGACTAAAATTTTGTAAATAACTAAAATGCATGGGAGAAGTGAGTGTTGACTAAAATTTTAGAATTAAATCAAACGCATGGTATAAGTTGTCACGGACTAAACTATCCTTTACTTACGGGACAAATTGTCATTTAGAAAAAATCATTCCTGCTAAAACGTTTATATTATTTGGAATATCACCTCACTTCAACTCTAAAATGATATTGAACCCCTATCAACTAAAATGCATGGGATAAGTGGACATTAACTGTAATTTCGTAGATAACTAAAATGCACGGAAGAAGTGGACATTAACTGAAATTTCGTAGATGACTAAAATGCATGGGAGAAGTGGACATTGAATAAAATTTTAGAATTAACTCAAATGCACGGGATAAGTTGTCATTTACTAACCTAACTTTGATATACGAGACAAGTTGTTATTTATAAAAAATTGTTCCTTTTAAAACGTCTCTACTATTTAGAACACCACCTCACTTCAATTCTATGATGATATTGAATCCTCATCAACTAAAATGCGTGTGATAAGTGGGTATATACTACAGTTTCAAAAATTACTAAAATGCATGGGAGAAGCTTGCATTGATTAAATAGAACAATCATGCACGAGACAAGTTGTCATTAATAAAATGCACAAAAAAGTTGTCTTTGATTAAATTAACTTATAATGCACTTGAAAAGTTTTTAGTGATAAAATTTCAGAATTAACTCAAATGCACGAGATAAGTTGTCACTGACTAAACTCTTATGGTACACGGGACATGTTATCATTGATACAAAATTTATAATAATTATAATACACGGGCCATGTTGTTATTTATATAAATTTAAAAATAATTATTATACACGAAACAAGTCATCGTTGATACGTATTATAAAAGATTATTATATATAAATTTCAAAATAATTTTGATACATGTAACAAGTCATCGCTAATACATATGATAAAATTATTATTATACATGGGAAAAGTTATCGCCCCTAAAAAATTAAAATCAGTAATTTAACGAGCAATCTTTATGTTTATCTTTATTTCTCAAAAAAGTGGGCATTGAACCTTTTATCTTTATGTTTATCTTTATCTTTATCTACTATTTAGAATATCACCTCACTTTAATTTTACAATGATATTGAACACTCATAAACTGAAATGCACATGATAAGTGGACATTGACTAAAACTTTGGAAACAACTAAAATGCATAGGTGAATTTAACATCGGTTAAATAGAACAATCATGCACAATACAAGTTGTCATTGATAAAATGCACAAGAGAAGTTGAGTAGAACTATCATGCACCAGACAATTTGTCATTATACACATGACAAGTTGGCAAACATATTCTAAAATCATATAAGTCGATATTTTTTAGGACAAAAATTATATAAGTTGATATTATTATTGTTTAAACTATCATATAAAAAATTCTGAAATTATATAAATCATTCACATCAACGGGTACCAGTGCGGATGGACCACAATATACTTTTCTGTGGGTTTATCCACCACATATCTAACCCAACTCTTTTCTACTAATTTACCCCTACTTTATTGCTTAATACATACCTTTTATCAATTTTATAAATATGTATGTAACATTAATTCCAATTTGATATTTTGTTTATATCAATTTTTTGTTTTTTTAGTTATTTTATTTTTCTTTATAACTATAATTATTGTTGTTTTTTAAATCTAAACTTAACTTAATTTTATTAATCAAATTTTTAACTGCATTAAATCATCCCGACCAACGCATCAAATTTATAACTAAGGGAAGTAAGTTTTATCGATGATAAACATAAAAAAAACTAGATCAAATTAAATTTTGGTTTGATAAACATAAAAAAAGGCATCACATTTCAAAACAAACCATATGATCAAACATTAACCAAATTATAACTTCGATTTTATTTTTTTCTTTAACGGTAATATCAAATATTTTTAATATATATCATATAATCAAGTATTTACTTTATAAATCATCCCTACCAAAACATTCAAACATTATTTATTATTACATATTATTTTTTCTTTCAAACTTTATATTAACATATATAACAAATTTTATCATCAATTTATTGTTTTTTTTTAAATCAAACTTTCTTACTATGTCCGCACGGGTTTGTATTACTAGTTAGTTTAAGGATTTTGTACAAGTATAACTAACTCAAGGTGTTGACGGTTTTTGGGTCCTTTATTACGGGGTTTCTCCGAACCTACAAAAATATTAATTAATATTCTTCCTATATTCTTACTCCTATATTCTTCCTATATTCTTACTCCTATATTCTTCCTATATTTTAACTCTTACTCCTATATTCTTACTCCTATATTCTGTCTATACCCTTACAACCATGTCTATGTCTATACCCTTAGAACCATCGTCTATGTCTATACCCTTACACTTTTTATATATACCTCAGATATAACATAAAAAGGAAAGCCGAATAATTTAAATTAACATTGTGTAAGTGTAACAACACTAGCTAGCAATATCATCATCGCCTGAATTTCTCCAATCAACACAAACACAAACACAAAATGAGTATGCCTAAAACTTATACTATTCTGATAAGCTTGTTGTTGGCTTCCATTGGTATTCAGTGTCAAGGTTCAAACACCAACCCATTCCAACAACCGTCCCCAATTCTTTTCATGTTTTTGACATCTCTATGTTGTCACGTCCTTGCATCCACAGCTGACTTCAGCTTCCTAACTACTATGATAATATTCCACTTTTCTGGTGTTGTTGGATGCGAAACTCTGCTATGGATTCTACTCCTTGACTTCTGGAATTGGTATATCTTCAACTTATTCCTTTTAGTTGTTACTTCAGTCTGTTACTTCAACTACATCCATAATATCCTTATGCTCTTCCTCGCTACACATTCAACTGCTGCTCACCCTCCAACTTCAGAACCACAGGACTCTCAGCCGTAAGATTTGTAACTTGTAAACATGAAAAAGTAGATGCAATGTGCCTTGATTTGGTTGATATTTTGTATTTGTGTTTCTTCTTTATTTTCTGTATCTGTTTATCCAAATAAAATTGAAAAAGGAATACATAGTATTTTAGTTGCTAATGTTAGGTAAATTTGATTATTCTGTTTAAACATGTAATACATGAGAGCATATTGATGTGTAGGTTTCAATAGTTAGTTTACATATGGAAGATCAATGTAAAGTTGCGTTCTTTTTAATGCTGGCTACTTATGTCTATTTTTATTTTAGAATTTGAGTCTAACTCAACAAAAAAGCTACCTCATAGAGTGATATGACGATTGTCTAGGCCATATCACATCGATCTACTGCAACCAACTCAAACAATTGATTAGTTAATGGTTGTGATTTGTTGTTGCTAAAACTAATCTCAATAGTGAAAAACACAATTAGAATCAAATCATAGCTTAGGAATTTGTTGGGAAGAGGATGGAGTTGATCACAGATGATATCCTTCTTTAGAACTAAATGGACTCTGCTAAAGTTTATTGTCACAAATAAAAAATCCAGTGAAGACCATGACCACTATGCCTACATTTAATCCTGTGGACGAACCCTATAACATGATGAATTGATCCATATATACCCCTTGTAGTACCCTAATTTTGTCCTACGCATTTTAAAACAAAAATCAAAAAAAAAAAAAAAATCAAAGAGGGGAAAAAAAAGTCAAAAGTCAACAAAAGTCAACAGAAAAGTCAACTTTTCAAAATTGAGGACTTCGCACTGCGAAGCCTGCGATTTTTCTGCAGATTTTTGGTTTCTTGGATTTAATTCCAGAATTTGTTGCATATCATTTCCATAATTATTTTAAGTAGCATTCATGGCTAATTGGGCCAAGCAAAGCCAGAGTTGAAGGACTTGCCATTAATGCCAAGGTTGGAAGCTTTTTCTTCCAACCTAGCATGTGACAAGCAAGTGGGCTTGCCCTTGGGCAGCTCTAGTCCCTCCCAGGTGACCTGCTAACCACCACAAGGTTGCCAGCCACCTGCTTGAGGACTTTCCTCCTGCTTGCTCCCCCCAAAACCAGTCAAACCAGCTGGATTTTTCACTTGAAAAACCATGATTGCCTACTCTGTTTTGCAGCAGCTTTTCACCCTCTCACACCAGCCAATTATAGCCTTTTTCATCCTTCAATCTCTGCACATTACAGTGCACGTTTTTATTGACCAACCATTGAGATTGCAAGGATTGATCCCCAAGCATTAGCCAATTGCAAATCAGCTTTGTTCTTCATCATTACCTTCTAGAATTAGTTGAATTTGTGGCTGAAATCAGGCTGGATCTTGCCCCTTGGTACAAGGCAAGGTTGCCTCTATCCATTAGCATTTAATGCAAAGGGATTCAGCTTGATCTTAGCCACAAATCAGCTGAATTTTGGGATTGTGTAATGATGACAAAGATTTGGTTTTGGCCTATAAATAGAAGGCAATGCCCAAGGATTCAAACACAGTTAACAACAGCATTTCAAGAGCAGAAACTCTACTCATTTTAGCCTACAAAACTCCACAAAATAACCAGAAACAATCAATCCAACACAAAGCTTACAAAAGTTCAAGTTCATCACAAATCTTCAAAACCTTTGTGAAATCCTTCAACCAAATCAAACCAAGTGCAGCTGGAGCTTTGCTAAGGAGTTCTGTAAGTTTCTAAGCACTTATCTTGCATTTACAATTGTGTTTGCATAGCTATTTGGCTCAAAACCTCTTTGTCCTAAAAAAACCCCTTTTGAATTCCAAAGAAATCCCAAGGTTTTCAAAACATCAAAACTGGTTTGTCCAGCCTTTTTCACCCCAAAAACTCAAAGTTTTTCGCCCCCCTATAAGGTCTTGAGTGTGTTCAGAAGTTGTTTCTGAACAAAAGTTCAGAAACAGCTTCTGAACCCAAAATTTCGCATGCTTCGCAGTGCGAAGTCATGGTCGCAGTGCGACCATGACAGAACTCAGAACCTGAGTTTTTGTGTCAAAACAACCAATTTTTGAGGTTCTAGCCCCAGAGCTCAGAACCTAAGAGTTTTTAAACCCATGTTCTTCAAACCATAACAAGGTTTTTGCATAATTTTGGCAAAATCACAAGTTCGTATGACCATTTTGTGGGTAACTTGCAAAGCAAGTTATGTTCCCAAACTTTCAAAACCACATGAACGAACAAGCTATGTTCATCTTTTCAATCTAAACTTGAACAATAAATATTGTTCATGATGTTCAAAACTCAAAGATGAACATACACCGTTTACGTTCGCATTTTCGCAAAATGAGACGAACTTGCGCGTTTTTTTAGCAAAGTTGCTAAACCTTCCCATTTTGGGTTTTCAAACCATATGTTTTGTAACACCTTGGGATTTCTAAAGGATTCAACCCAAAAACATGAATGAAAAAGGGATGGTGTGACGTATGTCTCTCCATCGCCCCGATTGTACGAATGCGTGACGTATGTCTCGTCGCTCGGACAATCGTCATTCCCTTTTTTTTCAATATGTACAACCCCAACCAAACCAAATCTTGGCCCCTTGTGGTCAATCCAAGCCTTTTGGTCCCCCGTTGGCCATTAGACTCAACTCCTCGACTCGTTTGAGTCCACTCGGTCAATGTTCGACTCGTCCGAGTCCATTGTACCCGTTCTTGATCTCAGTGGATCAATCGAACAATCGCCCGACTCTTCGGAGTCCACTCGGTCAATGTTTGACTTATATGAGTCCATTGTACCTCTCTTGGTCCCATAGCGACCAATTTCAACCCTCTACCCTAACGGACGTACCTTTTAACAATTCTAATGCGATTCGCGAACGAACGCTTAATAAGTCTCCAAGCGCGAGCATACAAGTTACGTTTAATCGCAAGAATTTGGTTAAAACATCGTCCAATTAAAAACAACCAACACATATACGTTTTTCTACAAAAGAACTACGTATGCTTTGAATTCTCCGACTACCGGGAGATACGTAGGAGCAAGATCGACATCTTGTCAAGCACAATAATAAAAAAAACTTTTTCTTTCTTCCGTTTGTTTTTATCTCTTTCCCCCCTTTTTTATTATGTTTTTAACATAAATGAACATGCACGCAAAGTATTTAAAAAAACAATTCAAGCTTTAACCAAATAGAAGGTTCCCGTTGAGTACAACGGACGTGAGGGGTGCTAATACCTTCCCCTTGCGTAACCGACTCCCGAACCCGACAATGGTTGCGATGACCTAATCCTTATCCTCATCGTCAAAAGGGTTTTATTATCGTTTCCCTTTACAACAAAAAAAAACTTAAGGGTTTATCAACGTTCCCTTTACACAAAAACTTTGGTGGCGGCTTCACAAAGGCCCTCCGAGCGTTCGAGGACGTCCTCGGAGGATTTGCGCGTCTTTTTCCCGAGGAAAAAAACGAGGTGCGCACAGCTGGCGACTTCACTGGGGACCCTGTTCCCACTAGCGAGTCAAGCCTAACCTATTTGGGTTAAAGCCAATTGTTTTTATTTTCTTTGCGTGCCATGTTTATTTATTTTATTCATACATGTTATATTTATGCTTTATGTTTATATTTGCTTTAATTGCTTTATATTCATATCATATATATATATCAAATGCGGGGGTTACTTGAGTGATGTTACTCCACATTGTTCGGGTTAATGCCGGACGTGTGAGGCTCTCTACCCGAGCTTGAGAAAAAAACTAAGTTAGAAGGAGGTTGTGTGCGGAAGCCCGCGTTGACGTATGTCCGTGAGGTAGGATGTCCAACCCCGCTTAGATGAGATTTTCACGTGGAATTAATTGAAGTCATGTCGACGTATGTCCATAGACAACCCTAATTCCATGTGAGGTCTATGACTCTAAGGACCTCTTCTTAGGAGATTTCCCAATTTAGAGCCTACATGTAAGGATGGGGGGGAATTCCGAGCCTCCACAAATTATCCATTCACATTCACTCGTGTTTGCTACATTATGTTTTATTTTATCAGGGGCAATCAGCCTTTAGTTGTTTTTTACTTGTTTTTATGCATAATCATAATTGGGGATATGAATGGCCAATGGGTTGAGGGGTAGCAATTTTCAAAAAAAATTCAAGTACTTCGCAGTGCGAAGGTACTTCGCAGTGCGAAGTACGCGAATTTTGTCAGCCCAGCTGACCCTTCATTTACTTCCCCTCAACCACTTTTTTCCACTATCTTTCTTTATTATTCCAAACGTTTTTTCTTTCTTTTAAACTCTTAAAACAAAAAGCTTTTTTCCATAACTTCAAAAAAATATATAAAAAAAAAACTCTCAAATCTAAGAGAAAAGCATACCCATTTTGAATCTTCCCTCCATTAATTTCGTATCTTTCTCAGAATCAATAACCAGGTATGAGTTTCCTTTCTTCTTTCCCTCTGTTCATCTTTGATTTGTGTTGCAACTGTTAGGGGTTTTAGGGTTTATGATTTTAAAAGTTCCCATTTTAGAATTTAAGTTCATAATAAGCTGCATTTAGGCCTTAGTCTACTGTATTAAGTTGGATTTTAGCAAGTATACATCATGGGTATCTGCAACTGGCCTTTTTCTTTCAAATCCCAAGTTGTTTTTGTTAAAAACCCATTTACGAAAATTTAAAGAAAGAAAGCTGTTGAAGGGTTCTTTTTGATACCCAGTCTTGGATTCTGAGGTCGTTTAGTGGCATGCATTGTATGTTAGAAGCTTAGGATAAGAGATGTAGGTTCTGATTTCTGGGTCTTTGCTGTCATGGTCGCAGAGCAAAGTTCAACTTCGCACTGCGACCTTTTTTCTGGGCAGCCCAGAAATTTTCGAGCACCTTCGCACTGCGAACCTACCTTCGCAGTGCGACTGTAGCAGGAACAGAACCTGTGTTTTTCATATTTTTTCCTCCAATTCCATTTGTTTCACCTCACATCACTTTTAATCACTTGCAATCATACTAACTTTGCCCTTTTCCTTGCAGATGGCACCAAGACCAGTTGGAAAACGCTCAAGGGGTGAGGCATCCGGATCGAGACCACAAGGGGGTTTTGATGCCTCACGCTTCCTAAGTCTTCGGAACCAGGAGAGATATGAAGAGCTTCTTGGCAGGACCTTCTGGCCGGAGAGGCAGTTCATCATAAGTGACAGGGGCACTTGGAGGGAGTTGGCCCGATTAATAAACCACCGCCAGTGGGGAGTTTTGGTAAACCCTCCCCTTAACCTCAACTACGACATAATCCGGGAATTCTATGCAAATGCCATTCCCGTAGATCCAGAGGGGGAGTTTACGTACCAGACCATGGTGCGTGGTCGGATCATTAGATTCGATCGCGACGCCATCAACACCTATCTCCGAAACCCTTTCCAATTGGAAAATGATGAGCTGTGTGCTTTCCATAAGCACCAGAATCGTGGTAATTGGAACCACGATCTCTACGCTCAAACCATTTTCCAATCCGGAAAAAGTTATGAGCTTAATGCAGCAGGGCAGCCCACAAAGGCCCTCAGGGGCAACCTCACCACCTATGCCCAGGTCATTTTCCACCTTATCGTCCACAACATAAAACCCAAAAGCCATACCTCCTCCACCACCATGGATGTCACCCCCCTTATCTACTATATCCTCACCGGTAAACAAGTAGATGTGGCCAGGGCCATTTGCCAGGAGATTAAGATAGTGGTCGAGAGTGGCATCAAGCCACCGGCCAAGAAGATGTGCCCACTTGCTTTCCCGGGTCTTATCATGGGACTCTGCCGGGACGCCCGCGTAGTTATCCCTCCCTAGGTGTCCGAAACCATTAAGAACCCCATTACGGACGAGTAAATCTCCAGACACTGCACGGGGAGGAGAGCGAGGGCACAGCAGCCACGGCCTAGGCCTCCACCAGCATCAGGGGATTGTCGCACTTGCACTTTCATATTGGAGCAGAATGCTTCCTCCCATCGATACATGACTATGATGCATGATTCCATGTATCGTCTTCAGAGGCAGCTGGGTAGGCCGACGGATCCTGATGATCAGATACCGACACCCCAGATGTTCGCAGCTCATGGTCGTTGGCCCGGGGATAGGCCAGAGCATGCAGAGGCTAGAGGCAGTGGTACAGCGGCCGGAGGCCAGGGAGGAGGTGATGAGGAGGATGAGGACGAGGAGGACGAGGATGAGGAGACCGAGGATGATGAGGCTTTCACTCCTTGAGTGACCCTTTTTTTTTATGATTTCTCATATTTTGTTGTTCATGTTTATGTCATTTTTCTCGTACACTTTTAGAGGTTCCTTTTGTTTGGTACTTTGTAGCTATATTGATATTCTTGCTTTATTATTCGAGTACTTTTGTTTTATTACCTAGCGTTTGCATCATAATCATGCCTATTTATTTTTAATATGTGTGAATGTTGAATTTTTTGTTATCTATCATTGGTAATGCGAATTCGACAAAAAAAACTTTCCGCAGCAGATTAGGCCAAAGTTTTAATCATAAATGAATGGTAGTGATAAATGTGATTAATTTTCGCAAAGCTAAAATGCATGTTTCCTATTTCTTTCCATGATTTAAACTTGAAAGGGAAATGTATATTCCATACCAAATTATATTATACAATTCACGTTATTTAATATGTTTGTTCTTTGAACCATTTTAGAACCAGCCAGATGTGAGGAATCCCCAAAGTTATCATAATACATATGCAGGAGATCGACATTTTTGTTTAGCTCGATTTTTTTATGTTAAATCTGAATTTTGTTGTTAATTACATAAAAGTGTTGACATGATCAAGGCATTTGTTTAAAAACGAGAGAAAACAATCAACCACAAACAGCCCACCCTGTGAGAAGTGAGCATTTGTTAAAACCCTTTGAGCCTAACAAATCAGAATTTTTAACTATGAACTGCCAACTTTCATAAGCTCAACTGCTTAATGAGATTGCCGGAGTTTGTAAAAAAATATTTTCAGTTCATAGTCAAAACATCACTGAATTCTGATAATTTCCTTTCGATTTTTGAACCCTTAAAACATCATGATTAGTGTCCCTTGCCAAAAGAGGAGAGAACATTCAATTAGGACATCATACTGAAACAAAATTGGGAAAAAGGGGAGGTTTGTGAAAGACAAGCAATGTTGAATTTCCTAAATGATCTTGACGACCAAAGAAAAAGAAGAAAAAAAAAGAAGAAGCAAAGCAAACCAAGAAAAAGAAAAGAGAAAAGAGAAAAGAAGACCGATAAAGTCCAAGAGTTGTCGAGAGCAAGGAGAAAAGCATTTGTGAATCACCAAAATTGTGGTTTAAAAAAAAAGAAAGGGGTAAGTTAGAAAGAATGTTCCCTCTTGCTTGGCCATTTGAATTCAATTTCCCACATATGACATTTCTTTTGTAGCCCAGCCAAATTACAACCCTTAAAGACCTTTTGATCAATGCTTTCATGTTTTTTAAGAAACAATAATTGGATGGACATATAAATCGATCGGAATGTTAGCAAAATTGCCCGATGAGTGTTCATAAACCCTCACCATTAATATTCAATTTGTTTATTTACTCAAATGAGTGATAGTTTGGTTCATTAATAAGCATGTTATTAATTTGAAAATGTACAATATGATTTTTGTGTGGTATTTATTTCGACTTTTTTCAGTACAATCTCGGAATAATAGGGGGCATAAAATTGCGTGCGCAAATTTCATATGAATCCTCCAAAGTCAAAAAGCCCGATCTCACTCGGCAACCAAAGTCAAAAAGCCCGACCTCGCTCGGCAACCAAAACCAAAAAGCCCGACCTCGCTCGGCAACCAACAATAAAGACCAATTTCCATTGGCGCCCACAATTTTAAACCAAAACCTGATTGCTCCCGGTATACAAATCATTCAAAGCTCAACCATGCTCAGTACCCTCCCTACAACACACAAAGAGCCCAATTGTCGTTAACATTCCTCAAACACCCAACAAAAGGCCCAATTGGCACCAGCAATCCCAAACACGAGTAAAGGAACTACACCTTTGGGGCAAGTTACTTCCCCCATTAACGAATTTCTTCCCAAGCGAAATCTTTTACTTTTGTCGAAATTTCCATCTATGATAGTGTATATATTTACAAAACAAAAAAAATTTTTACGCGGAATCTTTTATGTTTTTGAAAAAGTAATAACAAGCACATTTTCTCTGAATGGTGAATACTTTAAAAAAAACGTGCATCAAAATCTATCCATGGAGCAGATAAGCCTCGCAGGCCAAGCACGGTTAATTGCTAAAGGGATTACTGGTCACCAGTAAATCGAAAAGGAATATCCCCGGCAAATCAGGAGCCTGAAGTGACAATTCAAATGAGGATAACCAACCAGAGCACAAGCGTCCCCTAAAGGAACCATCAGTTATGCTCCTCAGCGGTTTAGCACGATTTATTCAGCGGATTGACAATCCCCACGAGGTATTTATTCCTTATCAATTATTGCGGTATCCCCCTGTCCGTATTTAAATGTATCCCCTGAGAGTTCATCCCTGTGAGGATTACCGAATGTTTATACCGGTCCACTTTTTACCTTGCCTTGTTTCATCAACCCCAAGGGTTAGGAGGGGCAGAATTCCCCAGTAAACACCCTAAGCATCCAAACACCAACCAAGGCTGGATATCGATCATGCTTCCAAAATGATCCTTTATCCCCATAAGCCAAACCTCATTGATACTCCCCAGGGAGTCTCAACCCCAAACAAAAGTCCAATCATTATTGGCAAACCCACACAAATTTTCGGGCTTAGGATCGAACTACACCGGTTTTGATCCCATTTGGGTATGTAGGCAAAGGACCTCGTCCTTCCAAACCGACCAACCAAAAACAAACAAAACAAAAAAAGAGAGCCCAATTGTCAGTAACACAACCACAAACAAAGACCGACTCTGCTCGGCACCCAGCCAGCATTTTTTCATTTTTATTCATGCATGCATATACAAATCATTCATACACATGCATTTCATATCATGCCATGCATCCTCAACAAGGATTCTCCAGTGAGTATCACATTTTCACCAACATCCATCAAACATTCAACCAGGGGCACCTATTTAGGGTAAGACCGCAGCTCGTTAGGAATCAACATTCAGAAGCAGTGCCTGAATAAGATCACCTACATACATGTTCCTCTCTAGAAGCAGTACCTAGAGTAGATCACCTACATCCATGTTCCTCTCTAGAAGCAGTACCTAGAGTAGATCACCTACATTCATGTTTGACCTCTAGAAGCAGTACCTAGATAAGATCACCTACCTCAATGTTCCACCTCTAGAAGCAGTACCTAGAGTAAACTGCCATCTTAGGTATCGACCTCTAGTGACATCCTAGAGTAGATCACCTCCATCAATGTTCCACCTCTAGTGACAGGGCCTAGAGTAAATCACCTTCCTCAGGAATCGACCTCTAGAAGCAGTGCCTAGATAAGATTACCTTCATCCCCCAGTGGATCTACCTCCAGTGTTAGCGGCTGGATACGATCAACCTTTACCAACCATTGCATTTGCATTTCGCGAAGGACAAAATTCGGGTCCTTTTTTTTACTTAATTGATCTTCGCAAAGAGTTCATGAGATGCCCTCGGCACTCACGCACTCTATGCGAAGACACAATTAAGTAGGGGCAGCTGTAGTACCCTAATTTTGTCCTACGCCTTTTAAAACAAAAATAAAAAAAAAAAAAAAAAAAATCAAAGAGGGGAAAAAAAAGTCAAAAGTCAACAAAAGTCAACAGAAAAGTCAACTTTTCAAAATTGAGGACTTCGCACTGCGAAGCTCACTTCGCACTGCGAAGTCTGCGATTTTTCTGTAGATTTTTGGTTTCTTGGATTTAATTCCAGAATTTGTTGCATATCATTTCCATAATTATTTTAAGTAGCATTCATGGCTAATTGGGCCAAGCAAAGCCAGAGTTGAAGGACTTGCCATTAATGCCAAGGTTGGAAGCTTTTTCTTTCAACCTAGCATGTGACAAGCAAGTGGGCTTGCCCTTGGGCAGCTCTAGTCCCTCCCAGGTGACCTGCTAACCACCACAAGGTTGCCAGCCACCTGCTTGAGGACTTTCCTCCTGCTTGCTCCCCCCAAAACCAGTCAAACCAGCTGGATTTTTCACTTGAAAAACCATGATTGCCTACTCTGTTTTGCAGCAGCTTTTCACCCTCTCACACCAGCCAATTATAGCCTTTTTCATCCTTCAATCTCTGCACATTACAGTGCACGTTTTTATTGACCAACCATTGAGATTGCAAGGATTGATCCCCAAGCATTAGCCAATTGCAAATCAGCTTTGTTCTTCATCATTACCTTCTAGAATTAGTTGAATTTGTGGCTGAAATCAGGCTGGATCTTGCCCCTTGGTACAAGGCAAGGTTGCCTCTATCCATTAACATTTAATGCAAAGGGATTCAGCTTGATCTTAGCCACAAATCAGCTGAATTTTGGGATTGTGTAATGATGACAAAGATTTGGTTTTGGCCTATAAATAGAAGGCAATGCCCAAGGATTCAAACACAGTTAACAACAGCATTTCAAGAGCAGAAACTCTACTCATTTTAGCCTACAAAACTCCACAAAATAACCAGAAACAATCAATCCAACACAAAGCTTACAAAAGTTCAAGTTCATCACAAATCTTCAAAACCTTTGTGAAATCCTTCAACCAAATCAAACCAAGTGCAGCTGGAGCTTTGCTAAGGAGTTCTGTAAGTTTCTAAGCACTTATCTTGCATTTACAATTGTGTTTGCATAGCTATTTGGCTCAAAACCTCTTTGTCCTAAAAAAACCCCTTTTGAATTCCAAAGAAATCCCAAGGTTTTCAAAACATCAAAACTGGTTTGTCCAGCCTTTTTCACCCCAAAAACTCAAAGTTTTTCACCCCCCTATAAGGTCTTGAGTGTGTTCAGAAGTTGTTTCTGAACAAAAGTTCAGAAACAGCTTCTGAACCCAAAATTTCGCATGCTTCGCAGTGCGAAGTCATGGTCGCAGTGCGACCATGACAGAACTCAGAACCTGAGTTTTTGTGTCAAAACAACCAATTTTTGAGGTTCTAGCCCCAGAGCTCAGAACCTAAGAGTTTTTAAACCCATGTTCTTCAAACCATAACAAGGTTTTTGCATAATTTTGGCAAAATCACAAGTTCGTATGACCATTTTGTGGGTAACTTGCAAAGCAAGTTATGTTCCCAAACTTTCAAAACCACATGAACGAACAAGCTATGTTCATCTTTTCAATCTAAACTTGAACAATAAATATTGTTCATGATGTTCAAAACTCAAAGATGAACATACACCGTTTACGTTCGCATTTTCGCAAAATGAGACGAACTTGCGCGTTTTTTTAGCAAAGTTGCTAAACCTTCCCATTTTGGGTTTTCAAACCATATGTTTTGTAACACCTTGGGATTTCTAAAGGATTCAACCCAAAAACATGAATGAAAAAGGGATGGTGTGACGTATGTCTCTCCATCGCCCCGATTGTACGAATGCGTGACGTATGTCTCGTCGCTCGGACAATCGTCATTCCCTTTTTTTTCAATATGTACAACCCCAACCAAACCAAATCTTGGCCCCTTGTGGTCAATCCAAGCCTTTTGGTCCCCCGTTGGCCATTAGACTCAACTCCTCGACTCGTTTGAGTCCACTCGGTCAATGTTCGACTCGTCCGAGTCCATTGTACCCGTTCTTGATCTCAGTGGATCAATCGAACAATCGCCCGACTCTTCGGAGTCCACTCGGTCAATGTTTGACTTATATGAGTCCATTGTACCTCTCTTGGTCCCATAGCGACCAATTTCAACCCTCTACCCTAACGGACGTACCTTTTAACAATTCTAATGCGATTCGCGAACGAACGCTTAATAAGTCTCCAAGCGCGAGCATACAAGCTACGTTTAATCGCAAGAATTTGGTTAAAACATCGTCCAATTAAAAACAACCAACACATATACGTTTTTCTACCAAAGAACTACGTATGCTTTGAATTCTCCGACTACCGGGAGATACGTAGGAGCAAGATCGACATCTTGTCAAGCACAATAATAAAAAAAACTTTTTCTTTCTTCCGTTTGTTTTTATCTCTTTCCCCCCTTTTTTATTATGTTTTTAACATAAATGAACATGCACGCAAAGTATTTAAAAAAACAATTCAAGCTTTAACCAAATAGAAGGTTCCCGTTGAGTACAACAGACGTGAGGGGTGCTAATACCTTCCCCTTGCGTAACCGACTCCCGAACCCGACAATGGTTGCGATGACCTAATCCTTATCCTCATCGTCAAAAGGGTTTTATTATCGTTTCCCTTTACAACAAAAAAAAACTTAAGGGTTTATCAACGTTCCCTTTACACAAAAACTTTGGTGGCGGCTTCACAAAGGCCCTCCGAGCGTTCGAGGACGTCCTCGGAGGATTTGCGCGTCTTTTTCCCGAGGAAAAAAACGAGGTGCGCACACCCCTTACCTATGCAAGAACATCAGTGTCATTAGTGTTCAATTAAAAAACACATCCCTTTTACTTAACATGTGTCAATTTTCCATGCTATTAGTGTATTAAACTAATATGCGGTCCAAGTCCATGCACCATGTAAAAACAAATACGGATTTCACAAAATGGTAAGGTATTAGGAAGTTTTGTCCTGCAACTAACAAAATTTTGATATATCCCTGAAATTGAAAACTATCGATTATATTAGAAATCAGTGACTAGATTGACTGATCCAAAAGGCTTTATGGTGTCGAGGATTTTCAGTTTCGTCCTTTATTTTGAATTATGGTAATTTAAGAGACTAGATTTGTCTGAAACCTACAAATTTAGGACTAAATCATTCCTTTTACCTTCTTCTCATTCACATATATAGTCATTTTTCATGTATTTTTTGCATTTCGTGTTTTTCTTTTCTCACGATTTAGGAATTTAATAGTTGGTTTGTCACTGTACTTTAGTAGCATGAAGAATTTACAATTCATTGCAATGGTTTCGAAAGATGGTAGCTAATAACGTGTATTATTTACAGAGTTCAGCAAACTGCAAGCCACATTATGCATCCTGTTTTTCTCATATCGTTGGGATGATTCTTTTGGAGGTGTCCTTGCACTCATTCATCGTAAGACTTTTCTCCACTTAACTCCGTCTTTTCAACTTGTACATCTCTCATATTTGAAATTAGCAAGGATTTTTCTTGTTGTTTGTTCCCTTTATGATTAGTTTCCGGATTTTCCTTCTGCATATGTTAATGTTGTTTTTCATGTTTCCACTTGCTTTAGTATTTCTTTTGGGAAAGATCAAGAATTTTTTATGATTAGTAACGCATTTTGGAAACACTTGTTGTGGGATGGTAATTCAAGTGTGAAAGCAACAGATACAGATTGGGTGGTCAGGATGACAACTATGCTGCTCAAAGATCCAGAGGTAGTCTGCTCAATGATACTGGTTGCATCAGCTAGGCCCTGCTGAAATTTCTCTAAGGTGTGTTTTCTAACTTAATATAAATGTTATTAGTGATCACATTCAGATTTATTTTCTTCGTTAAGGATAAGCATCATATTTTTCATTTTTGCTGAAATATATTGTGAATCTGTGTGACTTGCCAATCAGTTATTCTTCTATACAGCTGCTTTTATGATGAAGCTAAATAATTGTCTCATGTTCATATATCTTTCCTTCTATCAAGATAAACACATCTCTTTCTATTGCTGAGAACTTTAGACTCATGCTTATATATATTTCCTTCTATAAAGCTAAAAATATTGGCATCAAACAGGGTTTCCTAGAGCTTTCTCCAGAAAATGCTCTGGTGCTTGTAAAAAATAATTATTTGGGGTATGTGATATTTCTCCATAACATTTGTGCATGAGTTGAAGTTTTTAATTTTATGTCAAATACCAGTTGGTGGTCATTTACATTTGTAGGACCCGAGCTGTTTTGAGATACTCCCATGTAATTTCTGTACATTTTTGTTGAGTATTTTGGTGTTGGCTGCATGTTTTGGCAAATCCAATGTGTTGAATAGAAGCATCTCCATGTTTAGAACAAGTCTTCAGTTGCAAGGTTTTTGATTTGAAGCTGTTCAGAAGCTGAAAATTCCTTCAGAAGCTGAAAGTTTCTTCAGAAGCTGAAATCCGGAGTCTGAAGCATCAGATGCACTGTAGTAGAGTTGACTTTTGTTGACTTCTTCAGAAGCTGCATTTTTACAAGTTATTTTGGCGCAAATCTTTGCGAGATTTAACAAGGATATATCCTCGCATATTGCTTCTAGATTGCTGGTTGATTTGGTGAAGATTTTATGAAGATTTGGTTCAGTTTTATGAAGTTCGTATTTTTCTGCAAAATCTTTATAAAGATACATTGCAGGTTTATTTGTTTCCTTATTGGATCATTCATAATTCAGAAACAAATCATGTGCAGAAGATTGGAATCTAATTTATGCTGATTGCTGAAGGCTATATAAGGAGTGCTTTGCTGCTATTCAAGATACGAGAAATTAGAGAGTTTTATATTCAGAAATTGAGTCTTAGTGTGTAAGCTTTTTAGCTTTGTCTGTGCACCACTCTGTTTGAGTTGGTTTAGGTATTTTGAGTTGTAATTCATTCAAAGCTTTTAAGCAAGAATGAAGTTTTTGTTTTGAAGTGTGTTCTTCAAAAACTGGGTTGTTTTGTTTCAGAACTGGGTTTAGTTCAAGGGTTGTTCAAGTGGCTGGGTTGCAGTTGCTTGAATAGGAAGTTAGTGGATTCTAATACTCATGCGTGGGTAGAAGTCTGACTAGGTGGAGATTGATTGCTTGGGATAGGAACTGGGAGTCAGTGTCTGAGTCTTAAGGATTAATTCCAATAGTGGATTTCCTTCCTGGATTGGTATCCCCCAGAGTAGGAGGTGTTTACTCCGAACTGGGTTAACAAACCTTGTGTTCTTTTATTTCTGCACTTTTTAATTCTGCTGCATAACTGTGATTTAAATTGTGCTAAGTTTCAAGTTCAGAACCTGTTAGGTTCAGAACCAGTTTTAATCAGAACCAGTTTAACCTCCTTACCAGTTGCTAAGCCAGAAATTTCAATTGGCATCAGAGCAGGCACCCTGCCTGTAATTTGGGTGAGATCCAGAGGTATTTTGTAACATCCCACTCATAAGTATCAGATAATTGTGTTAGAAGTCATTAAGCAAGCATGATAACTTGATAATAATAGGCCATGGCAATATTGTAAATAAGTTAAAGAAGGGAGAAAGTTTTAAAAGAAGAAGTAGAAGAGTATTCTACACACTCTTCCATTTTCCATTCCTTTTCCAAATTTTCAGCTCTCCTCTCCCCTCTTTCTCATCTCACACGCCCACACCCTCCTCTCCATAACCTCATCTTTCCATCATCCAATTCTTAAGAGAAACTTCACAAGCAAGGTTTGGGTAGTAAACCTAGAACAAGAGCAAGAAGTAAGGAGGAACAAGGAAGTTTTGAGAGAAGAAGATAGCTTGGAGCCAAGGCTTTGGGAACCAAGGATAGTAAGCACCAATAGGAGGTTTAAGGTGAGCTCCACTAAGTTTTATACCCATTTAGGGGTAAATTTTAAGGTTTATGAGGAAAGGTATAAACATGATGATTTTGTCTAGATTTGTATTAGTTAGTTTCCCTAATGTTAATATTTGATATGCCATGATTTTATATGTTGAAAACCTTTGATTTTGATGTATAAATGCTTGCTGGACTGTGTTGGAACATAAAACTCGTTTTTGAACTTTCTGAAACAGCTACAGGGACTGCAACCCCTGGTTTCATCGTGCCACGATGGCTTTCATCGTGCCATGATCATACTGATCAGGCAGCCATCGTGCCACGATGGGTGGCAACGTGCCACGAAAAAGCCAGCAATGCACCCCTTTTTAAAATGTGTTTTTCTAGCCAGAAATCATCCGCACAGCGCCAGTATGCCTTTGTACATTTAAAAATGGAAGAATAGATCATGGTATGCCTTGTATTAACATGAATGTGGGGTTAGAAACTTCATTTATCATTGAGGATTAACCTCATTAAGAATCAAGGAATCAAGTAAGACATTGGGTAGATTTATCCCTAAGACACCAAGTAAGACAGGGACATAGTTCCCACTATAGACAAAGGCTCATGAGAACGATGAGTCGAGAACCTTGATAGGTTAATAAGATTATACAAGAATGTTACCACATTCAAGTCTAGAACCTTTTATAGGTTAAGAGTACAAGAATTAGTAAGATTAAGCCGTGGCCTTCGATGTTCACGCCAGTGGGACACGAATGGTTCACGTAGAGAACAGATTAAGATTATTACCTTTAAGTCGTGACTTTCATTGTTCACGCCAGTGGAACATGGAAGGTTCATGCATAAGATTAAAGAATATTATTGCGTCTTCCGTTGTTCACGCCAGTGGGACACGGGAGGTTTACGCATCAGTTAAGATTATTAAGTCGTGTCTTCTGTCGTTCACGCCAGTGGGACACAGGAGGTTCACGCCAGTGGGACGTGTTATTCCGCAAGGATAACCGCACGACGACAAGAGGAGTCCGGTGTTAGCCTGACATGATAGGAATTTTCACCGGTTATCAGGGGAATGTGCTTCGGGGTTACTCCACCCGGGGGCATTCCGTAAAATGAACTCAGATAACATTGTTTGTTCAACGCTAACAGCTAACATAAAGATCAGTTAATACTATATTACTTTATCAGTCAGAAACATTTATTCAGACAGTTATCAGATGTCAGTTAGCAGCTATCAGACGTGATCCTAGGTTTCCCCTTGATCACCAGATTATCAGAAACAGACAGATAGCCCTCTATGGGTAAGAATGAGACTTGGCGATCATAGGTATCCCCGAGTTCGCCGAGGTAGGCACGGCAACCCTAGGTTCCCCGAGGTTGCCAAACAGTAGGTAGGGTAGGAGCTCACTGAGACGTTATGTCTCATCCCTTTCCTTCTGGTGCAGGTTCTTCGCAGGTAGCACGAAGAAAAGGTAAAGAGAAAGCTACGGATTGATCGTGCTGCTCATGTTTACTTGTGTTGTATAAAATTGTATCATGATGTACATGAATATTATGGAGAATATTTAGTATCAGATTATGGATTGTATCAAAGACTTATGTTTTGTATAATTATCAAACAATTTTCTGTATTGTATTTAAATGTATCCAGTATCAGTTTAACACTCCTGCTAATATACTAGTTAAAATTAGTATGGGTGTTACAATTGGTATCAGAGCAGGTCGATTCAGACCGTGCCATGGGTCATTAAAGTACAATCCAAGTTTCCGGACCTCTTGGATCCAGGACATTATTCTAGATGTTATGTTCAGTTAAAACTGATCACTTTGACTTGTATATGACAGCTAGGATAAGATGTCTGGGAGAAGAAGAGGTAGACCTCGTACCAATCAAGCTAGTGATGAAAGTGGAGGACCCAGTCTTAATTCATGGGAACAGATGATGCAACAACAGCAGGCCTGGCAGCAGCAATACCAAGAGCAACAAGCTCAGAATGCATTACAGTATCAGCAAATGATGCTGATGATGCAACAGCAATCTCAGCAACAGGCCCAATCTCAACAACAATGGATGGAGATGATGCAGCAGGGACGAGGTTTCCATCCACAGCCACCACCTCCTCCAGTAATTGGGAACCCCGTGTTCCGGGAGTATAACAGACATCATCCTCCGGAGTTTAACGGAGAAGGTGAACCGCAAGAAGCCAGGAAGTGGATTAAACAAATGGAAAAGATTTTTAGAATGGCAGAATGTTCTGAAGAGGACAAAGTGGTTTATGCCACGAACCAACTCAGAGGCGCAGCGGAAGACTGGTGGGAATCTGCTCAGCGCAGGATGGAAGCCAATGGTGTAGAAGTGAATTGGGAGAACTTCAAAGGAGTAATGTTGGAGAAGTATTTACCTTTGTCTTACAAGGTAAAGAAGGAGCAAGAGTTCTTGGAATTGAAGCAAGGTAGTATGTCGGTTGCTGAGTTTACAAAGAAGTTTGAAGAGTTGTCCTACTATTCCACACACAACGAGTATGCTGAGAATGAAGTGTGGAAGATGAACCAGTATAAGCGAGGTTTAAGAGGCGAGATTGACACTGCAGTGAGTCTCCAAAGAACTGCAAGTTATGATGAACTGGTACACGACAGTCTGGTGGTTGAAGCAGGACTTGCTAAGACCTCTAAAGAAAGATCAGCAGCTTATGAGAAGAAGAAGAGCAGGATGTCAGATAAGTATTGTAGTACCCTAATTTTGTCCTACGCATTTTAAAACAAAATCAAAAAAAATCAAAGAGGGGAAAAAAAGTCAAAAGTCAACAAAAGTCAACAGAAAAGTCAACATTTTAAAAAATGATGACTTTTGCGAAGTCTGCGATTTTTCTGCAGATTTTTGGTTTCTTTGATTTAATTCCAGAATCTGTTGCACATCACTTCCATAATTATTTTAAGTAGCATTCATGGCTATTTGGGCCAAGCAAAGCCAGAGTTGAAGGACTTGCCATTAATGCCAAGGTTGGAAGCTTTTTCTTCCAACCTAGCATGTGACAAGCAAGTGGGCTTGCCCTTGGGCAGCTCTAGTCCCTCCCAGGTGACCTGCTAACCACCACAAGGTTGCCAGCCACCTGCTTGAGGACTTTCCTCCTGCTTGCTCCCCCCAAAACCAGTCAAACCAGCTGGATTTTTCACTTGAAAAAACCATGATTGCCTACTCTGTTTTGCAGCAGCTTTTCACCCTCTCACACCAGCCAATTTTAGCCTTTTTCATCCTTCAATCTCTGCACATTACAGTGCACGTTTTCCTTGACCAACCATTGAGATTGCAAGGATTGATCCCCAAGCATTAGCCAATTGCAAATCAACTTTGTTCTTCATCATTACCTTCTAGAATTAGTTGAATTTGTGGCTGAAATCAAGCTGGATCTTGCCCCTTGGTACAAGGCAGGGTTGCCTCTATCCATTAGCATTTAATGCAAAGGGATTCAGCTTGATCTTGGCCACAAATCAGCTGAATTTTGGGGTTGTGTAATGATGACAAAGATTTGATTTTGGCCTATAAATAGAAGGCAATGCCCAAGGATCAAAACACAGTTAACAACAGCATTTCAAGAGCAGAAACTCTATTCATTTTAGCCTACAAATCTCCACCAAACAACCAGAAAAAAACCATCCAACACAAAGCTTTCCAAAGTTCCAAAACCTTCACCAATATTCAAACCTCTTGTGAAAGCTTTCAATCAAATCAAACCAAGTGCAGCTGGAGCTTTGCTAAGGAGTTCTGTAAGTTTCTAAGCACTTATCTTGCATTTATAATTGTGTTTGCATAGCTATTTGGCTCAAAACCTCTTTGTTCTAAAAAACCCCTTTTGAATTTCAAAGAAATCCCAAGGTTTTCAAAAACATCAAAACTGGTTTGTCCAGCCTTTTTCACCCCAAAAACTCAAAGCCTTTCACCCCTCTATAAGGTCCTGAGTGTGTTCAGAAGTTGTTTCTGAACAAATGTTCAGAAACAGCTTCTGAACCCAAAATTTCGCATGCTTCGCAGTGCGAAGTCATGGTCGCAGTGCGACCATGACAGAACTCAGAACCTGAGTTTTTGTGTCAAAACAACCAATTTTTGAGGTTCTAGCCCCAGAGCTCAGACCCTAAGAGTTTTTAAACCCATATTCTTCAAACCATAACAAAGTTTTTGCATAATTTTGACAAAATCACAAGTTCGTACGATCATTTTGTGGATAACTTGTAAAGCAAGTTATGTTCCCAAACTTTCAAAACCACATGAACAAACAAGCTATGTTCATCTTTTCAATCTAAACTTGAACAATAAATATTGTTCATGATGTTCAAAACTCAAAGATGAACATACACCGTTTACGTTCGCATTTTCGCAAAATGAGACGAACTTGCGCGTTTTCTAGCAAAATTTGCTAAACCTTCCCATTTTGGGTTTTCAAACCAAATGTTTTGACATACCTTGGGATTTCTAAAGAATTCAACCCAAAAACATGAATGAAAAAGGGATGGTGTGACGTATGTCTCTCCATCGCCCCGATTGTACGAATGCGTGACGTATGTCTCGTCGCCCGGACAATCGTCATTCCCTTTTTTATAATATGTACAACCCTAACCAAACCAAAACTTGGCCCCTTGTGGTCAATCCAAACCTTTTGGTCCCCCGTTGGCCATTAGACACAAACCCCCGACTCTTCGGAGTCCACTCGGTCAATGTTTGACTTATATGAGTCCATTGTACCTCTCTTGGTCCCATAGCGACCAATTTCAACCCTCTACCCTAACGGACGTACCTTTTAACAATTCTAATGTGATTCGCGAACGAACGCTTAATAAGTCTCCAAGCGCGAGCATACAAGCTACGTTTAATCGCAAGAATTCGGTTAAAACATCGTCCAATTTAAAAACAACCAACACATATACGTTTTTCTACCAAAGAACTACGTATGCTTTGAATTCTCCGACTACCGGGAGATACGTAGGAGCAAGATCGACATCTTGTCAAGCACAATAATAAAAACTTTTTTTTTCTTCCGTTTGTTTTTATCTCTTTTCCCCCCCTTTATTATGTTTTTAACGTAAATGAACATGCACGCAAAGTATTAAAAAAAAACAATTCAAGCTTTAACCAAATAGAAGGTTCCCGTTGAGTACAACGGACGTGAGGGGTGCTAATACCTTCCCCTTGCGTAACCGACTCCCGAACCCGACAATGGTTGCGATGACCTAATCCTTATCCTCATCGTCAAAAGGGTTTTATTATCGTTTCCCTTTACAACAAAAAAAAACTTAAGGGTTTATCAACGTTCCCTTTACACAAAAACTTTGGTGGCGGCTTCACAAAGGCCCTCCGAGCGTTTGCGAACGACCTCGGAGGATTTGCGCGTCTTTTCCCGAGGAAAAAAACGAGGTGCGCACAGCTGGCGACTTCACTGGGGACCCTGTTCCCACTAGCGAGTCAAGCCTAACCTATTTGGTTTAAAGCCAATTGTTTTATTTTCTTTGCGTGCCATGTTTATTTATACATGTTATATTTATGCTTTATGTTTATATTTGCTTTATCTGCTTTATATTCATATCATATATATCAAATGCGGGGGTTACTTGAGTGATGTTACTCCACATTGTTCGGGTTAATGCCGGACGTGTGAGGCTCTCTACCCGAGCTTGAGAAAAACACTAAGTTAGAAGGAGGTTGTGTGCGGAAGCCCGCGTTGACGTATGTCCGTGAGGTGGGATGTCCAACCCCGCTTAGATGAGATTTTCACGTGGAATTAATTGAAGTCATGTCGACGTATGTCCATAGACAACCCTAATTCCATGTGAGGTCTATGACTCTAAGGACCTCTTCTTAGGAGATTTCACAATTTAGAGCCTACATGTGAGGATGGGGGGAAGTTCCGAACCTTCATAAACCATACCCTTGCATAACATTTGCATTCATGAAAGTAATTTTCGCATCGTTTTGCTTTATAGGAGTTTAAAAAGAACGAACAAATATTAGCAAAAAAGAAATATGGATTCCGGGAACAAGAATACGCTCGCCTTCAAAATTAAAGCTCCTAGGGTGGAAAGTTTATTAGCTCTAAGCAAGAGGCTCTCTTCGGTCCACAAGAACATCTTCGAGGCAAGCTATGGGCTAATCCTTGATCTTTTACCCGTAAGAATAGATTCAACCGCCTTAACCACTTTGGCGCAATTCTTCGACCCACCTCTACGGTGCTTCACATTTCAAGACTTCCAACTAGCGCCAACTTTGGAAGAGTTTGAGAAGATTTTGGGTTGTAGCATGAAAGGTCATGAACTCTATCTCGGTCCGGGAAAGGATCCCACATTTGAAGCCATCGCCGAATCATTATACCTCGACACCCAAGAAGTGGCATCTAACTTAGAAGTTAGAGGGAACCTTAAGGGCTTTTCAAGAAAGTTTTTGGAAGCCAAAGCTCGGGATTTACTAGCCAACAAAGAGGTAATGGCCTTCAACGCCATCTTAGCCCTCTTAGTCTACGGGATTGTCTTATTCCCCAACATGGATGATTTCGTAGACTTTCCGGCTCTAGAGGTGTTTATGACTAAAAATCCAGTTCCTACAATCTTAGCGGATTTTTATCATACCCTCTACTCAAGGCATGAACAAGCAAGGGGACGCAAAATTACTTGTTGCACTCCCGTGGTGCAAATTTGGATGATGTCCCACATGCCAAGGAACCGAGACTTTGTGGAAACCGGGCCAAGCTCAAATGGTCGCAACGGATGACAACTCTCGCCGAGAAGGACATCCATTGGTTTTCACCAAACTTAGAGGACCCGGAAATTATCCTCAGCTGCGGGGACTTCCCTAACGTACCCCTCATTGGTACTAAGGGATGTATTAATTACAATCCGGTCCTCTCTCTCCGACAACTAGGTTTTTCAATGGAAGGATAAACCTAACTGACCTTTTGTTGGAAGCTTTCTACTTAAGGGAAGGCGATCAAGACCCGGCATTGCTAGAGAGAATCCGGGGAGCATGGAGCCAAAGTACGCAAGGGAAGGGTCGGCAAGAGAAACTGTGTCGCCAAACCCCTTTATACTCAATGGGTGAAGGAGAGGGTCAAAGCAATCAAGTTACCCTTCGTGGTCATAAACCCTCCAAAACCTCCTACACCTAAACCTATTGCAATCATTCCCAACAAAGAAAGTGGAGGACCTCAAGGCTAAAATTCAAGAACTCCAAAACAAAAACGGAGACTTAGAATTGAAGCACCTCCAAGCTTTAGGAGAAATTACTAGGACGAAGAGAGATCGTGATGAAGTATCACATTCTCTCCTAGTATGCCAAAAACGGCTAAGAATCCTCCGAAGGGAAAAGGGATTGGATAGGAGGCGGCTTGGTTAGTGCGGATGCCAACCTTGATGGCCAAGGACGAAGAGTTGGAAAGAATCTTACATTCCAACCAAGAGCTCAAGAAGTTTGGCGAACTAGCCATCGAAGCTCAACGGAAATGGAGGTTGAAATTTCAAGAGAAAAATCAACAGCTCCAAGAAGTAGTTAAAGACTACAAAGAGCAGCTTCAAGCCGAACGCGTCCAGCGGCAAAGACATGAGAGTCTCTCTCATCAAGGGAGGCTAAAGTGCAATCATCTCGAAGAAGACATCAAGAAATTCGAAGAGTACTTCGATAAGATTGCAAGAGGCTCATGGGGACCACATTGCACAACTGCACGATGAAATTAGAAGTGCAAGAGTCAAGCTAGACCAGCGCAAGGAAGTGAATTGAGTATGTATGGCAAGACGCCACCCGATTAAGTGAGGATTTCACTAAATTGGTTGCATTCTCAAATTTGGTAATCACCCAACTTCCAAAGAAGCTAGTGGAGGCCGAGATTGGTCATGCCCTACTTTGATCATCCCTATGGAGATCCAGAAGTTTATGAAGTTCTGCAAGGACACCATAGATTTCTATAGGGAGGAGATGAGCAAAGCCGAGAAGCGAGCGGCTATTTGATTTGTAATAGCATTAGTTACACTTTGTAAACAAATGTTATTTAATCAAATATATTTTGAAGTATAATCAATCTCCCGGTCTTTAATATTTCGAATTTGCTAATATTAATTGTGCACCTTTAAACTCCATAAAGCAAAATAATAAAAAAAAAACGCATATTTTGCATACTCATAAGCATACATACATCCACATGCATCTTCATGCATTTTTTTCAAAAAAAAAAACTCATTCATGCCCATTAAAACAGTTCAAAGCAATCATAGCCCGAAAACCCCGAAAGCCCTCGGTCCAAGAACCAGATATTCAACACTCGTACGGAACACGAGCTAACAAACAAAGGATCATGGACAATTTGGAACAAACTCAAGCGGCTTTGAGAGAAGAAGTTGATGGAATGAAGGGAAAAATGGATCAAATGCTAGAGTTAATGCAAGCTCTATCGGCACGAGAAGGCCACCCTCGCCCAACAACGGATGCATCCAATGTACAATGGCCTCCGTATGGTTTACCTGTGAATTATACCCCACCATTCGAAAATGAGGGTCAAGGACCACCTCCACCACCGTTCACAATCCCCGTAAGGAATGAAGAGCGTCGTCCTCAAGGAACTTCCACTACTCAACACAAAGTAATTCCCCATGATGTGGAAAATAGCCAGCTAAGGCAATCTGCTCCCGACACCACCCACCAAGACAATGATACCACCCAAATGTATCGAGTTTTGGAAGAAAGGTTGAAATGTCGAAGGGTTCAGCTCATACGGTGCCCACAACGCCTTGGACATGTGCCTAGTGCCCGACGTGGTAATTCCTCCGAAGTTCAAAGTACCGGACTTCGAGAAGTACAAAGGAATTCAATGCCCTCGGAACCATCTAAGGATGTTCTGTAGGAAGATGGCAGCCTACGCAATGAACGAGAAACTCATGGTGCATGTGTTTCAAGATAGTTTAAGCGGAGCGTCCTTGGATTGGTACATGCAGCTCGGGCGTACCCATGTCCAAACTTGGAAGGATCTAGCCGATGCCTTCCTAAAGCAATACAAATATAATTTGGACATGGCTCCAAATAGGATGCAACTACAAAACCTCCTACAAAGAAGCAACGAGTCCTTCAAGGAGTACGCTCAGCGGTGGAGAGAACTAGCTTCTCGTGTACAACCACCACTATTGGAGAGAGAACTTGTCGACACCTTTATGGGCACACTTCAAGGCCCATATTACGACAAGATGATTGGAAGTACGTCTGCCGGTTTCTCCGATCTAGTCATGGTCGGTGAAAGAATAGAAGATGGAGTGAAGAGAGGAAAAATCCAAGGCTCTTCAGAAGCTCAAAGTGGAGCTAGAAAGCCCCCCAGCAACTTTCACAAAAAGAAAGAGGGGGAGACAAATGCCGTTCTAATGGGACCATCCTACCCACCACCGAATCAAATGCCTCACTACCACTATCCTTATGTGGCAGCAGCAACGGCTCAAGGGCGTTACTCACCTCAAGTAATTCCCGCAACTCCACCTCGACAACCAGTAGTGTTGCCTCAGCAAAATCAACAGCAACAGCAACAAGGCGGGTACCCACCAAGGAATCAAGCGAGCTCAAGGAACAGTTACTTTAATAGGCAGTTTGATCCTGTACCTATGTCTTATGGTCAAATCCTACCATACCTAATCCAAAAGGGTATGGTCGAGACAAGACTACTACCACCAATGTCGCCACCATATCCACAGTGGTACGACGCAAATGCCAAGTGCGATTTCCACGCAGGATCCGTGGGGCACAATATCGAAAACTGTAGAGTTTTCAAACACAAGGTGCAGGATCTTATTGACAAGAAGCTGTTATCCTTCAAAGAGGAAAGCCCCAATGTGAAGAACAACCCATTGCCAGGGGCATAGCGGGTCCCTCCTGTAAATGTGGTGGAGGAACAAGAGGGACTTTGGTCCAGTCCAAAGGGTATCCAATGTTAAAACTCCCCTGTCAACCATAAGGGAGCGTTTAACCGGCTTTGGACTGTTCGAGGAAATGCACGCCAACTGTGAAGCCTGCAAGGTCAACCCGAATGAGTGCGAAGAGTTGAGGAGCTGTCTTCAAGAGTTAATGGACCAAGGTTGGATCCAAATTGGTTATATAAAGGATGGCACGGACATTGCTACCTTAGAGTCTAACGGCCCAAAACCTCTCGAGATCCTATACCAAAGGAGAGAGGTACCAATGCCAATACAACCCATAACATTCCACGTACCTGCACCCTTCTCTTTTGAAAGCACAAAGAGGGTACCATGGAATTACCAACCTGTGGCCTATGTGGAAGGAAAACCACTAGCCAAAATCGAGCCCAGCATCACTAACATTACCGGTGTTGGAGGAATGACTAGAAGTGGTAGAGTCTTCGCTCCGAAAGAACTCGGGAAGACGCCAGCCGTACTACCAAGAGAACCGCTCAAAGAAAAGAGCGTGGAGGAAAAAGAGAACCAAGCGGGGCCTTCTCAAAAGGCAATCCCGCAAAAAGAGGCCGAAGAGTTCCTAAGGATAATCCAAAAGAGCGAGTACAAGATCATTGACCAGCTAGGTCAAACTCCCTCCAAGATCTCTATGCTATCCTTACTACTCAGCTCGGAAGCACACCGAGAAGCACTACTGCGGATCCTCAGTGAGGCACATGTCACCAAGGACATTCCGGTGGACCAATTCGACGGGATAGTCGGAAATATCACCTCAAGTAGGTACTTGGGTTTCAATGGCGATGAGCTACCCGACGAGGGGCACATTCATAACCGCGCCTTACATATCTCCGTGAAATGCATGGACCACATCCTCTCAAGAGTGCTAGTAGACACGGGGTCATCATTGAATGTCATGCCCAAGACTACCCTCCTCAAACTATCATGTGAAGGGACCGTAATGAAGCCCAGCGCCTTGGTCGTAAAAGCTTTCGATGGGTCAAGAAGAGCCGTTATAGGGGAGATTGACTTGCCAGTCCAAATCGGACCTAAGGTTTTCACCATAACCTTCCAAGTCATGGATATTAATCCAACATACAGTTGTCTTCTCGGACGACCATGGATCCATGCAGCCGGAGCCATTACCTCTACCCTGCACCAGAAACTGGAGTTCATCATTGATAACCAAATGATTGTAGTTTCCGGGCAAGAGGACATGATGGTAAGCCATCTCTCATCTTTCCGTTATATAGAAACGGATGAAGAAGCTGTGGACGTCCCATTCCAATCTTTGGAAGTGGCGAATGTCGTGACATTGAGCTCGAAGCCCAAGGAAGAGGCTAGGACAGCCATGTCATCATGGAGGGCGATAAGAGAGGCCCTAGAAGAAAGCCGACCCACCGGGTGGGGCAAGTTAGTGGACATACCGGAGAAGAAAAATCGCTTCGGGTTGGGGTATCATCCATCAGCCGAAACTTTCTCAAAGCCTTCAAAGCAAGGGATCCTCCCCATTTCGGAAACATTCATCAGTGCGGGGTTTATCCATGAAGATCAAGTGGCTCTACTCGAAGATGTAGACGAAGACGTGCCTGATTTGGTGTACCGTTGCGCTTCGGATGAAGCTTTGAACAATTGGAGGGCTATCGCGATTCCGGAGATCATTACCAGGATTAAGTAATAAACCATGTTTGTTTGTTTTTACTTTTAAAAAAAATCATCATTTAGCTCTGCCCAAGGCAAATGATTAGTCGTGTGGGGCCCCCATGTTTTAAAAGTTATTTACAATCATGAATAAAAGCAATCTTTTATGATCATTTGAGTCTTTTTCTTTTTGCATTTGTTTTTAAAAAATTTTTCTACAAAAAAGCCTAAAAAAAAAAATCATACTCATGCAGATCTACAAATCCACCCTCCAAAAACAACACTGCCTTAAACCCTTATGACTTCGATTGCCCGATTAATCAAACGGAAGATGATGAAGAGGACGATTATGAACCACCTGAAGAATTGTCCAGACTTGCAAATCAAGGGGATAGGGTAATACAACCTCACCAAGAATCAGTTGAAAAGGTCAACTTGGGGACCGAAGAGGATAAGAAAGAGGTCAAGATAGGAGCCTCCCTGCACGAGGATGTGAAAGGAAAGTTGATCAAGCTTCTGCAAGAGTACGTGGACGTATTCGCTTGGTCGTATCAAGACATGCCGGGTTTAGACCCTAATATTGTTGTACACAAGCTGCCACTCAAGCCGGAATGCCCGCCAGTGAAGCAGAAATTGAGAAGAACTCGACCAGATATGGCTCTCAAAATCAGAGAAGAGGTCAAAAAGCAATTCGATGCCGGCTTCTTAGCTGTAACCAAGTATCCAACATGGGTTGCCAACATTGTGCCAGTTCCGAAGAAAGATGGCAAGGTGAGAATGTGTGTGGATTATCGGGACTTGAATAGAGCAAGCCCAAAGGATGATTTCCCGCTACCACACATCGACATATTGGTGGACAACACAGCCCAATTCTCAGTCTTTTCCTTTATGGATGGTTTCTCGGGATATAACCAAATCAAGATGGCTCCAGAGGACATGGAGAAAACTACATTCATCACTCCATGGGGGACATTCTGCTATAAGGTAATGCCTTTCGGATTAACAAATGCCGGGGCAACATACCAAAGAGCAATGGTGACTCTTTTCCACGACATGATCCATAAGGAAATTGAGGTCTATGTCGACGATATGATTGCCAAATCCCAAACGGAGGAGGATCATCTAGTCCATCTACAAAAGCTTTTCGAACGCCTAGGAAAGTTCAAGCTGCGCTTAAATCCTAACAAGTGCACATTTGGCGTTAGATCCGGGAAGTTATTGGGCTTCATCGTCAGCCAAAGAGGTATTGAAGTGGATCCCGATAAGGTGAAGGCCATCCAAGAAATGCCAGCCCCAAATACCGAGAAAGAAGTCCGGGGTTTATTAGGAAGATTGAACTACATCGCTAGGTTCATCTCACACATGACAGCTACCTGCGAACCAATCTTCAAGCTGCTAAGGAAAAACCAAGCCGTTCATTGGAACGAGGATTGCCAAGAGGCGTTTGACAAGATCAAACAATACCTGCAAGAACCACCGATCTTAATACCTCCGGTTCCGGGTAAGCCCCTCATCTTATACCTAACCGTACTTGAAGGATCAATGGGTTGTGTGTTAGGACAACAAGATGAAACGGGAAGAAAAGAGCACGCAATCTACTACCTAAGCAAGAAGTTTACCGACTGTGAAACAAGGTATACTTCACTTGAAAAGACTTGCTGCGCTTTAGCATGGGCTGCTCGACGTCTAAGGCAATACATGTTGACCCATACAACTTGGTTGATATCGAAGATGGATCCCATCAAGTACATCTTCGAAAAGCCTGCCCTCACAGGGAAGATAGCCCGTTGGCAAATGCTGCTGTCTGAGTACGACATCCAATATGTTGCTCAAAAAGCCATCAAAGGGAGTGTTTTATCCGAGCACCTTGCTCACCAACCATTGGAGGATTATCAACCCATACAATTTGACTTCCCGGACGAAGATGTCGTAGCTTTGAATGACGAAGAAGTCACAAACGATGATGAAGGGCCAGAACCAGGAGCTCAATGGAAGCTCGCTTTCGACGGCGCCTCAAATGCCATGGGGCACGGTATCGGAGCAGTTTTAATCTCCCCAAGAAATGGATACCAGCCCTTCACAGCAAGGTTGTGCTTTGACTGCACCAATAACATGGCAGAATATGAAGCATGTATCCTAGGCCTCGAAGCAGCAATTGATCTAAGGATCAAAAACCTTGAAGTATACGGTGACTCAGCCTTAGTCATCTATCAAGTCAAAGGAGAATGGGAAACGAGACATCCCAATTTAATTCCCTACCAAGCCCGGGTTGTAGAATTGATCAAGCATTTTGATGAAATCAACTTCCACCACATACCTCGAGAAGAAAATCAGGTAGCAGATGCTTTGGCTACATTATCATCAATGTACCAAGTAAATTCCTACAACGAAGCACCAATCATAAGGATGGATCGTAGAGACAAACCAGTTGTATGCGCATCAGTCGAAGAAGAACTTGACAACAAACCTTGGTTCTACGACATCAAGCGATACCTCGAAGAGCAAGAGTATCCAGAAAATGTCTCGCACACCGACAAGAGGACCCTCAGAAGATTGGCATCCCAGTTCTTCCTCAGTGGAAATACCCTCTACAAAAGAAATTATGACATGGTCCTACTCAGATGCGTGGATAAACATGAAGCGGACATGCTCATCAAAGAAATCCACGAGGGATCTTTTGGAACCCATGCTAATGGGCATGCAATGGCAAAGAAAATCCTAAGGGCGGGCTACTATTGGTTAACCATGGAAGCTGATTGTTTCCACTATGCCAAGACTTGTCACAAGTGCCAGATTTACGCCGACAAAGTGCATGTGCCACCAACTCCACTGAACGTCATGACTTCACCTTGGCCATTCTCTATGTGGGGCATAGACATGATTGGAATGATCGAGCCCAAAGCGTCAAATGGACATCGCTTCATCCTCGTTGCCATCGACTACTTCACCAAATGGGTAGAAGCAGCTTCATACGCAAACGTAACCAAACAAGTGGTAGCCCGATTCATCAAGAAGGAAATCATTTGCCGTTATGGTACTCCCCACAAAATTATCACCGATAATGGGGCAAACCTGAACAACAAGACAATGAAGGAGTTGTGCAAAGATTTCAAGATTGAGCACCATAATTCCTCCCCTTACCGACCAAAGATGAACGGTGCGGTAGAAGCAGCCAATAAGAACATAAAGAAGATCATCCAGAAGATGGTGACAACATATAAGGATTGGCATGAGATGCTTCCCTTTGCGCTACATGGCTACAGAACAGCCGTTCGCACTTCAACTGGGGCAACCCCCTTCTCCTTAGTATACGGTATGGAAGCTGTTCTCCCCGTAGAGGTGGAAATTCCTTCGCTAAGGGTCTTGATGGAAACCAAGCTAGAAGAAGCTGAATGGGTCCAAACAAGGTTCGACCAACTGAATCTCATAGAGGAGAAGCGTCTGACGGCAATATGTCACGGACAACTCTATCAAAGGAGGCTCAAGAGAGCATTCGACAAGAAGGTCCGTCCTCGAGAATTCAAAGAAGGAGACCTAGTGCTCAAGAAGATATTACCTATCCACAAAGATCCCCGAGGGAAGTGGACTCCCAGCTATGATGGGCCGTACGTGGTAAAGAAAGCTTTCTCAGGCGGAGCCCTGATCATCACCACTATGGACGGAGAGGAATTCCCACTATCAATAAACTCCGATGCAGTCAAGAGGTATTATGCCTAAAGAAAAAAAAAGAAAAGAAAAGAAAAAAAAGCTCGCTAAATCGAAAACCTGAAAGGGCGGTTTAGGCAATAGAGAGCGTCCTGCTAGATTGAAAACCTGAAAAGGCGGTCTAGGCAAAAATTAAGGACATCAAAAAAGGAAATACACCCCGGTGGATTGAAAACTCGAAAGAGCGATCCAGGCAAAAGTTAGGGGGTAACAGAAAGAAAGGCAATGACTGCAGCATCCAAACTCCGGACAAGATTCAAGAGGAGAGGAATCGGTCTCGTCAGCATCTTCCACCAAGCGAAAATATCGAAGTCATAAGGAAATAGCATGTGTTGTGCCAAAACCAACCATTTTCTTTTTGCTTTTTTTTCTTGTCTTTCTCTATCTCACTTCTCACTTTGTGTATTTTTTACCCATTCAAGAGGTCAAATCTGCATTGAATAAATTTCCTTTTTGTTATTTTATGTTCTCAGTAGCGCATAAAATTTTGTTTTATTCATGATGAAAATGCTTTAAAACATGGGAAATAAACAAAAGAATTTTCTTCCAAAAAGAGAAAAAAAAAACACAAACAAACTTTGCTTTATTTTGAATCTTCGTGAATTCTGAAAGAATTGCGGTAATTCCCACCAAAATATTGCACCAAAGGACTTATGCTCCTTAGCTAAGGCAAGTGCGTAGCTCGCGGCACGCGGAGCGCAATCAACCCCCAAGGGTCAAGCGGAGCAAAATTCCCCAATAAACACCCTGAGCATCCAAACACCAAACAAGGCTGGATATCGATCATGCTTCCAAAATGATCCTTACATCCCCATAAGCCAAACCTCATTGATATTCCCCAGGGAATCTCAACCCCAAACAAAAGTCCAATCATTATTGGCAAACAAAACACAAATCTTCGGGCTTAGGCTCGAACTACACCGGTTTTGATCCCATTTGGGTATGTAGGCAAAGGACCTCGTCCTTCCAAACCGACCAACCAAAAACAAACAAAACACAAATTTTCGGGCTTAGGCTCGAACTACACCGGTTTTGATCCCATTTGGGTATGTAGGCAAAGGACCTCGTCCTTCCAAACCGACCAACCAAAAAACAAACAAAACACAAATTTTCGGGCTTAGGCTCGAACTACACCGGTTTTGATCCCATTTGGGTATGTAGGCAAAGGACCTCGTCCTTCCAAACCGACCAACCAAAAAACAAACAAAACACAAATTTTCGGGCTTAGGCTCGAACTACACCGGTTTTGATCCCATTTGGGTATGTAGGCAAAGGACCTCGTCCTTCCAAACCGACCAACCAAAAAACAAACAAAACAAAAAAAAGAGAGCCCAATTGTCAGTAACACAACCACAAACGAAGACCGACTCTGCTCGGCACCCAGCCAGCATTTTTTCATTTTTATTCATGCATGCATATTTAAAACCATTCATACACATGCATTTCATTTCATAAAACATGCATCCTCAACAAGGATCCTCCAGTGAGTATCACATATTCACCAACATCCATCAACATTCAACCAGGGGCACCTATTTAGGGTAAGACCGCAGCTCGTTAGGAATCGACATTCAGAAGCAGTGCCTGAATAAGATCACCTAGTTTAGGTATCCACCTCTAGAAGCAGTACCTAGAGTAGATCACCTCCCCCAGTGTATCGACCTTCAGTGTTAGCGGCTGAATAAGATCACAACTCGTTAGGAATCGACATTCAGAAGCAGTGCCTGAATAAGATCCCCTAGCTTAGGTATCGACCTCTAGAAGCAGTACCTAGAGTAGATCACCTACATCCATGTTCGACCTCTAGAAGCAATACCTAGAGTAAAACACCTACCTCAATGTTCCACCTCTAGAAGCAGTACCTAGAGTAAACTTCCGTCTTAGGTATCGACCTCTAGTCACATCCTAGAGTAGATCACCTCCATCAACGTTCCACCTCTAGAAGCAGTGCCTAGAGAAGATCACCATCCCCAGGAATCGGCCTCTAGAAGCAGTGCCTAGATAAGATTACCTTCACTCCCCAGTGGATCTACCTCCAGTGTTAGCGGCTGGATACGATCAGCCTTTACCAACCATTGCATTTGCATTTCGCGAAGGACAAAATTCGGGTCCTTCTTTTTACTTAATTGATCTCCGCAAAGAGTTCATGAGATGCCCTCGGCACTCACGCACTCTATGCGAAGACACAATTAAGTAGGGGCAGCTGTAGTACCCTAATTTTGTCCTAAGCATTTTAAAACAAAAATCAAAAAAATATCAAAAAAGGGGAAAAAGTCAAAAGTCAACAAAAGTCAACAGAAAAGTCAACATTTTAAAAATGATGACTTCGCACTGCGAAGCTCCCTTCGCACTGCGAAGTCTGCGATTTTTCTGCAGATTTTTGGTTTCTTGGATTTAATTCCAGAATTTGCTGCATATCACTTCCATAATTATTTTAAGTAGCATTCATGGCTAATTGGGCCAAGCAAAGCCAGAGTTGAAGGACTTGCCATTAATGCCAAGGTTGGAAGCTTTTTCTTCCAACCTAGCATGTGACAAGCAAGTGGGCTTGCCCTTGGGCAGCTCTAGCCTCTCCCATGTGACCTGCTAACCACCACAAGGTTGCCAGCCACCTGCTTGAGGACTTTCCTCCTGCTTGCTCCCCCAAAAACCAGTCAAACCAGCTGGATTTTTCACTTGAAAAAGCCATGATTGCCTACTCTGTTTTGCAGCAGCTTTTCACCCTCTCACACCAGCCATAAGTAGCCTTTTCATCCCTCAATCTCTGCACATTACAGTGCACGTTTTTATTGACCAACCATTGAGATTGCAAGGATTGATCCCCAAGCATTAGCCAATTGCAAATCAGCTTTGTTCTTCATCATTACCTTCTAGAATTAGTTGAATTTGTGGCTGAAATCAGGCTGGATCTTGCCCCTTGGTACAAGGCAAGGTTGCCTCTATCCCTTAGCATTTAATGCAAAGGGATTCAGCTGGATCTTAGCCACAAATCAGCTGAATTTTGGGATTGTGTAATGATGACAAAGATTTGGTTTTGGCCTATAAATAGAAGGCAATGCCCAAGGATTCAAAACACAGTTAACAACAGCATTTCAAGAGCAGAAACTCTACTCATTTTAGCCTACAAATCTCCACAAATAACCAGAAACAAACCATCCAACACAAAGCTTTCCAAAGTTTCAAAACCATCACCAATATTCAAACCTCTTGTGAAAGCTTTCAATCAAATTAAATCAAGTGCAGCTGGAGCTTTGCTAAGGAGTTCTGTAAGTTTCTAAGCACTTATCTTGCATTTATAATTGTGTTTGCATAGCTATTTTGGCTCAAAACCTTTTGATCCTAAAAAACCCCTTTTGAATTCCAAAGAAATCCCAAGGTTTTCAAAACATCAAAACTGGTTTGTCCAACCTTTTTCACCCCAAAAACTCAAAGTTTTTCACCCACCTATAAGGTCCTGAGTGTGTTCAGAAGTTGTTTCTGAACAAAAGTTCAGAAACAGCTTCTGAACCCAAAATTTCGCATGCTTCGCAGTGCGAAGTCATGGTCGCAGTGCGACCATGACAGAACTCAGAACCTGAGTTTTTGTGTCAAAACAACCAATTTTTGAGGTTCTAGCCCCAGAGCTCAGAGCCTAAGTGTTTTTAAACCCATGTTCTTCAAACCATAACAAAGTTTTTGCATATTTTGGCAAAATCACAAGTTCGTACGACCATTTTGTGGATAACTTGTAAAGCAAGTTATCTTCCCAAACTCTCAAACAAGCATGAACAAACAAGCTATGTTCATCTTTTCAATCTAAACTTGAACAATAAATGTTGTTCATGATGTTCAAAACTCAAAGATGAACATACACCGTTTACGTTCGCATTTTCGCAAAATGAGACGAACTTGCGCGTTTTTTAGCAAATTTGCTAAACCTTCCCATTGTGGGTTTTCAAACCAAATGTTTTGACATACCTTGGGATTTCTAAAGGATTCAACCCAAAAACATGAATGAAAAAGGGATGGTGTGACGTATGTCTCTCCATCGCCCCGATTGTACGAATGCGTGACGTATGTCTCGTCGCTCGGACAATCGTCATTCCCTTTTTTTAATATGTACAACCCTAACCAAACCAAATCTTGGCCCCTTGTGGTCAATCCAAGCCTTTTGGTCCCCCGTTGGCCATTAGACTCAAACCCCCGACTCTTCGGAGTCCACTCGGTCAATGATTGACTTAATGAGTCCATTGCACCTCTCCTGGTCCCATAGCGACCAATTTCAACCCTCTACCCTAACGGACGTACCTTTTAACAATTCTAATGTGATTCGCGAACGAACGCTTAATAAGTCTCCAAGTGCGAGCATACAAGCTACGTTTAATCGCAAGAATTCGGTTAAAACATCGTCCAATTAAAATCAACCAACACATATACGTTTTTCTACCAAAGAACTACGTATGCTTTGAATTCTCCGACTACCGGGAGATACGTAGGAGCAAGATCGACATCTTGTCAAGCACAATAATAAAAAAAACCTTTTTTTCTTTCTTTCGTTTGTTTTTATCTCTTTCCCCCCCTTTATTATATTTTTAACATAAATAAACATGCGCGCAAAGTATTAAAAAACAATTCAAGCTTTAACCAAATAGAAGGTTCCCGTTGAGTACAACGGACGTGAGGGGTGCTAATACCTTCCCCTTGCGTAACCGACTCCCGAACCCGACAATGGTTGCGATGACCTAATCCTTATCCTCATCGTCAAAAGGGTTTTATTATCGTTTCCCTTTACAACAAAAAAAAACTTAAGGGTTTATCATAGTTCCCTTTACACAAAAACTTTGGTGGCGGCTTCACAAAGGCCCTCCGAGCGTTCGAGGACGACCTCGGAGGATTTGCGCGTCTTTTTCCCGAGGAAAAAAACGAGGTGCGCACAGCGCGCAAATAAAATAAAAACAATTGGCTTAAAAGCCAAATAGATTAGGCTTGACTCGCTAGTGGGAAAAAGATCCCCAGTGAAGTCGCCTGCTGTGCGCACCTCGTTTAAAAAACGCGCAAATCCCCCGAGGTCGTTCGTAAACGCTCGGAGGGCCTTTGTGAAGTCGCCACCAAAGTTTTTGTGTAAAGGGAACGTTGATAAACCCTTAAGTTTTTTTTATTAAAGGGAAACGATAATAAAACCCTTGACGATGAGGAAAGGATGGTCATCGCAACCATTGTCGGGTTCGGGAGTCGATTACGCAAGGGGAAGGTATTAGCACCCCTTACGTCCGTTGTACTCAACGGGAACCTTCTATTTGGCTAAAGCTTAAATTGTTTTTAGATGTTTTGCGCGCATGCTTATCTATGTCAAAAGAAAATATACTAAAAGGGGGGAAAGAGATAAAAACAAACGAAAGAGAAAAAAAGAAAGAGTTTTTTATTATTGCGCTTGACAAGATGTCGATCTTGCTCCTACGTATCTCCCGGTAGTCGGAGAATTCAAAGCGTACGTAGTTCTTTAGTAGAAAAACGTACATATGTTGGTTAATTTTAAATGGACGATGTTTTAACCAAATTCTTGCGATTAAAACGTAGCTTGTATGCTCGCGCTCGGGAGACTTATTAAGCATATAGCTTGTATGCTCGCGCTTGGGAGACTTATTAAGCGTTTGTTCATGAATCGCGTTAGAATTGTTAAAAGGTACATCCGTTGGGTAAAAGGGTTCGAATTGGTCGCTATGGGACCAATAGAGGTGCAATGGACTCATACGAGTCGATCATTGACCGAGGGGACTCCAACGAGTCGAGGGATTGTTCGATTGATCCACTGAGATCAAGAACGGGTACAATGGACTCGGACGAGTCGAACATTGACCGAGTGACTCAAACGAGTCGAGGGATGGAATCTAGTGGCCACGGGGGACCAAAAGGTTCGGATTGACCACAAGGGGCCAAGATTTGGTTTGGTTATGGTTGGATACGTTAAAAAGGAATGACGATTGTCCGAACGACGAGACAGACGTCACGCATTCGTACAATCGGGGCAATGGAGAGACATACGTCACACCATCCCTTTTTCATTCAAGTTTTTGGGTAGAATTCTTTTAGAAATCCCAAGGTATATCAAAACATTTGGTTTGAAAACCCAAAATGGAAAGATTTAGCAATTTTGCTAGAAAACGCACAAGTTCGGCTCGTTTTGCGAACGGTTTTGAAAAGCGAACAAATTCGGCGTATGTTCATGCTTGAGTTTTGAAAATCATGAACAATGTTTATTGTTCAAGTTTTAATTTGAAATGATGAACATAGCTTGTTTGTTCATGCTGTTTTGAAAGTTTGGGAACATAACTTGTTTTGCAAGTTATCCACAAAATGTCACCCGGACTTGCGAATTTTCCAATATTGTGCAAAATCCTTGAATTGGTTTGAAAAACATGAGTTTTAAAACTCCTAGGTTCTGAGCTCTTGGGCTAAAACCTCAAAAAATTGGCCATTTGGGCACCTAAACTCAGATTCTGAGTTCTGTCATGGTCGCTCTGCGACCATGACTTCGCACTGCGAAGCATGCGAATTTTTGAGTTCAGAAGCTGTTTCTGAACTTTTGTTCAGAAACAACTTCTGAACACACTCAGGACCTTTTAGGTGAGTGAAAAGCTTTGAGTTTTTGGGATGAAAAAGGCTGGACAAACCAGTTTTGATGTTTTGAAAACCTTGGGATTTCTTTGAAATTCAAAAGGGGTTTTTTAGAACCAAAAGGTTTTGAACCAAAATTGCTATGCAAACACAAAAGAAAATGCAAAACAAAAGCTTGGAATACTTACAGAGATCCTTAGCAAAGCTCCAGCTGCAATGGATTTGAATTGATTGAAGGTTCTTGCAAGGTTTTGAATGTTGATGAAGGTTTTGAACTTTGTGAGGCTTTGTGTTTGGATTGGTTTTTTTCTGGTTGTTTGTAAGTTTTTGTAAGCTGGAATGAGTAGTGTTTCTGCTCTTAAATTGCTGTTATGAGAAGTGTTTGTAACCTTGGGCATTACCTTCTATTTATAGGCCAAAACCAAATCAAATTCATCATTAGAAATCCCCAAAATCCAGCTGATTTATGGGCTAGGATCAGGCTGAATCCCTTTGCATTCAATGCTAATGGATAGAGGCAACCTTGCCTTGTGCCAAGGGGCAAGACTCAGCCTGATTTCAGCCACAAATTCAAAGGTTTTAGGATAGTAATGATGATGAAATAGGGCTGAATTGCAATTGGCCAAGCTTGGGGATCAATCCTTGCAATCTCAATGGTTGATCAATAAAAACGTGCACTGTGATGTGCAGAGATTGGGGGATGCAAAAGGCTATAATTGGCTGGTGTGAGAGGGTGAAAAGCTGCTGCAAAACAGAGTAGGCACTCATGGCTTTTTCAAGTGAAAAATCCAGCTGGTTTGACTGGTTTTGGGGGAGCAAGCAGGAGGAAAGTCATCAAGCAGGTGGCTGGCAACCTTGGGGTGGTTAACAGGTCACTTGGGAGGGACAAGAGCTGCCCAAGGGCAAGCCCACTTGCTTGTCACATGCTAGGTTGGAAGAAAAAGCTTCCAACCTTGGCATTAATGGCAAGTCTCTCATTTCAGGTTTTGCTTGACCCAAATAGCCATGAATGCTGATTAAAATAAATATGGAAATGATATGCAACAAAATCTGGAATTAAATCAAAAACACCAAAATTCTGCAGAAAAGTCGCAGACTTCGCAGTGCGAAGTCATCATTTTTGAAATGTTGACTTTTCTGTTGACTTTTGTTGACTTTGACTTTTTCTCCCTCTTTGATTTTTTTTGATTTTTTGTTTTAAAAGGCTTAGGACAAAATTGGGGTACTACAGCTGCCCCTACTTAATTGTGTCTTTGCATAGAGTGTGTGAGTGCCGAGGGCATCTCATGAACTCTTTGCGAAGATCAATTAGGTAAAAGAAGGACCCGAATTTTGTCCTTCGCGGAATGAAAATATTGCAATGAAAGTAAAATATGCAAATGCAATGATTCGAAAAGGTTGATCGTATCCAGCCGCTAACACTGGAGGTAGATTCACTGGGGATGAAGGTAATCGTATACAGCCGCTTACACTGGAGGTAGACTCCTAAAGGCAAAGGTGATCTTATCTAGCCGCTTACACTAGAGGTCGATACCTAATGGGGAAGTGATCTTATTCAGCCGCTAACACTGAAGGTCGAACACTGAGGGAGGTGATCTTATCTAGCCGCTTACACTAGAGGTCGATACCTAAGGATAGGTAATCTTATTCAGCCGCTAACACTGAAGGTCGATTCCTAAACAGGGGAGTGATCTTATTCAGCCGCTAACATTGAAGGTCGAACACTGAGGGAGGTGATCTTATCTAGCCGCTTACACTAGAGGTCGATACCTAAGATAGGTAATCTTATTCAGCCGCTAACACTGAAGGTCGATTCCTAACGGGGAGTGATCTTATTCAGCCGCTAACACTGAAGGTCGAACACTGAGGGAGGTGATCTTATCTAGCCGCTTACACTAGAGGTCGATACCTAAGATAGGTAATCTTATTCAGCCGCTAACACTGAAGGTCGATTCCTAACGGGGAGTGATCTTATTCAGCCGCTAACACTGAAGGTCGAACACTGAGGGAGGTGATCTTATCTAGCCGCTTACACTAGAGGTCGATACCTAAAATAGGTAATCTTATTCAGCCGCTAACACTGAAGGTCGATTCCTAACGGGGATGGTCTTACCCTAAATAGGTGCCTTTGGTTGAACCGGAAAACATGATGGTATGATGCATGTTATGCAGTATGAAATGCAATGCAATATAATATGAGATAGACTCAATCAAAGATTCCCGCTGGGGGATTGGGGACAGTTTGTGAAGGAGGTTCACTGGGGAACACTTACTTAACTGTTGATGGAGGCTGGTGAATAAGTGATATTCACTGGAGAATCCTTGTTGAGGATGCATGACATGATTTATGAAATGCATGTGTATGAATGATTTGTATATGCATGCATGAATGAAATTGACATGATGCATGAATTATGTTATGCATGATATGTGGGATGCATGATTGGGTGCCGAGCAAGGTCGGTCTTGGTTGTGGTTGTGCCAATGATGATTGGACTTTTTGTTTGTTTTGTTTGGAAGGACAAGGTCCTTTGCCTACATACCCGAATGGGATCAAAACCGGTGTAGTTCGGGCTTATCCTGGGGATTTGTGTTTGTCTGCCAATGATGATTGGACTTTTTGTTTTGGGTTGAGACTCCCTGGGGGATGTCAATAAGGTTTGGCTTCGTGGGGATATAAGGATCATTTTGGAAGCATGATCAATATCCAGCCTTAGTGGATGAAAAAGATGTATGAGGGTGAGCTTTATTTGGGGAAATTTGTTCCTCTGACACCCGGGATCTTTGCGTTTTACGCGCCGTGGGCTACGCACTAGTTTCTAATGAAGAGTGAGATCTTGAAGTGACTGATGAAAGTTTTCAAGTCTTGAGTCCTTTGATGCAATGCCGGAGACCAACAAAATTCTTTCGACATTGAACGTCCAAGTAAAAAAACACATTTTTTTTTTGTTTTTTTTATGTTATTCCCATATTTCAATGCATTATCTATCATGAATAAAAACACATTTTATGAGCAAGTAAGGACGCATAACAATGAAAAGGTTTTAAAAATGACTTTGATTCAACGAAACTTAGTCCCTTGTATGGGTAACTATTCGTGAAAATGTAATCCCTATAAGAGGTGATTACTGAGATAGAGAAAAAGGAAGAAACAAAAAGGCAAATGAAAATTTGCTTGGGTTTCACGTGCTACTTTCCCTATGACTTCGAAATAATTTGTTTTTGAAAGATGATAATGAGGTTGATTCTTTCCCTCTTGAATTCTGTCCGGACCTCACGTGCCGCAGTCTTTTTTGCCTTTTTTTTTTTTGAAACCCCTAATTTTTACCTGGACCGCTCCTTCGAGTTTTCAGTCCACTGGGGTATATTTCCTTTTTTGATGTCCTTAATTTTTGCCTAGACCGCCTTTTCAGGTTTTCGATCTACCAGGACGCTCTCTATTGCCTAAACCGCCCTTTCAGGTTTTCGATTTAGCGAGCTCTTTTTTCTTTTTGGCATATATATTTTTTTTGACTGCGCCGGAGTTTATTGATAGGGGGATTTTTGTGGGTGGGTAATATCCTTTTTCCCAAGCATTAAGTCTCCTTCTCTAAATTCTCGAGAGCGAACTTTCTTGTTGAACTGTCCATGCCACAATGCTGTAAGGTGTTTCTCTTTTATGAGGTTCAGTTGGTCGAACCTTGTTTGTGTTTGAATGCCAATGGAAATTGGGCTTTCGGTGTTTGGATGCCGAATAAGGTCGGACTTTTTATGATGGGGTGTCGAACGAGGTCGGGCTTTTATGATGGGATGCCGAGCGAGATCGGGCTTTTGTTTTTTTGGATGCCGAGCAAGGTCGGGCTTCTTTGATGGGATGCCGAGCGAAGTCGGGCTTTTGTTTTTTTTGGATGCCGAGCAAGGTCGGGCTTTTGTTGGAAATGGGGTTTGTGAGGGCCAATGGAAATTGGGCTTTTTGTTTGGCAATTGTGTGTGCCAATAAAAATTGATCTTTTGTTGGAGATGTGAGGAATGCCAGTGACGACTGGGCTTTTTGTGTTTGGGGATGCCAATAAAAATTGGGCTTTGTTTGTTTGGGAATGTGAGGAATGCCAATGACGACTTGGCTTTTGGTGGGAAATTGTGGGGAGTGCCGTAACGGCAAATGGTTTCTTTTTTTGATGAATTGGGCGACCACTTGTTTGGTCATGTTTGCATAGGAAGCTGCTTCGACCCATTTGGTGAAACAGTTGATGGCAACTAGTATGAACTGGTGCCCTTTTGAAGCCTTTGGCTCAATCATTCCGAACATGTCTATGCCCCACATAGAGAAAGGTTAGGGTGATGTCATGACATTCAGAGGTGTTTGTGGTATGTGCCCCTTGTTGGCATAAATTTGTCACTTGTGACATGTCTTGGCATGGGTTTGGAAGGACTCCTCATGGATTTCTTTGGTGAGCATGACTGCTTCACATTTACCCACACATCTGGGGTAAGACCATGATTTCTCTTATAGAGTGTGCCCCGGCAGAGGGAAAACTGTGGTGCTATTTTTTAGGGTTCTCTTGGTGAGGTTGTATTACCCTATCCTCTTGATCCCCAAGTCTGGACAATCCTTCAGGAGGTTCAAAATCGTCCTTATTATCATCTTCCGTTTGGTTAATTTGAAGATTAAGTCAAAAGGGATCGTAGCAGTGTTATTTTTTGGTGGTGTATTTATGATGATTTTTTTTGTAGGGTTTACGAAAATTTATTTGAGAACGAAAGAAAAACGAACTCTTTGAACATAAACTGCAAATTTATTAATGACAGAAATGATTTGAAATATGGGGGTCCCATAAAATTAATCGTTTGCCTTGGGAAGAGCAAAATGATGATTTTTTTTAAAAACAAGATAAATTACTTGGACAAAGAAATAATTTCGAGAATTTCGATGGCCTTCCGGTTGCTCGGATCTCATCTGAAACGTCACGATACACCGGGTCGGGTACTTTCTTTTTGGTGTTTGTAGTGAGGGGATGATGTGAGGGTTTTTTCTTTGAAATGCATGAAAATGCATGTAAATGTATGAATGCAATGAGTATGCAAAAATATGCCCCTCTTTTTTTGTTTATGCAAAAAGTTTTATGAATGCAAATGTTATGACATGCAGGGGTTTGTTATATGAACGTTCAGAACTTCCCCCCATCCTCACGTGTAGGCTCTAAAGATGATATTTCCTAAGAAGAGGTCCCTAGAGTCATAGATCTCATATGGAATTAGGGTTGTCTATGGACATACGTCAACATGACTTCAATTAATTGCACATGAAAATCTCCTCTAAGCGGGGTTGGGCATCCTACCTCACGGACATACGTCAACGCGGGCTTCCGCACACAACCTCCTTCTAACTTAGTTTTTTTCACAAGCTCGGGTAGAGAGCCTCATACGTCCGGCATTAACCCGAACAATGTGGAGTAACATCACTCAACTAACCCCCGCATTTGATATTTATATGATATGAATATAAAGCAAATAAAGCAAATATAAACATAAAGCATAAATATGAAGTAGATAAATAAAACAAAAGCATGGCGCGCAAATAAAATAAAAACAATTGGCTTAAAAGCCAAATAGATTAGGCTTGAATCGCTAGTGGGAAAAAGATCCCCAGTGAAGTCGCCTGCTGTGCGCACCTCGTTTAAAAAACGCGCAAATCCCCCGAGGTCGTTCGTAAACGCTCGGAGGGCCTTTGTGAAGTCGCCACCAAAGTTTTTGTGTAAAGGGAACGTTGATAAACCCTTAAGTTTTTTTTATTAAAGGGAAACGATAATAAAACCCTTGACGATGAGGAAAGGATGGTCATCGCAACCATTGTCGGGTTCGGGAGTCGATTACGCAAGGGGAAGGTATTAGCACCCCTTACGTCCGTTGTACTCAACGGGAACCTTCTATTTGGCTAAAGCTTAAATTGTTTTTAGATGTTTTGCACGCATGCTTATCTATGTCAAAAGAAAATATACTAAAAGGGGGGAAAGAGATAAAAACAAACGAAAGAGAAAAAAAGAAAGAGTTTTTTATTATTGCGCTTGACAAGATGTCGATCTTGCTCCTACGTATCTCCCGGTAGTCGGAGAATTCAAAGCGTACGTAGTTCTTTAGTAGAAAAACGTACATATGTTGGTTAATTTTAAATGGACGATGTTTTAACCAAATTCTTGCGATTAAAACGTAGCTTGTATGCTCGCGCTCGGGAGACTTATTAAGCGTATAGCTTGTATGCTCGCGCTTGGGAGACTTATTAAGCGTTTGTTCATGAATCGCGTTAGAATTGTTAAAAGGTACATCCGTTGGGTAAAAGGGTTCGAATTGGTCGCTATGGGACCAAAAGAGGTGCAATGGACTCATACGAGTCGATCATTGACCGAGGGGACTCCAACGAGTCGAGGGATTGTTCGATTGATCCACTGAGATCAAGAACGGGTACAATGGACTCGGACGAGTCGAACATTGACCGAGTGACTCAAACGAGTCGAGGGATGGAATCTAGTGGCCACGGGGGACCAAAAGGTTCGGATTGACCACAAGGGGCCAAGATTTGGTTTGGTTATGGTTGGATACGTTAAAAAGGAATGACGATTGTCCGAACGACGAGACATACGTCACGCATTCGTACAATCGGGGCAATGGAGAGACATACGTCACACCATCCCTTTTTCATTCAAGTTTTTGGGTAGAATTCTTTTAGAAATCCCAAGGTATATCAAAACATTTGGTTTGAAAACCCAAAATGGAAAGATTTAGCAATTTTGCTAGAAAACGCACAAGTTCGGCTTGTTTTGCGAACGGTTTTGAAAAGCGAACAAATTCGGCGTATGTTCATGCTTGAGTTTTGAAAATCATGAACAATGTTTATTTTTCAAGTTTTAATTTGAAATGATGAACATAGCTTGTTTGTTCATGCTGTTTTGAAAGTTTGGGAACATAACTTGTTTTGCAAGTTATCCACAAAATGTCACCCGGACTTGCGAATTTTCCAATATTGTGCAAAATCCTAGAATTGGTTTGAAAAACATGAGTTTTAAAACTCCTAGGTTCTGAGCTCTTGGGCTAAAACCTCAAAAAATTGGCCATTTGGGCACCTAAACTCAGATTCTGAGTTCTGTCATGGTCGCTTTGCGACCATGACTTCGCACTGCGAAGCATGCGAATTTTTGAGTTCAGAAGCTGTTTCTGAACTTTTGTTCAGAAACAACTTCTGAACACACTCAGGACCTTTTAGGTGAGTGAAAAGCTTTGAGTTTTTGGGATGAAAAAGGCTGGACAAACCAGTTTTGATGTTTTGAAAACCTTGGGATTTCTTTGAAATTCAAAAGGGGTTTTTTATAACCAAAAGGTTTTGAACCAAAATTGCTATGCAAACACAAAAGAAAATGCAAAACAAAAGCTTGGAATACTTACAGAGATCCTTAGCAAAGCTCCAGCTGCAATGGATTTGAATTGATTGAAGGTTCTTGCAAGGTTTTGAATGTTGATGAAGGTTTTGAACTTTGTGAGGCTTTGTGTTTGGATTGGTTTTTTTCTGGTTGTTTGTAAGTGTTTGTAGCTGGAATGAGTAGTGTTTCTGCTCTTGAATTGCTGTTATGAGAAGTGTTTGTAACCTTGGGCATTGCCTTCTATTTATAGGCCAAAACCAAATCAAATTCATCATTAGAAATCCCCAAAATCCAGCTGATTTGTGGGCTAGGATCAGGCTGAATCCCTTTGCATTAAATGCTAATGGATAGAGGCAACCTTGCCTTGTGCCAAGGGGCAAGACTCAGCCTGATTTCAGCCACAAATTCAAAGGTTTTAGGATAGTAATGATGATGAAATAGGGCTGAATTGCAATTGGCCAAGCTTGGGGATCAATCCTTGCAATCTCAATGGTTGATCAATAAAAACGTGCACTGTGATGTGCAGAGATTGGGGGATGCAAAAGGCTATAATTGGCTGGTGTGAGAGGGTGAAAAGCTGCTGCAAAACAGAGTAGGCACTCATGGCTTTTTCAAGTGAAAAATCCAGCTGGTTTGACTGGTTTTGGGGGAGCAAGCAGGAGGAAAGTCATCAAGCAGGTGGCTGGCAACCTTGGGGTGGTTAACAGGTCACTTGGGAGGGACAAGAGCTGCCCAAGGGCAAGCCCACTTGCTTGTCACATGCTAGGTTGGAAGAAAAAGCTTCCAACCTTGGCATTAATGGCAAGTCTCTCATTTCAGGTTTTGCTTGGCCCAAATAGCCATGAATGCTGATTAAAATAAATATGGAAATGATATGCAACAAAATCTGGAATTAAATCAAAAACACCAAAATTCTGCAGAAAAATCGCAGACTTCGCAGTGCGAAGGGAGCTTCGCAGTGCGAAGTCATCATTTTTGAAATGTTGACTTTTCTGTTGACTTTTGTTGACTTTGACTTTTTCTCCCTCTTTGATTTTTTTTTATTTTTTGTTTTAAAAGGCTTAGGACAAAATTGGGGTACTACAAAGGTATCCCTCTCTTAACATTGTACCTATCCTCATTCTATTTCATCTATACATTCTATAAAGGATAGATCTCTCTATACTTGTTAGCGACACTTAGCCATTACATGTCGTTATTAAGTCTGATGTAGTATCAGATAGCCAAAATGGTGCAAGAATTGATGAAAAACAACATGGCCCTGCCCCCTGTGCCATCGTGACACGATTTGGAAATCGTGTCACGATTTTCTACCCAGAATTCGTGGCATGTTCTGCCTATGAAATCGTGACACGGTTGCAAAATCGTGACACGATTTTGCGTGCAGATGGACAGCATAGGGCAAGTTCAAAACGTGATTTTCACCATTTTGGCTTATCCAAACATACCCAGACATCATAACAGCTTAATGGATAAATTTCTAAGGCATATTGATAGATTACATCATGATTAATCAAGGAATCACATGAAAAGGAGATTAGGGTACTAAAACCTCAAACTTGGTCATAAAACTATAAACTTTCAAACTTACTCATAACGGGTTCTAAAACCCTGTGGAGCTCACCTGAATCACTAGCTTGCTTCCTTGCCAAGTTCCCTTTCAATTCCTAGCTTGATCTCTTCCCAAAGCCCAAGCTTGATTCTTGGTCTTTCCTTGCTTTTCTTTGCTCCAAACTTCCCAAAATTGAGAGCTAGCATAAAGCTTGAGAATCATAGATGAAGATTGATGAATCTTGGAGGAGAGGGGAGGAAGTGGCGTGTGTAGTACCCCAATTTTGTCCTAAGCCTTTTAAAAACAAAAAAATCAAAAAAAAAATCAAAGAGAAGGAAAAAGTCAAAGTCAACAAAAGTCAACAAAAAAGTCAACATTTCAAAAATGATGACTTCGCAGTGCGAAGTTCACTTCGCAGTGCGAAGTCTGCGATTTTTCTGCAGATTTTTGGTTTCTTTGATTTAATTCCAGTTTTTGTTACACATCATTTGCATTATTATTTTAATCAGCATTCATGGCTAATTGGGCTCAGCAAAGCCAGAGTTGAGAGACTTGCCATTAATGCCAAGGAAAGAAGCTTTTTCTTCCAACCTAGCATGTGACAAGCAAGTGGGCTTGCCCTTGGGCAGCTCTTGTCCCTCCCAAGTGACCTGTTAACCACCCCAAGGTTGCCAGCCACCTGCTTGAGGACTTTCTTCCTACTTGCTCCCCCAAAACCAGTCAAACCCAGCTGGTTTTTCACTTGCAAAAGCCATGATTGCTTGCCCTGTTTTTTCAGCAGCTTTTCACCTCTCACACCAACCACATGTAGCCTTTTCCATCCCCCAACCTCTGCACATCACAGTGCACGTTTTTATTGTTCAACCATTGAGATTGCAAGGATCAATCCCCAAGCATAGCCAATTGCAATCCAGCCATGTTCATCATCATTTCTATCCAAAGACCATTGAATTTGTGGCTGAGATCAGTCAAGGTTGCCTCTATCCGTTAGCATTAAATGCAAAGCCATTTAGCTTGAATTTAGCCCACAAATCAGCTAGGTCCTATGGATTTTCCATCATTGCATTGGATTGCATTTTGGTCTATAAATAGAGATGCAAGGCAAGAGGAAAAAGAGCATTCTAAGAGCATAGAGATGCAAGGCAAGAGGAAAAAGAGCATTCTAAGAGCATTCTAAGAGCAATTATAAGAGCATTATTCACACAAAGAAATACTACTCATAATACTTGAAACACTTGCAAAAAACCAGAGAAAAACCAATACAAAGCACTAGCAAAAACCAATCCAACACAAAGCTTTGCACAAGTTCAAAGTTCATATCCAATATTCAAAACCTTTGCAAGAACCTTCAACCAATCCAAGTTCATTGCAGCAGGAGCTTTGCTAAGGATCTCTGTAAGTTTCTAAGTCATTGTCTTGCATCTATAATTGTGCTTGCATATCAATTTTGGTCCAAAACCTTTTTATTCTAAAAACCCCTTTTGAATTTCAAAAGAAATCCCAAGGTTTGCAAAACATCAAAACTGGTTTGTCCAGCCCTTTTCATTGCAAAAACTCAAATCTTTTCACTCTCCTAAAAGGTCCTGAGTGTGTTCAGAAGTTGTTTCTGAACAACAGTTCAGAAACAGCTTCTGAACTCAAAAATTCGCATTGTTCGCAGTGCGAAGTCATGGTCGCAGAGCGACCATGACAGAACTCAGAATCTGAGTTTAGGCTCCCAAGTGGCCAATTTTTGAGGTTCTAGCCCAAGAGCTCAGAACCTAGGAGTTTTAAAATTCATGTTATTCAAACCAGTTCAAGGATTTTGCATAATATTGGAAAATTCGCAAGTTCGGGTAACACTTTGTGGATAACTTGCAAAACAAGTTATGTCCCCAAATTTTCAAAACAACTTGAACAAACCAGCTATGTTCATCACTTTCAAATCCAAACTTGAACAATAAACATTGTTCATGATTTTCAAAACCCAAACGTGAACATAAGCCAAATTTGTTCGCTTTTCAAAACCGTTCGCAAAATGAGCCGAACTTGTGCGTTTTCTAACAAAAATTGCTAAAACCTCTTCATCTTGGGTTTCAAACCAAATGTTTTGATAAGCTTTGGGATTTCTAAGAAATTCAACCAAAAACTTGAATGAAAAAGGGATGGTGTGACGTATGTCTCGTCGTTCGGACAATCGTCATTCCATTTTCAATGTATCCAACCATACCAAACCAATTCTTGGCCCCTTGTGGTCAATCCGAACCTTTTGGTCCCCCGTGGCCACTAGATTCAATCCCTCGACTCGTTTGAGTCACTCCGGTCAATGTTCAACTCGATCGAGTCCATTGTACCCGTTCTTGATCCCGTTGGATCAATCGAACCTTTTCCCGACTCGTTGGAGTCACTCCGGTCAATGATCGACTCAATCGAGTCCATTGCACCCCTTTTGGTCCCATAGCGACCAACTCGAACCCTTTTACCCAACGGACATGCCTTTTAACATTCTAGCGCGATTCGTAAACAAACGCTTAATAAGTCTCCCATGCGCGAGCATACAAGCTATACGCTTAAGTCTCCCATCCGCGAGCATACAAGCTACGTTTAATCGCGAGAATTCGGTTAAAACATCGTCCATTTAAAAATAACCAACATATGTACGTTTTTCTACCAAAGAACTACGTACGCTTTGAATTCTCCGACTACCGGGAGATACGTAGGAGCAAGATCGACATCTTGTCAAGCGCAATAATAAAAAAACTTTCTTTTTCCCTAGCATCATATTTTTTCTTTTTCCCTTTTGACATAGATAAGCATGCGCGCAAAATATTTAAAAACATTTTTAGCTTTAGCCAAATAGAAGGTTCCCGTTGAGTACAACGGACGTGAGGGGTGCTAATACCTTCCCCTTGCGTAATCGACTCCCGAACCCGACAATGGTTGCGATGACCAATCATTTTCCTCATCGTCAAGGGTTTTATTATCGTTTCCCTTCAAACAAAAAACTTAAGGGTTTATCAACGTTCCCTTTACACAAAAACTTTGGTGGCGACTGCACAAGGCCTTCCGAGCGTTCGCGAACGTCCTCGGAGGATTGCGCGTTTTTAAACGAGGGCGCACAGCGTGGAGAGTAGAGAAGAGAGAAGGGGGAAACCGATTTTGGGAGAGGGAGAAAGATGAGAGGAAAAATGAGAAGAAAATATCTCATTCCCTTTTTTATAAATCTTTCCCTCCCAAACCACCAATATTACCAAAATGCCATTGCTTATGAATTAAACTTCTACACTGATAACAGTTGCGTCTAAGCGGGATATTACAGAAATAGTAAAGTTCCAATGTAGGATAGATGCGTAATTTATCTTTATATTTATATTCTCGGGGATTGGGGCTTTACACTAGGCACTAATCTTCATTCTTAATCTTCATCTTGTGCCTCCATAGTTTTTCTTCTTTTGTGATGTGAGTTTGTTATCATCAAAACCCAGCCAACGTCAGAAGGAAATCTTCTTCACAAGCAAGATAATTAAAGTTTGAGAAATCTGGTGATATTGAAAATGACAATTGAGATTGAAAGTTGTAATATTTGTTATGTGTTGAATGTTCTGATCTGAATTGAATTTATAGAGTCTAAAACAATGTTCATGAAGCAAGGTATTCTTTCCAAAAAGAATTTTGATGAAAATAAATGAGTTTGAAACATGTTGATTCATGAAAAAAAAATGATTTTTGGACGTTTGTAATCGATTACACATAAGTGGTAATCGATTACACACTTGCAACATTCATATTTTTGAATTTTTACACAGTGGTAATCGATTACAGCTACCTGGTAATCGATTACCAGAAGTTTCTGCCAAACACAGTAATTTGTTACACAAATCTGGTAATTTGTTACCGCAGTACAAAATTCAGTTTTTTTTTCTTAAATCAAAAGGCTTGCTTCATACAAACTAATTATTTTAACTTAGTTAACATTTTGTAAAAAGTTTAGATAAGATTTCTAAGCAGTCTAAGTTCTTAGATGTGTAGAATGATAAATCAAAAGATGAGAGTCACACTTACAAAATTTATATCTTAAGAAGCCTAGTCTCTACCTTCATCATCCATCTTGAGCCTCTAATGCTTTTTTTTTCCCTTTTGTAATGAGATGTTGTTATCAGAACGCAGCCAAGTCAGGAAGCGACCTTCTTCACATTTTTCACTATAATCACACAAGATTACAATTTGATCAAACATATAAGTAAGAGACTTCTACAATAAGAGTTTAACAAATAATTGAGATTGTGTTTACACTTGATATACAATCAGAGGTGTAGGAAACTTAAAGTGCAATTGACTTCAAAACACTTAAGAAATTCTATGATTGAAAGTATCTCAAGTAACTACACTTAACAACTGATAAATATTTGGCAAGTGTACCAAAAACTATCGAAATAATAAAATTTATAAGTTCGTATCCACGAGGACTGTTATTAATTTCTACTCAGCAATTTCATTAAGATACATGATGTGTATAAATGGGGGGTTGCCCTAGGCAGTTGGTTTGGTTGAACAACATAAACTGTTAAAAAGATAATTAAAGTTTGGTTTTAGAAATTTACGAGAAAGATGGTTGAGCCCTTCGATTCCTCTAACGCTATTGTATGATAAATTGCACCCCTTTCATATCAATGTCTACTCAGTTTTACGATAGATTAACAAAATGGTTCTACCCAATCTCTTGACCTAGAACCCTCTCCTAAAGTAACTATCCCTTAATCTCTTAAGTGAAATAGAAACCGTTGGAGGTTTTACACAGTCCGTTAATCTCTAAATCATAACCTAACAATTTTCTATCTCTAGCTTAATTGATTAGGTTAAACAAATTTCCTAGATCAGATTCAAAAGCCATGGCTAGTGGTCATTCAAAGTCCACAATCAATTTATATATTCAGGAAAGCTAGTGCTAATAGTCAATCAGAAACATATAAAAAGCATTAAGCAAAAGGAAATATGAATAAAACTAGGTTTTCATTGATAATCTTGGGAGTTCATACAATTCATGAAGCCATACAATTACATCAAATTCATCTAAGGCTCAACCACAATAGAATTAGTTACTCATAGCTAAAGTACGAACAACAAATTCAAAAGAAAGATTCATTACATGAAATGGATGACTGGCTATGAGTTTTGATGGTCTCCCACCTATTCTCCAGCCCTTCAGATCCAAATTATGCCTTTTTCTCCCCAAAATTTTGAACCCTTGCATCAGAAACATGTTTGCCTTATATAGACAAAGCAAAAATCGTGCCCCGATCCCAGAAATCGTGGCCCGAAATCAATGAAATTCAAATTAAGCTTCAGACGCTCCCACAAAATCGGCGCCCGAAATATTACGAATTGACAGCCTTCAATTAGACTCCAAATCATGGCCCGATTTAAGAAATCGTGGACCGATTTACTCTTTCTTGAAATGCCTTGCTTTTCTTCTCTTTTTTTCAGCTTCATAACCCTTTATTGCATTGAACTCATCCTAAAATGTACAGAAAACAACTAACAAAACAATGATGACATAGTGTCATCACAACCCCAAACTTGCATTGTTACTTGTCCTCAAGGAACCAACTTAAAATGAACAATAACAGTAAAATAACACTTACTTCAGCAATGGTCATGTCAAAAGTTCATCTCCTTAGTTAGCAATTGATTAGCTAACTTGCTTGGTAATACTCCCATTCCACAACTTCACGCAACAGTATTGAAAATATACCAGGTTCACACAGTCGACATGCAAAACTGCTATATTACCAAAACTTGAAAAGTTTCTAAGCATCAATCAAAGTCAATATTATGTACACACTTTTAAGGACTTCTTCGGGTTATAATGGGGCTTAGGTTACAGGTGAGATCATTTGGAAAGTAGGTTTTCAACAATAATGGAGTTAAGCATCTTCCTACTGGTTTACACAACAATACACAACACAAGTAAACCTTAAGGGACTAGAGGATCAACTTTTGTCTTGAAGCACCTTTTTTTTTTTGAGCTGCAGAACAGCTTAATTTGCATGTTTCTCTTTTTCATTTATATAAGACACAAAAGTGATCTTTTTGTTCTCTAGTATCCCTACCCCAAACTTAAATGGTTGCTAGTTCCATGAGCAACCCCAAACTTGAACTTTTTCATGATAGAACACACAAACAATGCCTAACTCCAATATACATTGGGTGAATATTCCTATGGTCTCTAGGCTTGTAATGTGGTCTGTCACCGAAACAAAGGGATCTAACCTAATGGCTCAACTTGGCTTAAACAAAGGATAATTCAATATAAACGCAGGTTTGCTTCAAAGGCTCTAGGTATAAGCAATTTGCCTTAGTGTGTACACAATATAACCAATTAATAGCAAAGAAAAATCGCAAGTCCTAGCAATAGCGTCTGCACGGAACACTCATTTGTAAAAGTTGAAAAATAAAATTTAGGCTTAACCTTACAAGCTGAGGTCTCTGGAAGTTATGGCTACCTAAGCATCCTTTCTTGCCGTACACTTCCCTTTGAAATTGCATGCAAGCAACCACCTCCATTGAACTTTTTACAAACCATTGATGAAATCTTTGTTACTAACTGGTAAAATTCAAAACAAGTTAATTCATTAATAATAAACAAGAAACAAATGCAGTACAAAAGATAGGGGAATTACAACTGAATTCAAAAGGACACCACGACAAAGACAATTATTGAAACGATTAATGTGGACTTAATTAAAAAAAATTCTTTTTTCCGTCCATCTTTTTATTTCTTTTATTTTTTACTTAAAATAAATACCTGCAAAATCACAAATATAAGCAAAATAATGGGTTGCCTCCCATCAAGCGCTTTCTTTTACGTCATTAAGCTTGACGCTTCAGCCACTATTAGGGCGGCATATATGACATAAGGAACACATCATCCTTCTTCTTCCTCTTGTTTGGGAGGAATTCCATGAATTTGGCACAAAAAATCAGATACTCCCATGCACCCACTGTTAAACCTTTGGAATTTGAACTCTCCCACCTTAGAGAAAGACATGAATCCATTTGCACATGAGTAGTTTCTTTAAACTCCATTTGTTGAGACTTCAGGTAGAGACCAACATTCTTCACTTGTGGATTTTCTTCCACCACAATAACCTGACACTTTGCCTCCATCTCAACCAACTTCTCCTGAGACTCATATGCTTTCTCAACAAGATCACCACACTTAACTTCAAATTTATCAAATGACCCTAGGTTTGACCTCAAGAATTCATCTAAAATAGTTTGAAGTTGAGAGTTGTAATCTATGTTGATCACTTCATGCTCTTCTTCATTTTCTATGAATTGCTCCTCACAATAGTAGCTATTATGATAGCCTCCACAAAAATCGCATCTCATACTCAATCTTGCTTCCAAATCCTTGATATGTAGAGAGATCATCCATTTTTCATAACAAAGGATATTGATCTCTTCTGAATCAATCAGTGATCGACTATCCCACATTGCTACAAAACTCAGAGAAACCTTTCAGTACTAAAGCACAAAGAAGTAGACACGAAGAGCATAAATCATATTTTTTTTTTATATTTTTTTTTCTTTCAATATACAAACAAAAAAGTAAATGACATAAATCCTAAATAATAACAAAATTGCCAAGTCGAAACGATTTAACAGTCCCCGGCAACGGCGCCAAAAACTTGATAAATATTTGGCAAGTGTACCAAAAACTATCGAAGTAATAAAATTTATAAGTTCGTATCCACGAGGACTGCTATTAATTTCTACTCAACAATTTCATTAAGATACAGGATGTGTATAAATGGGGGGTTGCCCTAGGCAGTTGGTTTGGTTGAACAACATAAACTATTAAAAAGATAATTAAAGTTTGGTTTTAGAAATTTACGAGAAAGATGGTTGAGCCCTTCGATTCCTCTAACGCTATTGTATGATAAATTGCACCCCTTTCATATCAATGTCTACTCAGTTTTACGATAGATTAACAAAATGGTTCTACCCAATCTCTTGACCTAGAACCCTCTCCTAAAGTAACTATCCCTTAATCTCTTAAGTGAAATAGAAACCGTTGGAGGTTTTACACAGTCCGTTAATCTCTAAATCATAACCTAACAATTTTCTATCTCTAGCTTAATTGATAGGTTAAACAAATTTCCTAGATCAGATTCAAAAGCCATGGCTAGTGGTCATTCAAAGTCCACAATCAATTTATATATTCAGGAAAGCTAGTGCTAATAGTCAATCAGAAACATATAAAAAGCATTAAGCAAAAGGAAATATGAATAAAACTAGGTTTTCATTGATAATCCAGGGAGTTCATACAATTCATGAAGCCATACAATTACATCAAATTCATCTAAGGCTCAACCACAATAGAATTAGTTACTCATAGCTAAAGTACGAACAACAAATTCAAAAGAAAGATTCATTACATGAAATGGATGACTGGCTATGAGTTTTGATGGTCTCCCACCTATTCTCCAGCCCTTCAGATCCAAATTATGCCTTTTTCTCCCCAAAATTTCGAACCCTTGCATCAGAAACACGTTTGCCTTATATAGACAAAGCAAAAATCGTGCCCCGATCCCAGAAATCGTGGCCCGAAATCAATGAAATTCAAATTAAGCTTCAGACGCTCCCACAAAATCGGCGCCCGATGTACAAAAATCGGCGCCCGAAATATTACGAATTGACAGCCTTCAATCAGACTCCAAATCATGGCCCGATTTAAGAAATTTGGACCGATTTACTCTTTCTTGAAATGCCTTGCTTTTCTTCTCTTTTTTTCAGCTTCATAACCCTTTATTGCATTGAACTCATCCTAAAATGTACAAAAAACAACTAACAAAACAATGATGACATAGTGTCATCAACAACTCTATTACTTGATTTTCAAAACACTTAAGAAATTCTAAGGTTGAAAGTACAATCAAACATGTAACTTGCTTATATAGCAAGTATCTCAACTAACTACACTTAACAACTCTGTTACTTGATTTTCAAGTAACAATTAGAAAACTAACCACACTAATAGTTAACTAACCACTTATTAACCAACATTGAAGCTAATCATTTCCGTCTCTAATTTTAGAAATTCAAATTCTGACTCAAATTGTAATATTTCGTCTCAGCTAGTGACAAATTAACCAACATTGAAGCTAATCATTTCCGTCTCTAATTTTAGAAATTCAAATTCTGACTCAAATTGTAATATTTCGTCTCAGCTCGTGACAAATTATATTCTGTCTCTAAATTTCATTATTATTTAGAACTTTTACAGTAGTGAAATTAAAATATTTATAAGGACAAGAATAAAACATATTTAACCCTTATTTTTTTAAAATGGTACAACTAACTATGATAAGTTTTTGTTTTTAAAAAAAGCTAACTATGATAAGTTTGGTGTCTTTAAAAAACGCTTTGTTAATAAATTAAAAGAAGGTAAATGTTAACGAGTGCCTCCGGGGCACTCTTTAAGACCTTTAAATAGTAACTATTTTTGAAAATTTATGTAATTAATGCATTGGAAATTGAAATATTTGACTTTTTTATGGAATAATTTCTTCTTTTGGAATACTTAAAGAGTGCCCTGGGGGCACTCGTTAACAAGACCCTTAAAAGAAAAATACTTTGTTAAGTTGCCAATAGGGATTAGTAAAATCTAACCTTAAAAAAATAATTAAAGAACGACCATGGAAATTAACAAAGCTAGTCTTCTCTTTAACTAGTGATTGTTGAATCAATTGGGAGTATTAAACTTAAACCATGGTTGAAACAATAACCAGAGTTAACAGAGTCTTTCCTTTGACTAAAACTTTAAAATGGTTAAAGATTACCTCACATTGCATAGCCAATTGCCCATTCAAAACTAAATTATTTAACATCAATTGAGATGAATGATCTGAAGAGCTGGATGTCTTATCTATTCCGAATAAAAAAATGTGTTGGTACAGCTAACATCAACATGTTTTGTATAAAAAAAGAGAAAAAAAATAAATAAAACTAAGATTGACATGCATTGTTTAACTAATAGCTTTTTCCTCACCATTCATCTCACTCACAATATTAGCAAATTAAAATCAAAGATACAACAAAATGTGTGATAAAATGTGTGGCGCTGGATTTTCCTATGCTTGTGATCACTTGCTTCCACTAGTCCGTAAAACACTATTTTAAAAGGATAAATATTAAAAAAAAATGTTGACAGAGCCTATATTACAGGATGTAAAACACTATTAACTCTTTTTAATATGATTTAGCATGTGAGCTTTGGTATTGAATTTCTTCCATCTTTAATGTAAGTGGACTCCTATGTGCATATTGTGATTGAGATTCGTAATAACTCTTGGTCATCCCAATGTAAAGTGGTTATCATTGTAGTAATTTTCAATTTGATCAACCGCATATGGTATTCTAGAAATTGACAAAGATTTGATAATAATATCAATATTTATTGGAGATATGTTGTTAATTTTGTGTGTTCTAACACTTCTCTAGCCAATAATCATACAAAGGAACACTTTTATTCTGATATGCAGTAAAATGTAATTTTAAAAAATATCTTTGTCCAGTTCATGATCCTTGCATTATGGTATATGTTTAGGTAGATTTGTTGTCAATTTTCATATCACTAATACTTTTAAAGTTGACTCCTTGGATTGATGAATGCTACCGATCGAGCTTATAGGAAGAATTGGAATGGGATTTGATTAGAGACTCACTCTAAACTAGTTAGTAGTTACCATGGATTTTAGAAAAATTCGTGTATTGTCCTTTAGCACTTGGATTTTAGAATCAAAGTAGAGATGCGTAATTTGTTTAGATATTTTTTTCTCGATAAAATAAACTAGTTTAGAGTGAATTATTGAGTAATTGTACAGCTAATTACCACTAATTAAATCACACATGATCAACTACTCGCTCTTGTACGACAAAATTGAATAATAAAAAAAATTACAACGATGTCAAGGTATTCGATAATTATTAAACAATGACGGAGCAGAAAACTCAAATTCAAAGTGTTGACACTATTGAACTTTATGCTATATAAATGATTATGAAGGACTAATACCATTCCTCATCACTCATCTCACTCACAATTAGGGGTGGCAAAACGGGCCCAACCTGTCGGGCCGGCCCGTTTAGCCTGCTATTTTTGACGGGCTGAGTCGAAGTTTTGAACTCGCGTCCTATAGTTGGTTCGTCCCGCAAAACTCGTTGAAAAAACGGGGCTGACTCGTGGCGGGGCGGGGCGGCCCGCTCAACTAGTTTTTCTTTTTTCTTTTAGACTTATTTTATCTTTTTGGATTTATTTTGGTTGTTGGATTTGTTTTATGTTGGCAGATTTTTATTATTTTGCTATTAAGTATGATGTTGAGTTCGACAATTTTTATTATTTTGCATTCTTTAAGTTCTATTGCATTCTACTTGTTTTCTACAAATTTACATTCCAGTCATACTTACAAGAAATTCCTTTCGACAAGTTCAATTTCATTGAACTTGAAGATATTTCTTTCTTCTTTCATAAAAATATACTCAAGAACACCATGAATGCACAAACTTTTCTGAAAAAGTTCAACACATATATGTCTTGATATTTCTGGTTGATCTTGCAAGTAACAATTTTTGTAACCTGCTGTTGTTTACCAAAAACCAACGTAAACAGGGTAGCACTTTGGTGTTATTGGTTTTTGATGTCATTGGTACCTTTGTTCATATCTCTCTTTTAACCACTCATTCTCTCTTATTTAAATAATTTATTTTAATCATTCATTCATCATTCTCTCTCATCTAAAATGAACCAATGACATCAATAACACCAAAGACCTATCACACCCAAGTATTTCCTCTCCCTTAGTTTCATTTCGGTATATAAATTTGTAAATTGACAAAAGACCTTTCATGAATTCCAAAAAGACACGGCACATAGGGGACAAATAAAAAGGACACTTTCAACAAAAAAAAAACGAAAATAATGGACAAATAAAAAAGGACACTTTCAACTTTCATTGTCTTCGCATTTACTCTCATTCACGTGACTTGTCAGATTTAATAAAATTTCCTGTTGTAAGGCATCTTCTGCTTCCCACGAACCATTCAATTGGGTTGCGCGAGTTACTCGTGGAGAATATTTTAAACTCTCTTTTTAAACATTCTTTTTTTATCTTATTGTTAACATTCTTGACTTTATGCTATATAAATCATGAAGGACCAAAAATGGTATTTCGCCTAAAAAAAATTACAATGATGTCAAGGTACTCAATAATTATTAAACAATGACGGAGCAGAAAACTCAAATTCAAAGTGAGATACAATTTCAGGGACCAAAATGATGGTTTACTCTTAAAAAAAAAAAAAAAAAAAGACAAATACCTTTCATGAATTCCAAAAAGACACTCGTGGTGGAGATACCTTTCGGTTGGATCAACTTTTGGGTCGGCGAGTTACTGGTGGAGAATATTTTAAACATTCTTTTTAAATTTGTAAATTGACAAATACCTTTCATGATTCCAAAAAGACACTGCACATGGTGGACAAATAAAAAGGGACACTTTCAACAAAAAAAGAACTAAAATAATGGACAAATAAAAAAGGACGCTTTCAACTTTCAAGAAAGAAGGAAAACCAGGAAGGGATCATTGTTGTAAGGCATCTTCTGCTTCCCACGAACCATTCAATTGGGTTGCGCGAGTTACTCGTGGAGAATATTTTAAACTCTCTTTTTAAACATTCTTTTTTTATCTTATTGTTAACATTCTTGACTTTATGCTATATAAATCATGAAGGACTAATACCATTCCTCATCACTCATCTAACTCACAAAAAAATCAAACATACAAAAAAATGTGTGACACTGCACTTTCCTTCGCTCGTGATCACTTGCTTCCACTAGCCCGTGATCATTTGCTTCCACTCTTAAAGGAAGCGGCAGACATGATTAGGGGTATCCCAAAAGAAATTGTAGAATTGAAAGAGGAACTAGAAAACATTGAAGACTTCATCAGCAATGAAGATAGAACGGCTGATGCTGAAGAAGACAAGAAAGTAAGTCGCGAAATAAAAGCAATGATCAAGCAGCTGATAGAAGCTTCTTTTCACATAGAAGATGTCATTGATGATTATATCTTCTGTGAGGAGCAACAACTTCCCGATCCTGGATGTGCTGCTGGTGCTACTAACTGTGTCCAAACTATGATTCTCCGTCTCCAAATAGCCTACAAGATTCAGAACATCAAATCCCGAATTAAAGTAACAAAAAATACAAGTACTGAAAAAGATCATGGCTTTCAACTTAAATCTTCTTCAGAAAAAGGATCAACTAGTTCGGCAACAAACAGAAACGCCTCAATATTGCAGAACCTTCGAGACGCTCCACTTTACATGAACGAAGCTGATGTTGTGGGCTTTGAAGAGCCAAGACACAAATTGATTGATTGGCTGATAGAGGGAAGAGCAGAGCGCACAGTTGTCTCCATTGTTGGAATGGGAGGACTGGGAAAAACCACTCTAGCTAAGAATGTTTTTGACAACCAAAAGGTCGTTAAACACTTTCATTGTCATGTATGGATTACGGTGTCTCGACCATATGATATAGAAAAAGTGTTGAGGGACATTTTGCTAGAGATTTACAAACAACAAAGGAAAGATCCTCCTCAGAGTCTCCATCAAATGGATCGAAAGCCATTAGTTGATGAAGTGAGAAACTACTTGCAAGGAAAAAGGTACGTTGTAGTGTTTGATGATGTTTGGGAGTCACATTTTTGGTATGATATTGAATTTGCTATGATTGATAACAAAAATGGTTGTAAGATATTAATCACAACAAGAAACATGGATGTTGCTGATGCTTGTAAGAAATCTTTTGGTAAAGTGCATAAGCTGGAACGTTTATCTAAAGAACAATCTTTGGTATTGTTTAAAAAGAATGCGTTCCATGACTTGAACGGATTTTGTCCAGAAAATCTTTCTGGTATATCTTCCAAAATTGTTGAAAAATGCAAAGGATTACCTCTAGCAATTGTAGTCACCGGTGGTTTTTTATCTAGCCAAGATAGAAATCCAGTTGAATGGTCTAAGTTTAGTGAAAATATAAATACAGATCAGTCAAAGGAATATTCCATAATAAGAAAAATTTTAGGATTTAGTTACCATGATTTGCCTTGCAACCTCAAGTCATGTTTCTTGTATTTTGGATTATATCCTGAAGACTATAAAGTTCATCCAAAGATATTGACTCGTCAATGGATTGCTGAAGGGTTTGTGAAAGAAGACAAGGAAAGGACATTGGAAGAGGTTGCAGAAGGATACTTAAATGAGTTGATCCATAGAAGTTTGGTGCAAGTAGATTCAATCAGTATTGATGGAAGAGTAAAAAGTTGTGGTGTTCATGATCTAGTGCATGCAATGATCGTTGAAAAATGTGAGGATTTAAGTTTTGGCAAGAATATTATTGAGGACAAACAATTTTCTTTAAGTGGAATGATTCGACGCCTATCAATAACAACCAGTTTTGATAATCCAATTGAAGGTATTGAAAACTCACATGTTCGATCACTGCTTGTTTTCGAACCTCAAACATCACTTGAATCCTTTGTAAAGACGATCCCTACAAAATATAGGCGGTTGAAGGTGCTTTCTTTGAGACATAATGAAGTTCCTAATGATTTAGGAAGTTTGAACTACTTGAAATATTTTGAGTTCGAGCTGTTTGGAGAGAGATATTCTGAACTTCCCAAATCCATTGGCATGCTCGTGAACCTAGAGACTTTAGATTTAAGAGATAAAGGGTTTGCAATTCGTATTATGCCGAAGGAGATTTGCAAGCTTAGAAATCTACGCCATCTTTTATGCTATGGTATGTCTTTGATTCAGTTGAAGGATGGTATTGGAGGCATGAAATCCCTACAAACTCTAAATAGTGTTTATTTAGATGAGAATGAAGACGAAAATGATAATAGAGTGGTAGAGCTAATCCAGGAGCTAGGAAAGCTAAATCAGCTAAGGGAATTGGTCTTGTTCGGTGTTAGGAGTAAATATATGAGTGTTATTTCTTCCTCAATCAATGAGATGCAACAATTAGAGAAACTAAGTATTAGTGGAATCGCATATGACACATTCATTGATCTGGATTTGAATTCACCCCCACCTATGCTTCAACGTGTTAAACTTAATGGGAATTTAAAGAAGTTGCCTGAGTGGATTTCAAAACTCCAATATCTTGTTAAGCTGAGAGTGAATCTTCCGAAGCAAGAGAAAGATGCAATGAAATTACTGCAAACTTTACATAATATGCCAAACTTGTTGTCCTTCAATTTCGTTGGTTATTATGAAGACAAAGTGGAAAGGTTACATTTTCAAGATGGATGGTTTAAGAATTTGAAGGAACTATTTCTTCGTGGTTTCTATTCCTTGAGTGACATCCTTATTGACGAAGGTGCATTGGGTTCTCTGAAAAAGCTAAGATTATTCGACATCCCCCAACTGAAGAGGTTACCAACTGGCATTCAACACTTACAAAAGCTTGAAGTTCTCCGTCTTGTATTTATGAGTGAGGAACTTAAACAGAGCATTGCTCCTGATGATGAAGGAAAAGATCATTGGATCTTCAACCAAGTGCCCTCTGTAGATATTGTGGAATAAAAGGTACAATTTGAAGATAAAATGTTTGTGGTTGTTTAGTCATCAAAATACAACCATTATGTAATTTTTAGTAAAATAATTTCACGACATCTAGTAAAAAAAAAACAAATTCTCGATTTTTTTTTCTTCTTTCAATCCTTATATTAAGCGTTTTTTTTAAATGGCATCCTTACATTCCATTGTCTAATCGTTGCATTATTGTGTTTTATATATTGATAATTTGGTGTGAACTGCAGGTGATTTGAGATTCACATTTCTTCAAGTGGACTTTTATATCAGCATTGCTTCTGTGTGTTCCTATTTTGGCACTTTCCCTTCCTCAATAAAAAAAAATGTTGGTTTTCATTGTTACATATACCTACTACTTTGTTATTTTATTCAAGAAAATTGAGTTGTTTATGATGTATAATATATGTTGTGAGATATTCACTTTGGTTGTTCTGTATTATTGTGGCCTCAGCCGTACTCTGCTTTTTGTATTTTTCATGTTTGTATTGAGTTACAGTACTTTGTACTATTTTCTGTTGTATTTTGTTCTGTATTATTGTTTGTTTCGCTTCCTACATATTTTTTTGACACTTAAATTTATATATCTACTAGGTGGAAACCCGTGCGTTGCACGGGTTTGATAATAACATGTGTTAAGAAAATTTTAGTTAATAAATTATTAGATATATCTATATAAGTGTGTAATATGTTTACCAATTGATTTAAATGGTTAAATTACAAAAAAAAAATATTGAACACAAAATTGACAACAAACTATATGATTATTGTAGGCTAAATTGCTCTTTTAGTTTCGTAACTATTTTTTTGGTATCGATTTGGTCTCATAAGTAATAAAAAGTCTGTTTGAGTCATTTAAGTTCATCTCCGTTACACATTTTAGTCCATTCCGTTAGTTTTTAAGTTTAAATTTTTAAGGTGGACCAATTTATAGAAGGTTCACCAAACAAATCATTACTTTTTTTAATTGTAAGAGTTGGATCTATTTGTAAAAAAAAAAAAAACCATTAGATTTTGTGGGTCTATTGTATCTAATAGTATACCATCTACAACTAATTTCTTTTTCTATTTCTTCATCTTCTTCTCTCCTCACCTTCATCATCTTAATCAAACCTTCATTCATGTTCATAAAAAAATACCCAAAAAAAAATCATAAACCTAAAAAAAAAAACAAATCTTCATTAATATTATTTTCCCCCACCTCTAACTACTTCTCTCACCCATTTTCTCTCTTCTCACAGTTTTTCTTCTCTCACCCATGCTTGGATCCCCTTTCAATTTCTTTTTCAATTTTCCTCTTTGTGCTTAGCTTCCAACCAGATCAAACCTAGCTCAATGCCTTTCTCTCTCAATTCGCGTCCAAATCGCATATCTATTCACTGATGAAAAAATTGTTGCTGCTGAAATTAATTTGGTTGAAAAAAATCGCAGATCTATTCCCTTTCTCTCTCAGAAAACGCTGAAAAAATTGGAGCTTTTGGTAGTTGCTGAAATTAATCTTAAAAAATTGGGATATGGGTTTAAAGATTTTGGTTAAATTGATTTATGGGGTTTAAACATTTATGTTTTTGAAGTGAAAATGATGTTTCATGTTGATTTGGTCTATGGAGTCTAAAAATTTGGGGTTTGTGATTTTTTATTTTTTTTATGAGTTTTTCTTTGAATGTTCATGTTGTGTTCTTCATATTTTTCAGAAAGGAGATGAAGGATTGTATGGAGAAGATGAAGGAAATAAATAAGTTTTCAACTAATGCCAAAACGACATATGTACAACAATTAATGTTTTTTTTATTAAAACTAACGGAAGAGACTAAAATGTGTAACGAAAATGAACTTAAATGACTCAAACGGACTTTTTATTACTTAAGGGACCAAAGCGATGCCAAAAAAATAGTCAAGGAACTAAAAGAGCATTTTAGCCATTAATGTACTATAAATATGTGATTAACACAATTTAGTTGATTGTTAATAAATTTAAAAATTGTTTGAAAATCATTATTTGCATATTTGAACACTCAAAATAATTAGAAATTGCAAAGACAATTTTTTTTAATATAATTAGATAGACAAATACATATAAGGAATAAGTGTGTAACATATGCACGTGAAGGAACTAAAGTTGCCAACCTTTATAGAAAAGTGTTTAACATTTATAAATTAAGAGATAGAAATAAAAACAAAATATTTAAGAGACTATTGTGAAATTTGAAAATAACTTAAGAGACAAAAATTGTAAATTAATCTTAAAAAAATAAATATATATTAGATACTAATTTGACTTTTTTATTTATTCATGATAGTTTATGCCTAGTATTCTAAAGGAACAAATGATTTGAGGCAGATGAATATTGTAAAATGGACATATATATTGAGATAAAAGGAATACTATGTGTCAATGAAGGTTGATTAAGTTGGTAAGAAATTGACTCACTCGCAATATCAAAGGATGAACTTTCTCTTTGGAGGGTGATATAACTTTTTTTTTATACGTAAAAAATGAGGGATATGCGAGACTTAAATATAGACACATTTTTTTCTTCATGCATATGCAATCTCCTTTTATTTGTTCAAAAAAAAAAAACCTTTAGCGTAACCCAAAAAAAAAAACTTTTTTGTCGTTTTAGTTTATAGAAATGAGTTTTTTTAGAGGTGACACATGCATAGGCCAAATTCAAGTCTAAGAATGAGTCAAGGTTTGAATTCAGAATTTTATACAAAATATCTTCACAACTAAATCAAGATCTGAAACCACACTAAGCCATAACAACAGGGCGTCAACACGTTAAAAACGCTGTATCAAAATAATCATTCTCACAAAGATAAACATGTTCATTTTCATTGGCACATTTTCTAACAACTTTCTCTATCAACATATTGGTTTCTACTCGTTTAATCAACTTCTTCCATGCCTTCGAAACTTATTTTAACAACATGATAGTAAAATGTGTTCGTTTTCACTTTATGCTTAATTTTTTATGGCAATCATACGTTACTATTATATTACATCTAACTATATCTTTCCATGTGCCTTGGATGATATATATTAGTGGTTACATTTACTTATTTTCTAAATATTTATCCAAGATATCCTTCCAAAAAATCATTTATGCTCCTGTTAACACAACTACAAATCTACGATACATATATAGTCACACATCTCTTCACAAAATAATTTATCATTTCTTTAGCAGAAAATATCAACTTTACAACATAAACAAATGGTGGTAAAAACTTTGTGGCAACTTCTTAAAAAAAAAAAAACATGCAACACAGTTAATTTCACAACATGCATATATGTGTCTCGATCAAATTAAATTAGATATAACAAAAGGTTATAGCATGCTTAAAGAAATTCACTTTTCATTTTAGCAAAATTAATTTTTCTGTTAACAAAATTATTTAGGAACGTAACAATGATCTTCAATTTTAATCAATACATCACAAAATAATGTCAACAATTCAGGACATGTGAGTTATACACAAAAGATATTATAACATCTTCATTTCCAGAAGTATTGTAACAAATTCAATAAGCATCTTTCAATTCAATAAAAAAAATTAGATGTTGAGAGTAAATATAATCAGACTTATATGAGAAAATCCTTAAGATTGTTGTAAAATTAGGCATAAATTATCTCTATAAATAATAATCAATATATAAATAAAAGAATCAATAGAATATAAACAAAAGAGAGATCAATAAACTTACCTCTTTTGATATCATCGACCATAACTCTATCAACATCGTTGATAACTCAAATCAAACCTGCTACTGAATCAACTATCAAGATATGCAAATAGAACAAATAGTAAAATAGTCTGAGACGCGCTGATCGCGCTGTCCTTAAGGATTTTTCGCGTAATTATACGCCAATCCCCCAGGATTTAACAGACCCTTCTCGATGTGGAATCGAGGAAACAGAACTGACAAGTTAGAATATTTTCAGGAAGATGTAACCCAAGAAACAATTGGAAGAGAGGGACATGTTTTTGTTTTGATACTGCTCAAAGCCAAGTGAAAAGACTATTTACATTCGGTATGTGAAAATTCATTTTCTAGGCACCATTTTACTGTTGAGTCAAGCAAAGAATAATGACTTATAAATAGCTAACAAAAAGAACGTTATGCATTGACTCAACAAATAAGTGCTCAAATAAATTAGTTAAGAAAAAGCATTATTATTGCCACATCAAGAGATATAAAGGAAAGGCAGTTACAAAAATTGGATTTAAAACATGGGTATAAGACCAAGTCAAACATTATAATTAATAATATGATTATAATTTTCTATTAAAATATTTCTCTATATTTCTCAATTAAAAATATGGGCCACAAAATATTTAATACTTTTGAAATATACTCAAAATTTACAACAATCCCCCACATATTTCAAAAGTTTAAAAGTAATTTGAAAAAAAATACTTTCTGGGTTAACATCCTAGATGTGATGCATCAAACTGGTGTAGCAAGCTATATGAACCAGCCCTAGAATGATAATACTTAACACACAATGAAGTTGGTGTAGCAAGCTATATGAACCAAAATCACTTGGTGTATGTTAGAGGTATACCACTCGCATCACACCCCCACAGTTCTTGTCGTTGGCGCTGTTGGTGCGCTAATAGGCCATGCGCGTGCCTGGATTATTTCATGAGTGCTCCAGAGATTTCGCCAAGATCTCATACAAGCGGCCCCACTTGACACTCACATAGGTGATTTCATCAGGTGTATGCTGCAAATCATACACCACCCGTAAGGGATATGAAATTCATTAAAAGCTTTATAGGCTCATCCTTTCAATAATGCAGTGTCTAGCACTTCTCACACACACACCACAGGAAAGGGACAAAAACAAAAATTAATTAACCAATTTTTAGTGCTAGCAGAACTAATAAGTGACTTGTTCTTACCCATATGAACCTTATTCATGGGATCTCCAATCACAAAGGTTGGGTTCCCATAACTTATTAATTTCGAGCGGCTTAAGTCCCAGTCCCCTCGATGTACACAAATTTATTTCATCCCAGAGGCTTTTGGTTAGTAGCTACTTTATACACAAATGATGAAGACAAATTTCTTTAATCATATAAGATTGACTAAGACGTTTCTAAGTCAATCAACCTCATTTATTTACCAAAGTCTATGACAATAAACTTAATCTCTATAATTATATTTATATAGGTTTGCTTACATAATTATTAAGCAACATCAATATCAATGAGGATAAATATAAATCTATTTGTAGATTTATTATACAGGTCTGCTTGAATGACTTCAAGCGACAACATCCGCACAATAAGTAAAATAATTGTACATTTTGATTATTCTAATCGGATTTCAATTTCAATTAACATCATTGCATAATTTTGATGCAATGGTTCATCAACTCTAAACAATATTTCATATATTATCAAACTGAGTTCCTTAATATACTCCATCAGGTCTACTTAGATAAATTCTAAGCGACAAACCCCCACATTGGAAAAATATAACTCTATGTGTGGATTTATTATACAGGTCTACTTGAATAATTTTCAAGTGACAAATGTTCCACAATGAAAAATAAATCCCACTATATTTTCTCATAAACAAATTTCATTAAACTCCATTGTATTATTTGAATACAATGGATTACCCATAATATATTTTTCATAATTTTCTCAATAAGATATCTCATGTCAATTCGCTTATATAAGGTATAATTTTCAAAAACACGAAACTCATACATACACATGTCAAGAAGTGGTCTCAGTATATAACATATACCCAATTAAAGTCAATTTTGTAGAGACAGCTTTACACATTACTATACTATAATACATACATGACCACACCATATATTTCAACATAAAAAGTAGAAAACATTTACTGTGATAAACAATACAATGGAAGAATTAATTTGCACCATCAGATATTGTATGCAATTATAATGGAATTTGAAAGTATCATTTTCTAAATATTTATCCAAGATATCCTTCCAAAAAATCATTTATGCTCCTGTTAACACAACTACAAATCTACGATACATATATAGTCACACATCTCTTCACAAAATAATTTATCATTTCTTTAGCAGAAAATATCAACTTTACAACATAAACAAATGGTGGTAAAAACTTTGTGGCAACTTCTTAAAAAAAAAAAAACATGCAACACAGTTAATTTCACAACATGCATATATGTGTCTCGATCAAATTAAATTAGATATAACAAAAGGTTATAGCATGCTTAAAGAAATTCACTTTTCATTTTAGCAAAATTAATTTTTATGTTAACAAAATTATTTAGGAACGTAACAATGATCTTCAATTTTAATCAATACATCACAAAATAATGTCAACAATTCAGGACATGTGAGTTATACACAAAAGATATTATAACATCTTCATTTCGAGAAGTATTGTAACAAATTCAATAAGCATCTTTCAATTCAATAAAAAAAATTAGATGTTGAGAGTAAATATAATCAGACTTATATGAGAAAATCCTTAAGATTGTTGTAAAATTAGGCATAAATTATCTCTATAAATAATAATCAATATATAAATAAAAGAATCAATAGAATATAAACAAAAGAGAGATCAATAAACTTACCTCTTTTGATATCATCGACCATAACTCTATCAACATCGTTGATAACTCAAATCAAACCTGCTACTGAATCAACTATCAAGATATGCAAATAGAACAAATAGTAAAATAGTCTGAGACGCGCTGATCGCGCTGTCCTTAAGGATTTTTCGCGTAATTATACGCCAATCCCCCAGGATTTAACAGACCCTTCTCGATGTGGAATCGAGGAAACAGAACTGACAAGTTAGAATATTTTCAGGAAGATGTAACCCAAGAAACAATTGGAAGAGAGGGACATGTTTTTGTTTTGATACTGCTCAAAGCCAAGTGAAAAGACTATTTACATTCGGTATGTGAAAATTCATTTTCTAGGCACCATTTTACTGTTGAGTCAAGCAAAGAATAATGACTTATAAATAGCTAACAAAAAGAACGTTATGCATTGACTCAACAAATAAGTGCTCAAATAAATTAGTTAAGAAAAAGCATTATTATTGCCACATCAAGAGATATAAAGGAAAGGCAGTTACAAAAATTGGATTTAAAACATGGGTATAAGACCAAGTCAAACATTATAATTAATAATATGATTATAATTTTCTATTAAAATATTTCTCTATATTTCTCAATTAAAAATATGGGCCACAAAATATTTAATACTTTTGAAATATACTCAAAATTTACAACACTTCTATGACTTCGAAACTTATTTTAGCAACATGATAGTAAAATGTGTTCGTTTTCACTTTATGCTTAATTTTTTTAGGCAATCATACATTACTATTATAATACATCTGAACTATATCTTTTTTTTTATTTGCTTTTTGAGAGGACCTGTATTAATTGTTGTTATATCTCGCATTTACATATTTAACTAATACATTCATTTTTATTTTAGAAGTTGTATCATGTGCTGACATAACTCATGAATAAGAGAGGTAGTCAAGTTTTAAAGAAAGAAAGAGTGAGTATTTTAGCTAAATATGACATCAATAAAGAGTGAGTACTTTAGGTAAATGTGACATATAGACACAATCCTTGTTTAAGAATAACCTAAACTATTGCATGAGAACAACTCAAATTTGTTTTACTAAATAAGCAAGACAATAATCTCATATGACTAAATAAGCAAGACAATATTACTAAATAATAAATCAAGAAATTTGGATTTTGTAATACATGAATCTTGGTAACACTATAAAATTGAGTAAAAAAAAAGAAGTAAAACCCTAATAGAAGGTAAAGAAAACAATTATTATAAGATGATTTCTTGTTAAACAGTTTCATTGCTTCTTGATGCTAATTTCCTCACGCTAGACTGGAATGTAGTTTCTAATGACATATTAGTTTAGGTGATAGTGATTGCTAATATAGATTTAGTGACCTGAAAAAGATATATATGGAAGATATTATTTTTTGTAAGATCATGGGAGTCACCAAACAATTACAATTTACAAACCTAACAGTTTAATTTGTAGACAAATTTCTTAATAATTGAGTCACATAGATCATTGAAATGCGAGATTGTCTACACATCACCTACCACTATAAAAACAACTTGAAATGAACCCTTAGACAACCTTAATTAGAATACAAATAGATAAAAAAAAAATTATAAAGAATATACAAATAACTTTTGTACATATGAATGTGGGGTAAATGAACACAATTGTCAAATGTGTGGAAATGAGTAGAAAATAAATGTGGGGTAAATGACAGTTATAAAGGGTGAGATTGAATGTGAAAAATTTTGCACTAAAATGTTCAAATTCCTAGGTTATATTTGGAGGAATGTCACATTACCATGCCAGCGCTACCCTTCTTCTCCCGATGTGCCACTGCCAAAATGTCAATTCTATACACATGAAAGAAGGACGTACAATATTCTTATACAAACAATAATATATAGTAAAATCAATTGAATTGATAGAAATCCTTCAAAATTAAATACATGTTTCTTCTTCTAGTCTATATCAGGGAGACAATCAATTGAAAAAATAGGTTGCCAATTGTCAGTGGTCAAAATCTATAACAAATAACAAAGATCCAACATGCGATCCTTTCAGTAGAAAGCATAATATTTTTTGGTGCAAAGTAGAAGGCACAATATATGATAAAATTCACTGACCACAATCTATGTAAGACTATTTAAAGAGAAGACTCTTGGTTGTATAACATATATATGTTGGAATTCTTAAAGTTATGGCATTTAAATCAGCCCCACACATACTTTTTTTTTTTTACAATAGCCCCATACATACATAATAGCATACTAAATTAGCATTTAGATCGAATACATGCAATTGAAAGAGCTACATTTCTTGTCTTTCCATGTGCCTTGGATATATTAGTGGTTACATTTACTTATTTAACTTTCATTCAATTTAATTTAATTTTTATTATCATAATTCTATATCATCATAATTTAACTTTCTTACTCCTAGAGGTGCCACATCACCATAATTTTAGCCTAACATAAACCCAAATTTAGTTTACAAAGATGTTAATTTAGAGATGCCACATCATCAAGTTTATTTTATATATAGATATAGATAGATAGATAGATAGATAGATAGATAGATAGATAGATAGATAGATTGAGGATTAGTAAACCTTATTAACTAATTTCAATTGTATTGTTCCTTTATATTAATTGTGTAATTGGTTCACTTTTGGCACGTCTCTAATCCAGAGATGGCTTCAAAATCCCTTATATACAATATATGAGGAAATTGATTGTATTGTGTTACAATTTGATTGATAATTTGTTTTTACATTAGTTTGGGCCTTCTGACGCTACAAGTGGACGCTACATTGAGCCAAGGCCAAAGTGGACGCTAAATATTAGCGTCGGATGTTATAAAAATGATTTTTGCATCTGATTAGTGTCTGCTCATCCAACGCTATGTTGCATTGGTTGCTAAGATGCTGGCGCTAAAAGTTAGCTTCGAGGCTTAAAATGTGGCCACTGCCAACTCAAAATCAATGTTAATGTCGGCTTTCTGTCAGTTAGTATGGTCTTTTGGCCAAAACTAAAACCAGTTTTTGTTGTGATGAGACAATTGGGTCCCTACAATAGAAAAAATCCCTATATAATTTCTTTTTTCTAATAAATGATCTACTTTTGTTCTTTTTCTTCTTGAGCATTCAACAAAGTTATTCCATAGCAAGAATTATTAAATTAAATATTTAGAATACTTGACTATTCTAAAAAAGATTCATAACATATCCAAAAAAATAAAGTCAAATGCACGACTACAAGAAATCCATGATTAAAAAAGATCCACAATATTAACTAAAATATAAACATTATTTTTGTGGATGAAAACTGGAGTTCGACCTTGCGGTATACTCAGCAACAAGTTGGGAAAAAGATGATAACTTGTTCTCTAGCAATCTTGTTGGGGAATCATATTCGTCAATTAGTCCTGCATTAGTGTCCAATGAAATCATATCAAAAATTACATAAAAATAAATTGCAGGTTCAAAGAAGAATGCAATAATACACTGTCCTTTCTCACCTTGATTAAGTAGTAGAACCATATCACTGTCAATAACAGAAGTTATTCTATGTGCAATTGTAATGACTGTGCAATCAGAGAAATGTTGCCTAAGAGTTTGCTGTATCAAATTATCGGTAGCCGTGTCAACTGATGCAGTAGCTTCATCTAGTACCAAAACTTTACTTTTCTTAAGCAACACTCTACCAAGACAGACCAACTGCCTCTGACCCATACTCCAGTTCTCACCATTCTCACTCACTGCAGTGTCCATTTTTTTATATAAACAATAGGTTCATTCCAAGAATATATGTAATTATACTTATGTTTCATAGTTTTAAAAGACAAACCTGCTGAGTCTAACTTTCCTTCTTTCCTTCTAACTTCATCTCCAAGTTGACACTTATCTAGTGCCTATATAAAACAATGTTAATCAGAATGCAATACCAATTTGAAGAATGACTATAAGTAGAGTTTAAAAAATGGTTTGTAACTATGATCTTGACTTGAAAATCAAGGTTTTGAATGTTTATGTGATTGCAATGTGGACGCGATTGAGGCTGAATCAACTGCATTTGAATGTTTCTTTGCAACATCGAGGATAGCAACACAATTGCGATTTAAAACCTTGACTACAAGTCCAATATGTTTTGGGTAATGTTAGATCAGAAACCGTTGTTAAAAAAAGCAGGAAACAAAAAACGTAAACAAATAACACGTAAGATTTGATCACGGAGTTTGGTCAATTATGTCTACGTCTCCGCCTATAGAGTGGAAGCAGTGATTTTTTTATTGTTCGGGATTAAGATTACAAACTACAACTTATATTTAAATACTACGGGCCAATTTATAAGATTGCCCCTGAGCCATACCCAACAGATATAGCATAGTGTGCGTGTGTGAGCGAGAGATAAAAGTAACCCACCTCCCAAATTTGCTCATCTCTGTACTCTTCAAGTGGATCCAAATTACTCCTTACCGTACCTTCAAACATAGTTGGATCCTGAGGAATAATGCTCAATCTTGACCTCAAATCATGAAGTCCAATGGAAGATATGTTAATGTTGTCAATCATAATTCTTCCAAAAGTAGGCTCAACGATTCGGAAAAGTGCTTGCATGAGAGTTGATTTACCACTTCCCGTTCTTCCAACAATTCCAGTTTTCATTCCTCCAACAAATGTGCATGTAAGGCCATGCAACACAAGTGGCATATGTGGAGCATAACGCACCTTCATCATATATGCATTTCATCATTACGTAGTAACACAAAAATCAAGCACAAACTATTAGTAATAGTCTATTACATGAGTATATGACATATCTATTATACAAGGCACCAAATTTCTCTCTGAAACTAATTTCTCACTCATATTAGACCATGTCTTGTAAATCAACAACGACAAAAAGACAACAAAATAGAAACATAATATTAACTTTAACTACCTGCAAGTTGTATATATCAACCGTTCCATATGATGGCCAAGAAGCATGTGGCCGGTTTTCCTCTACAACGAGAGGAGGCTCACTAGGAAAAGAAGTATACTGAAGAATTCTTTCTACTGATATAATTTTGGTCTCTAAGTTGCTAAGTTCCCATATCATCCATGCTTGTATGATGTTCAGATTAAGGCCATATGTCACAGCTAAACCAGCAACACCTTCAAAAACAACAAATACGAGGTGATGCTATTATGTTCTACTATCCTATTTCATAAATAGACATATATACTTATGCCAGGCAAAGATACCAGAATTTAGTTTCTTACCTGAATTTATGACTCCTTGTGGAACTGATATCAAGAATAACAAGCAAAAGGCAAATGTAATGGAAGACAACATATCTAAGCGAAAACACAACCATTCCATAGCCCCGGCAATATTGAACTTGGGGCATGAATATCCATCCATCAAATTCATATTTGTTTGTTGAAATCTTGACACCTGATCAAAGCTCCTGATGGTTGATGTACCTGAAATTGTTTCCGCGAAGTGTTGAATGACAAGTGCTTTGGATACTCCGACTAAACGAGATAGTTCACGGCCTGATGGTATATAATATTGCTGCACAATTATAAGTTTGTAAGATGTCATCATTTAACACAACATTCTGAATAAGTATGAAAAATGATTAGGGCCAGTTTAGATTGGCTTATTTAAACTTATCTACTGAACTAAGCGCTTGTGAGATTGTATGAGAGAACATATGGAAACAGTTTATGGCATGTCCATAAGCTCCATCGTGCAATGTCATCAACATAGGAGAAAGCTCTCAAGGACAAATTATGAAAACAACTTGAAGCTTATTTGAAAATAGTTTGACTTTATTTTGTCTTTTATTATATAAATAGGTTGTATATAAGCACTTTTATGGTAAGCTTTATTGTATAAGCTCTGAATTAAATTGTTTAATCAAACAAGATTAAGGTTGACAGCTTAAAACCAAAGACAGTGTGGTGCAAATTACTTACCTGATACCAAATGCTGATTGCTGTCATAGGAATAAAGACAATGAAAACCTGCCATGCAACCTGAGACATCACCACTATAATTCCAAGGAGATGGATTATGGAGCAAGCACATAATGCAGTTTGAAAAGGAATATTTGTATCCACTTCACTTTGGTCAGTAGAAGCCTGCAAGAGAACAAAACATTTTCTTATCATATATATACAATGAAAAAATCTAACAAGATGGATGTTACTATGAAGAAATCAATGATCTACAGATAATTTAAGACTCAAATATTCATCTCAATTAAGAAACAAAATGGGTGAATAGGAAAATTGATCCTAGAAATTGTAAGCATCGCTATAAATAGTTCTTATTTTTTTGCGAATTGGAAAATACAATCTTGAAATTGTAAAGTGTCGGTTAAAATAGTCCTTGTATTAACTTTGAACGTAAGGGACTATGATGTGGTATGTAAATTGAAGCTGTGACCTCCATTAACTTTGTCTCAGAGATGATCTAAAACTTATAGACAAATTAGTCTCTAGTGAGAAGACATTGATGTGGGATTAACGTACAATGTGACAGGTCCTTTAATGTGACATGCCATAGCCTCTAACAAGGAAATTCATGGAGGGACTATTTTGTATGCCATTATACAACTTCAGAGATATATTTGCCAAAAAATGAGAACCTGTTTTGACCGATGTATAAAATTTCAAGGACCAATTTACATATTCATTTGTAACAAAATAAAGAGAGAATGAGATATCATAGCTCCGCATACCCTATTAAGGATTCTGCCAGTTGGAGTGGCATCAAAAAATGACATTGGAGCGCGAAAAATGCAGAGATGCATTTTGTTGAAGAGTAGGGTTGCTGTCTTATAACCAGCGGTGACAACAAGTGTTGCTCTAGCTAGGACACATAAAGAACTTCCTATGGCCAAACCAACATAGACAACTAGGAGCGTACTTCCTCCAACTAGTGGCTCCACATCTTTTGAGATGGGAGTTGAAGAAGCCATCCAATAGTTGCTTCCAATTTGAAGAAGTTGAAACATGATTTCAGCTATCAATATGAGTGGTACAAGAGCACCTCCATATGCTGTGGTGATGTATTTCCAGTACACTGAAAACCCAACTTTACCTTTCTCTCTTTCTTCTTCTTGAACAAGTTGGCCTTTTGCCTCAAACTTGTCTTCTGGTTCACCAGTTTGTACTATTTTGTCAACACCATGAGAAAGAGAGACACATAGATCATGTTGTGATGTACTTATTTTATCAGATACTGTTGTACCTCCATCAAGTGCAGACAATGCTTCTCTATGAGCACCAACAAGTTCCATAAAATCAGTGCCTGAGTTGAGTAGATCGTTATACTTACCACATTGAGTAATTTCTCCATCTTTCATGACCTTACAAACAAAGCATAATTTGATAAGATAAGTAGGAAAGCAATCAAGCAATCTCTTCTTGAATTAAGATATGAACTTGAGATTTCTCACCAAAATAAGGTCAGCAGCAGGTAAAAACTCTACTTGATGTGTGACATAAATCACTGTTTTCGAAGATAAAAGTTTCAGCAAGCATTCCTGCCATACACAAGGGTCATGCTATCAGAAAAATCACACTTCAGAAGCAATGTAGCATTGACGCTTCATATTGAAGGCGTGTCTGGTGCCCACGTGTGTCAATGTGTGACACTAACATATGTGGTGACATTCAATAACTTCCATTGATTCAATTATTATCAAAGTCTATATGTCAGTGCCATGCCCTTGTTTGTGTCAGCGCTTCATATTTCAGAAGTGCTTAAGAAAAAGGCTATTTGCATAGTCTATGATGTAAACAATAAAAAATAAAAATGAGATACCTTAAATAGATGAGATCCTGTATGAGCATCAAGAGCACTAAAAGGATCATCAAATAGATATATATCAGCATCTTGATATAAAGCACGCGCCATTTGTATTCTTTGTTTCTGTCCACCACTCAAATTTATTCCCCTCTCCCCAATAATTGTTTGATCACCAAATGACAAAATCTCTAAATCCTTCTTTAGTGAACATACTTCAAGAACCTTCTCATATCTTTCCCTATCCATATCCTTCCCAAACAATATATTATCTTCTATCTTGCTACTTTGTATCCATGGTGATTGTGCTACATAAGCCTTTGTTCCACACAACTTCATGATCCCTGAAATCTTTGGTACTTCTCCTGATATACATGAAAGTAAAGTAGATTTTCCTGATCCAACACTACCACAAATAGCAACTGTCATTCCATGAAAAACTTCAAGATTTATGTTTTTCAATACTGCGTTCGGAGAAGATAAATCCCAAGAGAAATTTCCATCAACTACTTCAATAGCTATATGAGAACTTCCCTTTGGAAGCTTCTCAACAGTATCCGATTGAATTTCATCATGACAAAGAAAAGATGCAATCCTGTCAAGAGAAACCTTAGATTGTGACATCATTGAAATTGTATCTGGAAGATTGTAAATAGGTTCTTGCAGAATCTGAAATGTTGCAAGTGAAGATAAGATCTTCCCTGATTCAAGTGGGACCCCTGTAACCATACAAGTACCAAAAGTAACCACAGACACGAATGCTGGTGCACTCCAAAATACAAATATGATCACAGCTATAGTATGTAAAAATTTCTTTAACCAAAATTGCTCACTCTTTCTGAGTTCAGTTATCTTAGACAGAAACTTCATTTCCCATCCCTGAAGTTTGAGAATCCTCATGTTCCTTAAAATCTCGGATGTGGCCTTCATTCTTTTATCTCTTGATACCATCAACTTGTTTTGAAACTTCTCTAGGATTGACACTAAAGGAACATTTGCCAACATTACAATGACAGTTGCAACAAAACCAGAAATCGAAGCAAAACCAAGATTTTTATACAAAACAAACATAGCAACTAAAACCTGAAAAACTACCAACCAAAGATCATGCAAGTGATAACTGAATTCCCCAACTCTTTCGGCATCAACCGTCATGAAATTGATTATCTCGCCGCTAGTTTGGCCTTGTTTGGATTGACATGAAAGTGTCAAAGTTTTATTATAGATAATGGTTACAAGAAGTGCTTGGATTCTTATTCCAATTTTCTGCAACCTGAAAACCCATTGCTTCTTCGTTAGACACTCCACAACCTTTGCTGCAAAAAATGCAGACACCAAAATAAGGCCTTCATTTTCAAATTTCCTTTGTCCATTAAGATATTGAACAAAATTATCTATAAGATAAGGACCCACGTAAGAAGCCAATGTGTTAACAAATGCAAAAATAGCTGTTAAAAGAATTTCTTTCCATGCTGAGAATGCTAATGACTTCACTAGCTTAAATGTGGTCACTTTGTTGATGTTGTCACCACAATATGCCTCAAGCTTATCCTTAAAATATGGAAATGCTCCAAATAAACTGTCTTTTGTGTCAAGTTGTGGAACATCTTCAAGGTCTAAAGTTTTCTTTTTTCCAACTGAAATCAGTGGACCAACCCAAGAGAATGTAAGAATGCTGAAAATTCCAGCATTAGAGTAAGGAGTAACAGTGTCAAACCCTCTGGTTTCTTTTGTATTACCATTCAAAATAGGTTCATGAAGAGAGCTATCTTCTATTTCGCCCTGAATTTTCATAAAAAAACACAGGTAACAAATGAATAAACCCACACAAACAGAGAAAACATCAGAAACCAGGCATTGAATTGGAAAAGCAGCTTGTTTTTCATAGAGAACAATCTCCAGTGTAAAGCAATAACATGAAACAAAGAGGTAAAAGGCACACCAAGGTTTGAAGAACAATGGCATTGGAAATCTTGTTTCACATGAGCATAAGAGTCTCCTTTCAAGGAAGACACAAACAACTCCCCAAGAAAATGTTTTGAATGCCAAATCCAAAAGGGTCACAAGCTTTTCTAATGAAAAATCATTTCTATACCAACTGAAGTAATCAAACAAAAAGAGCACAAAATTGACAACAGAAATACTAAGGGAACAAAAAAGAGTCCTTGTGAATAGTTTTTTTTTTATTCTCTCTCTGCAAGTGTCTATGGATTCAATATTAGTGACTTTCTTACACAACCATGAGACTAAAAGTGCTACTAACAGAAGTAGATGGAGGAAACCAGAAAAGCCATGCAAGAAAACTGGTTTCACATTCATGAAAAAAGTTAGAAAATGGAATGAGAAGAAAAATGACATAATGTACTTGAATAGTTGAATGAGTAACAATAATTAAGAATTTTCTGAGCTTGTTGTGGAACCTTAAAAGGATTCTATAGTAATATAAATGTTTCTGAAATATTTTTTTTGACCGTAGATGAAATGACAAATACTTGAAACTCACACACAATTGTAAGGTCCCGAATTCGAACTTGATTGAAAGTGTTCAGATTAACAACATCGACAGTGACTGTTACCTAAGTTTTACGGACAAATTCTGACATATTTATGATATAGCTAACATATAATAAATAACATATGTGATGAGTGTGAAAGAAAATTTATGCATGTGCAATAAAGAATGTGTTTAGAATTTTATTAGACCCACATGCAAATCCCAAGGCAAATATTTTATCATCTTCTCTTGCATTACAAACCTTCAACTATCTCATCATTATTATCGGATTTCACAAACTCGCGCATAGTTCATTTTTCACTAGTATACAATTACAATAAAATATAAGAAATGAACCTCATCAAAATTTTCATGTAAATAATATAGTTAAGTCGCAAATAGACAACTCAATTGAGGAGTTGAGCAACAATTCTAACTAGAATATTCGAGACTTAAATTCTAAAGACAAACACAATCCATTAAATTGTTAAATATTTTATCCGTAAAAACGTCTTTAAACTAAAATTTAGAGATTACAAATATATATATTTATATATATTAATAAAATGTAGAATCTCAAACATATTCAAATTATAATTGCTCTACGTGTCATTATATTTTAAATTTGTTTTATGATTTTTTTTCATTTTTCAGCACTAAAAAAAATATTCTCTCTATACATGATCAAACAATCATTCAACAATTTATCTCATATATTTCATGAGCAAAATTAAAACTAACTTCAAAAGTAAGTATTAAGTATATCATTGAATACTCAACATGCATAAGTTTTCCGGTTTTCACCAATATTTTTGAAAAATCACTAAAATAGTGGGGGCAATACTTTTATTCTTTGTGGAGGCAAAAACTAATTTTTTTTTCAACAACTACCAACAAAATTCAGTTGGTGTGTGGGGGCAGCTGGCCCCAACGTACACTATTGAATGATTGAGTGTAATTAATGTGTCTATTTTGTATGTGACTAGGCAATTGTTAAGGAAACCAAAAATAATATCTTTGCATTGGATTCAATAACATTTTAACTTTTAAAAAGTTAAATTCATCAATTTTCACCATTTTCCAATGCAATATTTCTATTTTTATCCTTTTAACCAATGTCATAAGCAGATCCAATGTTGGGCATGGTGTGGCTATAGCCACACATGCTTTTTCCCCCATTTTTTTTCATGTTATAAACATAGCTTATACTTGAGCTTTTGGAATTTACAAATTTTATTAGTGTAGCTCTGCAAAGGAGTTAATTGGAGAACATTTTAGAAAAGAGAAAGGATCTGGACAAAGCAGTAGAAGGAGAGAGGATCTATTCACAACAAGAAGAGAAGGCATTTTTCATGATCTAGACAGCAGTAGAAGAAGGCTGTTGTTGCACTATAAGTTTCTAGGTTAAAACGAATCAGAAGAGAAGAACTTGGGCCTTATTGAAGACATCTTAAAAACATACCAAGTAGCTGAACCTTGAGATCTTAAAAAATCTTGGGGCATTGAGATTCCATTAGGTTTTTAGCAAACAACAAAAAAACGAACCTTCTTTTCACACCCTATAAATTTCTTCCGCTTTTGAATTATAGAATCCGAACGACATAAACACCCTATAAAACCCTCAAAAACACGTTAAACATTTTGGATTTTAGAGTGGGAAAAATAACAGCCAAAAAAATGATGTTTTTACTAAAATTAAAAACAATGATCAAATAGTTATATGAAAATATATATGTTAAGTCTTTTGATATGAATAAAATTTAGCCACACCTGAAACAAAACCCTGAAGCCACCCTTGGCCCTAAGGGCACTCTTTAGCATTTCTCATTATTAAATTGTTTTTTGTTAATTTATATGTGTATTTAATTTGATTTTTCATATTTCAAGATATGTTAGTACTCCCTCCATCCCAAAATAAGTGAGTCATTTGATCATTTTACACATTATAAGAAAAGTGTATAAGTAAAAGAGAAAGAGAAATGGTTTTAAGTGTCTTTGTCAAGTATTGGTTCATTCATCATTTTCATAAAAGACAAAGTGAAAGGTATTGAATTGGATTGATCAAGTTAGTATTAATTTAGAGTGTAATAGTGAAAGATATTCTTTGTGACAATTTTTTTACAAAATGCTCAATTATTTTTGGACAAAAGGAGTAGTATTAATTTAAGGTATGTTTGGAAAAAAAAAAAAATGGATGAATCTAGTAATTTGTAAATAAGTTTTTATTTAAGGAAAAGACTTTTGTCATGATACTTATAGTTAGAGACGGATGTAGTCTAATTAAAAATATATATCAAATCTATAACTCCTTCAAGTTAATAACTTAATATCCAATTTAGTCACTTAAATTGAGCACTCATATCAACTTAGTTCCTCATTTTATTGATATTTTTGAATAGTCCCTGACTTATAAAAAAAATGATCAACTTAATCTCCGGTGGTTGCCTTCTTCTTCTCCACTTCTTTAAAATCATCTATAGAAAACGAACTACATACAATTTTTTGATAAATAAAATAATTGAACGTAGTTATATATATATATATATATATATATATATATATATATATATATATATATAGTGTCGGATTTCAATTTAAAATGTATGTGTTAGTGTTACATATAAGATATTTTAATGAGTCGTGTAAGTACAACTCAGTTTGTAGTTACAAAGGCATTCATATAGAGATTAGGATTTGAACTAGAAATTCCCCATTTCTATACACTAGTGTGTGAGGCCAACCCTTGAATATTTGACAAAAAAAAGACCTTTTTCAAGAATAATAAAAGTGTCATCGTCTCAGTATTGAACTTAGGGGCGGAGCCCTTTATGGGTTGGGGTGAGCCACATCCTACCCGAAAAAATAAAAAAATTAACAAATATAAGTTTATTTTGTGAGATTTTAAACAATTTTGTGATGTTTTTTGTTTTCAGCAAATCCAAATCCTAGTAAAGTGGTGTAGTGGTTCACCCAAAAAAATGAAAAATCATAGGTCTATTTTGTGAGATTTTAAACAATTTTTCAACGGTTTTAGATTTCGGCGGTTCCACAAGTGTCATGCATGATTTTTGTCATGTATATGTTTGGTTGGTTAGCAGAGGTTTACAAACCTTCTAATTTGTGGGGGTTTTAAACCTCCCTTATCTTGTCTGGCAACCGGAAATTATTTCAATTAACATTTGTACTATAAAAAAAAGTTTCATAATTTAGTGGCTCATCCAAACCTTTTTTCTGGTTCCGCCACTGAATTTGACCTTATCGTTGCTGCCAAATCCGACCATTTTAACAATGTAAAATTGTTTTCTATAAATTCAATCGATATTCCCATTAAATAGTTTTGTATAAACATTAATCAGATCTGATGATGTATATACTTATATAATTTTATACATTTATAATTAGATGATATTCACACTTCCGTTAGAAAAATGGATAACATCATACATGTTGTCTTAAAAAAAATCACGCATGTAGTTTATATATATATATATATAGACACACACACATATACTTCCTCCGTCCTTTTCTATAAGACTATTTTAAAAAAATCGCAGGTATTAAGAAAAGTGTATATATTAACAACCTACAGTCATCTAAAATCATTAAGGAGTAAGTTAACAACCTGCACTCATTTATTATTTACACTCATTTTTATACTCCCTCCGTCCATATTTATAAGAGTAGTTTACAAAAAAGTTTTGTCCCTAAATATAAGATCATATACAAATTCCTAGATGCATTAATTACTATTTTTTCAAATATACCCCTTATTAATACTATCAATTTGTCTTGATATATAAAAAGTTAACATTAAATATATATTTAATTAAGAGTAATTTAGTAATAGTCATACACATTTGAGACAACTTTATTACTCTAATAACTTTTCTTAATAAACGTGATTTTTGTAAATTACTCCTATAAAAAGGGATGGAGGGAGTAAGTTTTATCAAATTATTTACACACACCTTATTAGTTATTTACACCCAATTTCATGATTCTAAATATTGTTTCCTTAAAAAATTATCTGGTGTGGTACTATTACATTTTTTTTATAAATAAAAAACAACAAAAAGATTACATGAAATATTTCAGTTCCTAATTCATATGATTCACACTAGAACACATGATTTAATTCATCAGGAACACTTAAATATACCTTTACATTAGGACCTTGAAACTAGAGGCAGTGGTTATTTGATTATTACAGTCATAAACGTTAAGCCAAATAGAGCACCGAAGAAACAAAATGCAGATCAATCCCTTCAAAAAAAAATAAAAACAGTTCAACGTTCACCGCAAAAAAAAAAAAAAAAACGTAACCGTTTTGGCAATTAAGGCCGGATGTTGTTTTGTTTTGAAAAACAAAGTGAAATTGACCAAACTACCCTTTAACTTAAAGTGATTTAAGATAATGAATTTTTTTTTTTTGTAAAAGACTAGTGGGTATAGGTTGCTAATTTACTCTTTAGTATTTTTAGGTGGGTGTAAATTAGTAGCCCCCTATATATATATAAACAGTCGAATCCAGTTGTAATACAGTGCTGTCTGCATATTTTGTGTCAAGATAAGTGTCAATATAGCATTACTGTAAATTGGGGTAAAAATTGGAGGAGATGGTATGGGATGGAATTGATCCATCATGTTCCATTTTACTCCATTCAATTTTTAGAAAATCAAACAATAGAATTTCATTCTATCAATCCAAACAAAGCCTTGGAGAACATTGTCTCCTCTTGAATCCACCAGTTGACTCCTGCTGAAACTAATCGGAATCTAATGTAACAACTTTTGAATATTGAGATCACTCAGCAAAAAAAGTTTGCCATTTTATAGGGCATTGATAATTTACAAAGTCTACCCTAACATAAAAAAAAAAAAAACACAACTTTGTTTACCCTTCCTCCTCACCCCTACCTTCCTCCCTATTCTGCTCTATATACCTAGCTGGCATTTCTATGTGGTCCATACAACAAAAAGTTTATGTGCCAAGTATGTTTTCCTATCTAATATTTCCAGTCTATTTACCTTTGGCTGCCATTGGTTTCTATCTTTTTATTGCTGTTAAAAATGTGAAATCAATTTCGCTAGAAGAGGAACTGGAACTGGAACTGGAACTAGAACTATCACTACTTAAGTCTTCCAAGATATCCAACATTGCAGCAAATTCACGAGAAGAAGCAGAATCTGTCTTAAAAATTCTGCTGGGTTCAGCCAGTTTTGTTGCAAAGTTTCTTGGAACTGCTCCAAATGAACTTTTTTGCCCAGTATCTGAAATGACACATGAATTAGTCTCTTTTATAATCAATGTTGTTTGTGAATTATACTCATCTTCATCATCAATCAGGAAATCGAGGAGTGTCAGCAACACGCTCTTTTATTGGTTGAAAGTCAAATGAATTCGCTCCACAATCCCACATGAATATAATAGTACATATATGAATTTCAACCAATAAAAAGTGTGTGCTGAAAAGAGTGTTAAGAGTGTTTTACTAACATAATTCAATAGATTTGTAAAAAAAATATTTCAAGCAAAGCTTGGAAAATGAAGAGCCCTAAACTGTGTTCTTATAATATCCAGCCTCTCCTAGTAAATGGCTATTAAGTTATGCTTTCATCAAGTGTAGATATTTATATATGCATTGATAGTGCACCGTAACCTACCTAGTTTTTATAGGAAAGATATAGCATTTTGCCACCTACTTTCTTCTTTTTGTTTTGGCTTAATTGCACTTTTGACCCCCTAAGTATCATGAACTTGCGATTTTGGCCCCCAATAAAAAACAATAACAAATCAGCTCCCTAAGTTTAACCCCTTTTGCACTTTTGGCCCCCTGGTCCACGTGTGTAATTTTCAATTTAAAAATAATTAAAAAATCCAAATATGTATTTTTGAATTAAAAAAAAAAACAAAAAAACAAAATAAAAAAGGAATGGCACGTGAATTTCTTCTTAAAAAAAACCCAGAATTTCTTCTTTCCCAAATCCAATTCAATCATGATTTCAATTCCAAATCTAGCAGTTGAAATACAAACCACAAGAGCAGAAAAAACAAATAGCCATAACAGCAACAACACTTCAGTCTTCCCATCAATTTCTTTTTCATCTAAGTTTACACCTTTCCCATCCTTATAACCATCAACATCATCCATGGTCGTCCATGGAGATCAAAGCGTCTACATCTTGATATTTCGCATTCACGTCAGCTCGGATTCGCCGCAAGATCTGTGAACCCATATTCTTTCGTTGCATACTTTGATTCATTCAGATTTTCATACCTAGATTTGTTCACTTAAATTAAAAAAAAAAATCATAACCCTAATTTCCAAATATTTTTAATCTGACAAAATAAAATCAAAGATGAAGTTCTTGATCTGGACTTGTTGATGCTTATGGAATTGTTGTTGATGCTAATGAGAGTGAACAAATGAGAGAAGAGGATTGAAAAGCTCAAGTTGTGAAGAGAGATGAGATGCTAATTTTGATTTTGGTCAACCTCAAGTGCACGAATCTCGCCGGAAGAAGCCGTTCTCTGCCGGCAGTGATTGCTGGAAGAAGCCGTTCACAAGGAGGAGGTAGAAGAGTGACACCGACGAGCTTCACAATGGTTTTTGATTAAATCCACGTGAGCTATCAGGGAAAGGTTGGAGAAGCATCATGGAAAGGGAAAATCATCAGGGAAAGGGAAGGTTGGAGAAGAAGCTCACGTGAGCTATTCCTTCTTTTTTTTTCGTTTTATTAAATCCAGCCTGGTTTTAATTTTTTAAAAAAAACATTAAAACATGTGGCACCTCACTTAAGTGATGTGGGTGCCACGTCTGCATTGACTTAGTCAAAATTGGCCTGGGGGGCCAAAAGTGCAAAAGGGGCTAAACTTAGGGGGCTGATTTGTTATTGTTTTTTATAGGGGGCCAAAATCGGAAGTTCGTGATACTTAGGAAGCCAAAACTGGATTTAAGCCTTTTGCTTTTTATGGGAAGCTAAATAAGGAAAAAAGAAATAAATCACCAAAAGGAATGATTAGCATAGTAGTCGTGTAATGGAGCGGGAATACAAAGCTAACATGGCTTCAAATGACAATAGTTACAGGGTCCTGATACTAGGGTATACCGTACCTAAATTTCATAGAAAATGCATAAACATGACTGCTAATAAATCTATATACATCCCATTTTTTTAGACTCTGAAAAACAAGGTTAAGTTATGCAATAAAATACATATATCACCAAATTTTTTTCCTAAATTATTCACCCGACAGGGAGTTGAGTCACCATATTTACCCAAGCATATCATCCGTTCCATATTTTATCTGAACTCAACTAATCATAAATATGACACAGCCGTAAAATGCATGCTTGAGATTAGGAATTCTTATACCTCTAATCTAGGAATAGTCATGGATGCATTAAAGAAAAGTTATAGCAAGCTCCATAGAGAGAAAAAAACTCATTAGCCAGCTTCCATGGTTTTCCTCGTCCTTGAGATTTCAAGGTAGCATAGAAAAGGAGTGCTAAGAACACACTCTTATTTGATAATTGGTTGTTTGAATGAATTCATGACTTTGTATTCTAGACATAGATGCAAACACATAAAACCCCTTAAGATTTTTGCTTGTTCTTAGAAATTGTGGTTGGGTCTAACACAACCTCCCAAAATCGGTTTATGAGGTAAGAATTGTCACCACCTATAAACACATGTTCAGGCCATCTTTTATCCGATGTGAGACTCTTAAACACCACCTCACGCCCAACACTATTGGGATTGGTACGTGGATATAAATGGTGGGTGGTCCGATAGCGGAAACCAAATAGCAGGTGACCCAATGGATCTTGAAGGGGGTTCCGATACCATCTTAGAATAATCTAGAATAGTCTGATATAATATCAAGATAATCTAAAATATATTTTACATTCTAACAATAATAAAGAAAAAAAGTTGAATTTCGAATTAGAAAAACATTTCGATTGGACCGTAGATCTTACCATTTAGGCCTTAGAGCCCTAAAAACAGTGGGCTTGAACCCTTAGAGCAAGGCTGGGCGCCCTCCAGAAGGGCACAAAGCCCACCTGACAATCCTATACAATTTTAGGGAATTCTCCTAAAGGCACCCTCTGGGGGCGCCCTCAGCAGCCTGTAAGGGCGCCCTAGCCATGGCTTTGACCCTTTATGATTTGAGCCCAAAACCATGGCCAAATAGGCTCAAATTGGGACTACAAATAGTAACATTGGGATCATTCCCAAGGCATGACCAAAACAGACCTGAAAACCCTAGTTTTCCTAGATTGTATTCACAGCCAGTACAGTTGACGCCCACTATGGAGCTACGGCAAAAACTAACCTAGCCATCATCTCTAAAACGAAAAGCAGCTGATCCGCGGCCTCAAAGCACCGCTCAAGCGCCGTGAATCCGCCATACGCTTCAGAGCAACCCTAGCTTCTCCGAATCCGCCGTGATTCATAACAAACCCTCACAAATCAAACGATTAACCCGTATCTGTTCGGTAAACCCTGATCTAGAGCCTGCGATTCGCGGTCTAGGTCGCAAATCTCCGACCACCAGTCAAAACCTTAACATACAAACTCAAACAATCGTCGCCGCCACCACGATGGCAGATCCGGCGGCCTTAGAGGCCTTACAACGCCAGATCCAGCAGCTTCGAGACCATAACGAAGCCTTACAAGCAACCATAGAGACCATTCAGCAACAACAGAATACCGAAGGAAACGAGTCCCAACAAGACGAATCAAGACGAATCAGTGGATCCAGATCCTCAACCACTTTCTGCCGAGGTGTGGAACGCGTCAGTTCCAGAAAAATTCAAGCCACCCTCTCTTTCGTCCTTCGACGGAAAGAGCGACCCGGTGGAACATGTGACCGCTTTCAACACTCAAATGGTCATCATCGGCGCCACCGATTCTCTCAAGTGCAAGTTGTTAGCAGGAACCCTTAAAGATGCCGCCCTCAGATGGTATATGAACCTACCTCAGTTTTCCATCATCAGCTACCAGGATATGACACGCAAGTTGACGCACCAGTTCTCAGCAAGCCGCCACCGCAAAGTTTTGTCTACCAGCCTCTTCAACGTCCGTCAAGGACCGAACGAGTCTCTCTATGACGCCACCATCAAAGTCATTAACCCAAACCAGGAATTGTTCGTGGGAGCCTTCCAGAACGGCCTCCGTGCTGGCCAATTAAAAGAGTCATTGGCACAGAAACCAGCTGATTCCATGGAAGAGATTATGTCCAGAGCGGAGTGTTACATCAAAGGAGAGGAGAGTAATGCAGAAAAGAAAGCCAGAGACTCTAGGGAGCGCGTCCCAAGTGGCTATGATCATCGCCGAAGCTACTATCAGCTCGCCCCCAGAGATAATTCGCCTTACAAGCACCATATTCCCGACAGGCGCGCACCTGCACCAGAGTCCTTCACAGCGCTCAACACTCGTCGTGAGCAGATCTGGAGGGATGTCTACCACTTAAGACTCATCCCTGACGCCCCGCCGCCAAGAGGAAACCGGATGGGAAATGATAAGGATGTCTGGTGTAAGTACCACCGGATAAAAGGACACACCACAGATGACTGCATCCATCTGAAAAGAGAGATTGAAAAGTTAATTCAGAATGGCAGACTAAGAGAATACGTCAAGGATAGCAGGGAGGGAGACAGACGCCCCAAAGGAGAAAAATGCGACAAAGGCTGGCGAGCGCCACACTCTGAACACTATATCCGGCGGGTTCGCAGGAGGCGGCGAATCTAGCGCTTCTCGGAAGAGATATGTGAGACAGGTCATGCTTGTAGATGACCACGCCGCGACGAAGCCAGCGCACCAGCCAAATATCACCTTCTCAGGCGAGGACCACGAGGGAGTAATTCCCCATGATGATGACCCTATGGTCGTAACTGTGCAAATTTTCAACTGGGATGTAAAGAGTGTTGATAGATCCTGGCAGTTCCGCAGACATCCTCTATTACTCAGCATTCGAAAGAATGGGACTCGACCAGGAACAACTGCAACCTTTCAAGGGAACTCTTGCTGGTTTCACAGGGGAGCAAGTCCATGTGTGTGGACACATCACCTTGAAGACGGTATTTGGCACGAGCAGCAGCGCCAAGACCATCCGCGTCAAATACTTGGTCGTCAACTCCCCCTGTTCATATAACATCATCATAGGTTGCCCAGCTTTTAATCTCCTTGACACTTACCTCTCTACCAAGTTCCTCATCATGAAGTACCCGCTAGAGAATGGACAAGTCGGCACTATTAGAGCAGACCAGAAAATTGTCCGGAAATGTTATCACAATAGTTTGAAGCTACAGAAGGAAAAGAAAGGAGCCAGCAACACCAAAGCGCACCAGGTGAACGCCATTGACATGAATCCAAGAGAGGAATTTCAGCAAGAGCGCCTCGAACCCACTGAAGACCTAAAAGAGATTTTGATAGGCCCAGAGCCTCATCAGACCACCAGAATAGGGACATCTTTGGACCCAGCCGAAAAGCTGAGCGTAACAGAACTCCTGAAGAAGAACCTAAACCTCTTCACCTGGCAGCCGTCAGATATGCTTGGCATCGACCCCGCCATAGTGTGTCATCACCTTGCTTTGTACCCAGGAGTCAGGCCAGTCAACGCGCCAACCTTTAGACAAGTCTTTGCACCCACCAGGATTGGCAGACTATTTCCGAATGGGGAAGGGCCTTACCAGGTAAGAGAGAACAATGCATCATTACAAACCAAGAGTGTACTAAGTTCAAAGCAAAATTAAAAATTACATCAGTAAGATTATGGTTCGTCCACTAGGGCGCCATCTAAAACAACCTTAAAAGAATCTAGAGACGAGAGATCGACGCCAGGATATAGAAAGGCGACCTGTTCTTTGGCACGGTCAAAACCATTCTCAAAAGACAGTGCAAGCTCGCCCTTGGCCTCTGAGATTTCAACCTTCAGTGTCGTCTCTCTCTCTCAACTCCAGAGGCAACCTCGCCCTTCAACTGCTTAATCACCATGTCTTTCCCAGCTAAATCAACATCATGACCGATCTTCAGGTAAGCGATGCGCTCATCACATTCAAGCTTCATCGCCTCTTTGGCCTCTTTGATCTCTTTTTCTCTACTTTCTTGGGCTTCTTTCAACTCCTTCTTCAGCGCCCTTACCTTACCCTACAGCGTTTCTTCCCTCTGCACCAGCTCTTCATGTTTGCGGTCCATTGCGTACAGGAGCATGATAGACCGCAAACAGTTCACGCCCACGTCCCTTGACATAAAGGGAATGGAGTTCTGGTTCCCAGCTCTCACGTCGTCAGGGCTGAAGGCTATCCTCTCCTTCACATAGGCTCCATAATCAAAGTCCTCGCTCCAGAAGGATTGGACCCCCCGCTGGTACCAGTAGCTTCGATAGCGGGCTGAACCACTAGAAGACGCCATGTAAAAAATTCCTTTTCTACAGAAGGGACCTGGGTGAACAGAAAGAACAGTGCAATTAGACGAATTCCCACTATTGTTCCCCCCCTCACTATCACTTGAGTCACTCGAAAACTCTCCTAAAACAGAATGGCCATAGTAGGCGTTTTCGAAAACCACCCAATCGGTGGTTCCGTCCTATCGCGTTGCATGCCTAACAGCTTCGCTCCACAACCTATCACTCTCCTCCGAATTCGCTGGAGATATTACATTGCCCTCCCTATCACACTCTCTAATAACCGCCATATTCAAGCCCTAAATTACAAGAAGCAAAGACCTAACTTACAGAGAACGAATTTGAAGGAAAGTTACCTGTTTTTAATGAACGCAGCGAAGAACAGGAGATATAAAGCAAGATGCAAAGCCTAGAACAATCTGGATTTGATGAGCGCGACGATCTCCAAAGCAGGAACGGTTTGAAAGGAAAATACGTTTTTGAGAGAAAAAGCGAGTGAGGGAAGTGAAAAGGATAAAGGAAATCTGAAAGTGGAGGAAAAGTAGATCCGTTTCAGTTTAAAGTACAAAGTCTGGGAAAACGCGCAGATGACGTCACTTAAGTGGGAACGATTTCCAAGAACCGTTGTGATGCGAACACGTCAGCGAGAGCGAACGGTCGCCCCATTTCAGCCATCGGATCTCACTAGGGCACACCCTGAATCTAAACCTCAAAGAGAATCACGCCCCATGTCGGGCTAGTTCTGACATGGCGGTCTGAGCCACTCAATAAAGTCACTTTTTTACACAGTTTAAAACACTTCGCCTTGTTCCAAAGCTCGTGCTTGTTGGGCTATGGATACTCTTGTTGAGCTAGCACCCACAAAGGCCCCAAAAACACATGTTGGGCTAGCACCCATGTTGGGTTAGTACTCATAAAAGCTTCCAATATTTAGGGGGCTGCAATATATCAGTTGGTATTCGCTTTGCACACCCAGTAATTTAAAAATTCTCACATAGCTTCATTTCCAGTAAGTCTCACTTGCTGGGCCAAAGATCCTAGACAAATCCCCAGTGACAGTTTAATCAATTCGCCTTGTTCCAAAGCTCGTGTTTGTTGGGATGTAGACCGTAGATCTTACCATTTAGGCCTTAGAGCCCTAAAAACAATGGGCTTGAACCCTTAGAGCAAGGTTGGGCGCCCTCCAGAAGGGCACAAAGCCCACCTGACAATCCTATACAATTTTAGGGAACTCTCCTAAAGGCACCCTCTAGGGGCGCCCTAGCCATGGTTTTGGCCCTTTATGATTTGGGCCCAAAACCATGGCCGAATAGGCCCAAATTGGGACTACAAATAGTAACCTTGGGATGATTCCCAAGGCATGACCAAAACAGACCTAAAAACCCTAGTTTTCCTAGATTGTACTCACAGCCAGTACATCGATAAATATATTTTATTGGCAAATATACTACTATGTAGGGCTAAATGATATATTTTATGTTAACAGAACGAAGATTGGAAATATGAATTAGCGTAATTCACAAGCAAATTTCCATTGAAAAGATACTACATTCATGTGTTATTGTGTATAGTGACTGTCGCAGTTGATCAAGAGCAGTCCAAAAAGCTGAAAGGGATTTCTAGAGTGCCTCTAATGAACGTTGGCACTCAGTATCCTCAATAGCACATGAAATAGTCTTTTTCTATGTAATGTTGCGTATGAATTACCCTCATCTTTATCAATATCTCATATATAAGTAACAGTTAGTATTCTCAATCTTTGTCCTGCTATGAGAAAAAAAATACATGTAAGTCATACATAGTAGTTGATTTGCAAACATAATATATTCATGTCAATGTTTCTCAAAACATAAAACTCATTATTTTTGTTAGAATATTTTAGAATGTATTGATATTATGTAAGATGGTAAGAGTGTCGTGTATTTTCCAGTAAGATTAGTTTCCATATTTCTTAGTTATTATCATCATGTATTGTCTAATTTCTCTATTTATTTAGGATTAGAAAACTGATACCACTATAAACAAGGGTTCATGTTGTGTGTTTAATATCAAGTTAATATATAGCGATTATCAATATTATTAAAAATTCTATCCTTCTATCTAAATCCCATAAGTTCAATGTGATAACTAGGGTATAGTTTGATCTTCCATGACATTTCCCATCACTATTCCGTTGTGGAGTTCTCAAAAGTTTGGGAATGTCATAATGGTTGTACTCATAATTATTTTATTGAACCTTCTTTGTTTCAACTAGTTTCCACCTTCTGTTGCTGCGTCATCCTTTCTTTCGGCATGTTTTTCATTTACAACCTCCTTAACTGCCACTAATGTATTTTTTGCGATGACTTTTCTAGTACGTGACCCCACCATGATGATTGCCTCTTCTAGATCAGTCGATCCACAAAAGCTCACTGTTGGCAACCTGCCCACATGCAGCAAGTTCTTGCACTCATATCCCTTCACTCGCAGGTGTGGCCACCGTTCTCACCGCTCTACACAGTGCAGCACTAGTCGTCCTCTAGCAGTTCTAGCCTGGCTACTTCTGGCTCCAATCAATCACATGTGATGTGATTGCTTTATGATTGTATCGTTTTAGATTATCTTCTAGCATTAGTTTTCAAATTACTTGTCGTTTATCATTATTCATTTCCATATTTCTGTTTAATAAGGGTAAGGAGTCTTGTATTTCTATAAATAGGGGTTAATGTTTGATACTTTATATCAAATTTGTATCACATTATTATTAATATTATTCAAAATTCTTATTATTTCTCTCTTCCTTTTTTTTTTAAGGGGCTCTCTTCCTTTTAATTAAAACTAATCTGATAGAAACATGGATGAGGAAGTGGGCCTTGGCTTTGGGCCCAAGCCCAAAATATGGAGTGTGTATGAAAGGAAACGTGGGAAAGGAGTTATTAAGTGATGACGTGGTAAAGAGGGATGCATGGGGAATGCATGGGTGTCTATGAGTAGCTTTATATAAGGTAGTTAGAGGGGAGAGAAAAGGTAGCTAAGCATTCTGTTAGTAGAGCATTTCACGGTGAGTAATTTGTGGGAAGCCTAGTGCTTTGGGGTTGGTAGCTTGCTATCAATTGTTATCAGTTTGTTATGAGTTTTCACCATTTTCCACCATTGTAACTGTAATTTGCTCTGTGATAATACAGTTACAGTTTTCCATTTTTACTTCAATTACTTCACTGTTATATTGAGTCCCATCATAATCATTTCAACAACCGTATTCAAGGTCTTGGAGACTTGTGTTCTCCTTTTATCCCAAACAAATAACTTCAACATGGTATTAGAGTGGCACCATCCTCAGTAATATGTTGCATCACAATTCCTTTGTTGAGTTCCCAACTGTGCCTGCTGGCCCCACTATATATTTCAGCCTCCGTTGACACAGCCACGAATTTTTCGACAATATTTTACAACACAAACATTGCCAAACATAGCATAGTCTGCTGATCTGCCACAGCCTGAAAATTTGGGCCCATATGGTCGCACAAGTGTTCCCTCGAGCCATAATAGATGTGGGTCTTCTCGGAATGGGAGATCACCAATCTTCAAGTGTTTGAGATCACCAACCTCTCCCCATTCTGTTGAGACCCCTTCTGGCTCGTGGGTCTCTCCAGGAAAGTGTGTTTCCTCCTAGTTCACAGCATTTGTTTGTGAGCATCTATTGTCTCTGTATGTCTTCAAGTACAATGTATTTTCCGCTTGTGTGCCTCTAGTCTCCCCGGTCCTATTTTTACACCCCAAATCTGTTTTTATTGTTAATTCCAAACCTCAATGTATCGCTCCAATTTGGTTCAACATCGTGCTGCCACAAGCACCACCGTCAATTTTAGTTTCTGTCAGGACTTCAAGAGTGCTTAGCACTGGTCCAATACCATTTCTAGGTTTGAAGAGGTAAAACCATCTAATTGGAGCTTCAGGTGTGGTTAGCAGTGACCCAAAACTGTTTTTGTCTGGTTTGGTTTGAAGATATGACACCATCTGGTTGGGGCTTCAATTGTAATTAACACTAGCCCGAAAGCCATTTTGGTTTGATTTGAAGTCATGTCATCTTCCAGTTCATGCTTAAGCTACTGCTGGGCACAAACTTTATTGACTAATAATTAATTGTTCTTGTGTTCACCATTGGTTTATCAAAATATCATTTTGGGTTTTGATTAAGTTGGGTGTTTCTACTAAGGATGCATTTATAACAAGCTTAAAGCTAACAAAGCTTTGGCTTGAGAGGGGTATTAGAATTTATAATATTAAAAAAAAAATATATATATATATATATACACACCTTAGAATATCCTAATATTGTGTTAAAGTATAGCAGCGTATCCCCAAAGATTAATTTCTAATATTATATTATCATAGACTATCTCCTAAGATTAGTTTGCATATTTCTTAGTTATTATCATGATTTGTTTTTTAACTTATCTTTTTATATAGGACTAGGAGTCTAGTATCTCTCCAAATAGAGGTTAGTGTTTAGTTTCTTTCATATTCGAAATATATTTTTTTTCTTCTTTTATCTCAAACCCATAACTTCAATAGTTTTTTTAAGAATGCATAAGTTGCTAGCAAACACAAGCACTAAGTGAATACATATAGTTAGCAAAGAAGCAGTTAAAAACTCCATACCTGAAGAACCTAGACCATCTTTCTTGCTTGGTTCACCAGCCAATCTTTTCCTTTCAGCCGAATCCTTGACATTTTCACCTTTGAGTTCACTAACAGCACAAGCCTCCCCATCAACAACCCCACTATTCTTCACCACCTCAAGCTTGCGTCTTTCAGTCCCCAATTCAGCTTTCAAAACATTCCCATCGTCTAGGTCAATCCCATTACCATTCTCCCTAAACTTCACCAACTCCTCACCACACCTTTCTCCATTGACTTTCTGTGTCTCAACATCAAAATCATGTATTCCCAAGCTCTTAAATTGATTCTTCCTGTGCAGTAACCTAATCTTCTCTTCAATTTCCTCCTTCAGCATTGCTTCCCTGCCCCCTAAGGGCTCTTCTTCTCTGTTGATATCATTACCTGGCATTATATCAGTGGGTTTAGCCAATCTTGTTGCAAGGTTTGCTTTTACTGCTCTTGATGAACTTAGCCGTTCAGTATCTGCAATAAAATGTGACATAATAGGTCAGCCAACAACTAATTACTTCAAGAATAGGAAATGAAGAGCAGTAGAGTTTACAACCCTCGTAAAATATTGCCAATTTTCCCACGTTCATGAAAATTAAGTGGCCATCAACAAAAACTCAGATTTCTACTAAATTTTACAAATAAAAATGCCAAAACATAATGATGAGCCTTATATTACTAGTTACATCAAACGAATTTCAAAAGACATGAGTCGAGGATAACCTGCCAATAAACTACATAGTATTCTCTAACCAAACTGAAAAAGGCTTAGGTAGAGCAATGTAGAAGTTGATATGCCAAGTAAAAGATGAGACTCTTTCACCTTGAAGCAAATATAAGCACATTTCTGAGTTTTGTGCAACAAAGTTTTAAACCCAAAAATTCATCATTTTTTCCATCAAATTCACTGCACCATCTGCCATGGTTAAAACACCATCCATTCTACAACTATTTTGACTCCACTAATCGTAATTGTGACATAGACACTGCCTTAATGTCATTACAAAGCACAAAACTATTGTCCTATATAGCCTAAACAAATTATCTTGATCACAATACTAATAAAACATTGCAATTTTTTTTGTTTCTTCAGGTAACATTAAAGAATGCATACATAGTCAGCAAACAAGCAAATAAAATCTCCATACCAGAAGCACTTAGACCATCTTTCTTGCCTGGTTCACCAACTAATCTTTTCTTTTTAGCCAAAACCTCGACCTTTCCAACATTCAGCTCCACAACAGCACAAGCCTCCCCATTACCAACCCCTCCATTCTTCAACCCCTCAAATTTGCCTTTTTCGTGCCCAACTGCAGCTTTCAAAACCTTTCCATCATTTAAACCATGCCCATTACCATTCTCCCCAACCTTCATGAACTCCTCTTCACGCCTTTCTCCCGTGACTGTCTTCACCTCGACCTCAAAATTGAGCCTTCCCCAACTGTTGAATTGATTATTCTCTTGTAATTCCCTCACCTTCTCTTCAGCCGCTGCCTTCAGCATTGCTTCCCTAACCACTAGAGTCTTGGCCAAAACCTGGACGTTTTCACCTTCTAGTTCAACAACAGAACAAGCCTCCCCATCACCAACCCCTCTATTCTTCAACACCTCAAATTTGTATTTTTCATTCCCCACTCCAGCTTTCACAGCCTTACCATCATCTAAACCAAACCGCTTATCATTCTCCCCAACCTTCATAATCTCCTTTCCATGCCTTTCTCCCGTGACCGTGTTCACCTCAATCTCAAAATTGAGCCTTCCCCAACTCTTGAATTGATTATTCTCTAGTAGTTCCCCCACCTTCTCTTCAGTCGCTTGCTTCAACATTGCTTCCCTAACCACTAGGGTCTCGTCTACATGGTCAAAATTATCCCCTGGAGTAATTGCAATTGGTTTAAACATAAAAAAACAAAACCCAATATAACTTAACTACTAATTAAAGTTCTAAAAGTATTTAAAATAATGATAACTCTTCATCAAATATGGGTTTTTAGTATCTTTTTAGTCTGTCTTGATCTTGATTATATTTGTAGATGATTAGCTAATTTTAGGAGTTATTTGAATAAATTGTTGCTTTGTAGTTCTTGAATCAATTACATGTTTATGCTTTCAATTTCTTCATTAACCAAATACGTTTTGTAGTTCTTTCATTGCATTGGTTCAACTAAGAAGGTTGATCGTTTGAGTGGAACATTGCAACTGAAGTTTTGAATTTGTTAAAGCATTGCCTAGTGATGAAAGAATTGCAAATAGTCTATTGTTTCTTCCCAATCTTGTCTGGCATCAAGATTGGCTTGCATGACAATGGAGCATGAAGCGGCAACCAGGAGTCTCTATTTAATCTCGTCTGGCGACAGAACTAAGCTCATCAATCGGTTGTCCTGAAAATTTCACATGTTTGTATCATATAGCTTGGTGATGTGATAGGCTCGTAGGTGATGGCATGTTTTCTAAAACTCTATTCAAGGGTTTTTAACAATAAAAAACCTAGGATTCGGGAATTTTGGGACTTGAAAAAGACTGAGAGAACATAGTGGAGGCAAAGAAGTTGACGATTCAACCTTGGAAACAAGCGATTGAAGATTCAATGCACTCCTGCATGTGCAATTTCTTCTTTTTCACGTTGTTTATTTCCAAGTAGCTATGTTCTTAAGACTAGGATGAGATGAATCACCTTGAAACTATTATGTAATGGAATTCTTGTTTATCTTCTCCAATTTCGTTAATGTGATTTAGCTTTAAACTCTACTCTTATCACTTTTCGTTAATTAATGGTTATAGAATTGGGATTATTTCACCATTGGGAGATGGGTAGTAATAACGGGATTAATGTGATAATCAAACGGAGTACTGCTATTTAATGTGAAACATTTTATCCCGAGAGCTTCCCGAACTGTTATCCACCGTTAGATCTTCCCTTTACATGAAGTGCATGTGCTGAAAAAAAGGAAAAGAGGTGATGGTCATGTTGTATCATACGCTCGTGAATTTGTCGGGATAAAAAGGGTCGGGATATATATCATTATCCAATCAAACGTCATTGCATAATGCATAGTCTCTAATACCGGTTTTCATGAGGACCAATCATACGGTTATAGATTTTCACTATGTCGGGAAAAAGATCGAATCAGGCCAATCAAGACAAGTTTTGTCAATTCCAATCATCAATTGGGTCTTCTAGAGGTCCTCAAATCAGTTATATATGTGGTAAGCTTGATGCATTTGATTTATATGCTCCAACTTGAAAGGGAATTTTGATATTTACATAATTGTTTATAGAATATTATATGTTGTTGATTTGATATCGTTGTTATTTTGTAGTTGTTATTCTGTAATTATTGTCGTGATTGTATATTAGAGTATTAGACTTAGTCAGTTTATATTAGACTTAGTCTGTTGTATTAGAGACTCAAGTATTGTTAAGAGTCTTAGAAATATTCCACTGTGTACAGCTGTAGTAGTGCCAGCTGTCACACTCTTTTAGGATTTATAAATACATGTAAGCACTATTGAGATCAATAAACATAACAAACTTTCTGAAATCATTTCCCTCTCTTTCTCTCTCCTCTAACTAACTTTTCTCTCAAGCTTTTCCAAACAAATCAATGGAGTTTTCTCATTCTATTATGGTATCAAGAGCTTCTTTTTTATCCAGTGCTGCCATGACTACTCCTCCTCCTACTCCTATTCCTTCCGCTACTACAGAAGCACAACGCGTTACTGCTGCTGCTTCAAAAACCTTCAAACAAACAGTTTCTGTCAAGCTTGATGATATGAATTATCTTCAATGGAAGCAACAAGTTGAAGGCGTGTTGTGAGGTACGAAAATGGTGAAATTTGTGATTAATCCACAAATTCCACTAGTTTTCCTCACTGACGCTGCTCGCGAAGCCGGAGAAGAGAATCCAGCGTATTCTGATATGGAAGAACAGGATTCGTTGCTCTGCACATGGATCCTGTCAACAATTTCACCCATGGTTGTCAAAATCGAGATCTTACTAAAGATCGTTGGGGTATAGAAAGAGTGTGGATCGTAGGATCGTAACAAAGATCGCAAGATCCCATTACGGGTATATTTTTTTAACTATGGGGGGTGCAGATGAGGAAGCACCAACAACAGGGATTGATGAAGACATATTTGGGTTGGGAAAAAAAATAAATGTGAAATATGTGAGGGAATTATGGGACTGTTTTTTTTAATTGAAGTGAGATATGAGAAGGAATTGCAGTGAACTGGTTTTTATAGAAGGAATGAAAGATGAGAGGGAATGTATTCATGGAATGAATCATTGAAGAATTACAATTTCGGAGAAGATGAAAAAAATTCCCAATTTCAAAGAAATACCCAATTTCCTAACCTAATGATTCAATTAAACACCAGCAAGTCCCAAAAAACGAAATTAATGATAGATTCTGACCTTCTAGGGTGAAACCGGGTCAAATTTTGATTGAATCGGGGAGAAATCGAATCAGATAACTCGGGTCAGAAACGGGTCGGGTCAACAGTTCCTGAACTGGGTCAATCGTCTTCTTCTCAGATACGAAAAAACACGGCGATTTCGCGAGTTTCTGCTTTTCCTCGGCGCGCCGCCCGATCCGCCGTGAATTCCGATCTTTAAACCGCTCCAGATCGGTGGAGGCAGAATGAATCGCATGATCGTACGATCTCGAGATGTAGATCGCGATCTCGACAACCATGATTTCGCCTTCTCTCTTGGCAGGTTTGGGAAGAGGTTCACAGTTACTGCTTCACTCAGATGCGAACTCGTTCGCGTCAACTTCGCTCTGAGCTTCGCGCCATTACGAAAGGTTCTCGCAAGATCTCTGAGTTTATTGCTCGTGTTCGTGAAATTTCTGAAGCATAAATTTCCATAGGTGATCCTGTTCCTCATCGTGATCTTATTGAAGTTGTCCTTGAAGCACTTCCTGAAGAGTTCAAAGCTATTGTTGCATCTATTAACAGTAAATCTGAACTCATCTCTTTAGATGAACTTTTCTCACTCAAGAATCTCGCAATGAGAGGTTCAAGAAAGTTGTAATCACTGAACCTGCCTCTGTTAATCTGACTCAGAACTTAGGTGCTGATTCTCAAGGACAAACACCTCATCCTGCATTTCCTAATGGTAATTCCAACCCTAACTCTCAGGTTAATGCTCAAAATCAATTTCCTAGTTCATACTTTGGTGGTAGAGGCCAGTCTCGTGGCAGAGGATTTAGAGGTGGCCGTTTTAGAGGCAGAGGTGGAAGAGGAAACAACATTGGGCATCCTTATGTGCAGTGTCAGATCTGTTACAAGTCTGGACATGATGCTAGTTATTGTCACTATCGCCTTCAACCTCAATATGATGCCTCTTTTGCCTCTTATGGATATGGTACACCTGGTGGATATGGTTCTGGTTCTGGTGCACCTTCTAATGTTTGGATGCAGCCACGTGCTCCTGCTTCGGGAGGTTCTCTCAGACCTCAGTTTTCTCCTTTTCCTCAATCTTTTGGAGGACAAATGCCTCAGGCTCCTCAAGCCTTGCTTACTGGTACTTGTGCTGAATTTGTTAACTCTAATGGAAATGGCTTCAATCATGTCTGGTACTCTGATTCAGGAGCTACACATCATGTGACCCTTGATGCTGCTAATCTGATGGATGTTGTATCCTTATCTGGTTTTGACCAAGTTCACATTGGAAACGGACTAGGTCTGTCTATAACTTTTGTTGGTTCAATGAGTTTTAATTCACCCTTTCAACCTCACGCCACTTTAAAACTCAATAACTTACTCCTTGTTCCATCTATAACTAAAAACTTAGTTAGTGTCAATCAATTTGCTAGAGATAACAATGTCTTCTTTGAATTTCATCCTAATGAATGCTTTGTTAAATGCCAGGGTTCTTCTAAGGTCCTTCTAAGAGGCTCTCTTGGCAGTGATGGTCTCTATCAGTTTCATCCTCATCCTTCCTCTCAGTCTGCTGTTTCAAATTCTACTGCTAATCTAGCTTATAGCACCAATAAAAGTTGTGCTCCTATAGGTAATAGTTCTAGCTTACAGTTTGGTACCTATTAATGTAATAATGTTGCTTACCCTGCAACTGTTCCTTCAAACAATTCCAGTTCATCTTCGTATAGCATATGGCATAGTAGGCCAGGCCACCCTCACTATGAGATACTCAAAAATGTTATGAAACTACGTAATGTTCCTATTCCTAATAAAAGTTTGTCTGATTTTTGCTCTTCATGGTGTCTTGGTAAAACTCATAGATTACCTTCTATTGCATCAACTACTGTCTATGCTAAACCACTTGAACTTGTCTTTTGTGATTTATGGGGTCCTGCTCCTATTGAATCTTCTTGTGGTTACTCCTATTTCTTAACAATTGTTGATGCTTTCTCACGTTTTACTTGAATTTATCCTCTAAAACTGAAATCTCATACTCTTATTACCTTTCAAAACTTCAAAAGTATGATTGAATTACAACTAAATCACAAAATCAAAGTTGTTCAGTCTGATGGTGGTGGTGAATTTCGCCCTTTTACCAAATTTCTTAATGATCAAGGCATCATACATAGACTAACCTGTCCTCACACACATCACCAAAATTGGTCAGTTGAAAGAAAACACAGATACATTGCTGAAACTGGCCTAACCTTACTAGCTCATGCTAAGATGCCTCTATCTTTTTGGGATCATGCTTTCCTTACAGCAACTTACCTTATCAATATAATGCTCACACCTACCTTAAATAATAAATCCCCATTTTTCATGCTTCATTTACAGTTTCCAGATTACAAATTCTTGAAAAGCTTTGGTTGTTCTTGCTTTCCTTTCTTGAGACCTTATAACACACAAAAACTGGATTTCCATTCAAAAGAGTGCATCTTTCTAGGCTATTCTCCTTCGCATAGAGGATACAAATGCCTTGATCCCACTGGAAAGATTTTTATCTCTAAGGATGTTGTGTTTAATGAACTCAGATTCCCTTACACTGAGCTTTTTCCCTCAATCTTGTACCACTGTGATGACTGATTTACCCACTCTTTCCACTTTTATCCCTACACCTGACCCCATTTCCAGTTCACCACCTTCAGACTACTCCCCTAGTGTCTCTTCTTCATACACTACTCCCACTATTCCACCTACTTCTCCTATAAATTCACCACCATCTCAGCTTGTCTCCCCTCATTCACCAGCTAGTCCCAATCTGCAAACTTCTCATTACTCAGATTTATCTTCACCAAGTCACAGTAGCAATAATCATTTCAATACTGATGTTGTTTTTAATGCTACTCCCATCACTATTATTCCACCTTCTGATTCTGACATCAACACTTCTGTTTCTGGGTCTGTCTCCACACACTCCTCCTCTTCTTCTGAGTCCAGCTCAACTATCGTTGTTCCCCACCGTATTCATCCTCAAAACACTCACTCCATGGCCACTAGGGGTAAACATGGTATAGTTCAACCTAGACTGCAGCCTACACTTCTGTTAACTCACATTGAACCAACCAGAACCAACCAGTTATAAACAGGCCCTTAAGGATCCCCAATGGCATCATGCTAAGAAGGTAGAATATGATGCACTTCAGCAGAACAATACTTGGTCCCTTGTTCAGTTACCTTCTAACAGGCAGGCTATAGGTTGTAAATGGGTCTTTAGACTCAAGGAAAATCCAGATGGTAGTATTAATAAATACAAAGCCAGACTTGTTGCCAAGGGATTCCATCAAAAAGCAGGTTTTAACTACACTGAGACTTTTTCTCCAGTTGTGAAACATGTTACTGTGAGAAATATTCTCACTCTTGCTGTTACAAATCAGTGGCATCTGCAACAGTTAGATGTTAATAATGCTTTCCTTAATGGTTATCTCACTGAAGAAGTTTATATGACTCAACCTCCTGGTTTTGAGCAAGATTATCCTTTCCTTGTTTGCAAATTGAACAAGGCCTTGTATGGACTCAAACAAGCTCCAAGAGCTTGGTTTGAAAGGTTAAAAGATGCACTGGTTAAGCTAGGCTTCCATTCTAGCAAGTGTGATCCTTCACTTTTCACACTTCTATCGATCCGATGTGGGACTAAATCCACCCCCTCGAAGCCAACACAATGAAGGTGTTGGAGGCTGCAATGAAGGCAAACCAAAGGTCGCAATTTAGGCGACTAGGGGCGGACCGCAATAAAGGCGGAATTTTCCAACACACCCCCTCAAGCTTCAGCCCGGCCGAATGGGCCTTAAGCGTGAACGATGAGGAAAGCCCAACGATAGATCTGGTCTAAGATAGGCTCTGATACCATGTTGAAATTTGGGGTCTAATCATCCTTACAAAACCGGCTTGTAAGGTGAGGAGTGTTTTCTCTTTATAAACTCTTCTCAAGAGTTCTATCTATCTGATGTGAGACTAAGGGTCTGTTTGGATTGAGCTTATTTTGAGTTTACGAAAAATAGCTTATGCAAATAAATAAGTTTTTATTCATTATTCATAAGCTTGTTAAAGTAGTTTATGAAAAAAACAACTTATGAAGATACAATTTTCCTTAGTGAAAACTTATGAATTAATATAAAAACTTATTTATTTGCATAAGCTATTTTTCATAAGCTCAATCCAAACGGGGTCTAAATCCACTCCCTCGAAGCCAACACAATGAAGGTGTTGGACAGTTGGAGGCTGCAATGAAGGCAAACCAAAGGTCGCAATTCAGGCGGACCACAATAAAGGCGGTATTTCCAACAATTTTGTAAAGGAAAAAGATATTAAGTTGTTTTACAAAATTATCCTTAATAAATGGTATGAAAAAGATAAATTAAAGAATTGAAAGAAAAAAAAGTAATAAATAGTGAAGGATATAATAGGAAAAGTAACATTAATGTTTTATTGGTATTGTAAAGCGACGTATAATTTGGGACAAATTTTTTTCCCAAAGCGACGTATAATTTGGGACGGAGGAAGTAGCTTATAACTGATAGCATATGGCTTGTAAGCTCATATGACTAAATACTCGTTTGGTAACCGTCATTTTCTCAAGAACTTATAGCGTTTTATGATAAGGTAATTCAAGTAGCTTATAACTTATCAACTTTTCTCTCAATTTTACCTTTATCATTTTAATTTAAAAAAATTACATATTAATTAAACATATCTTTTTTATGTCATTTCATATTTATAAGTTCGTTCAACCATTAATTTTACCAAACACTACAAATTCAATCAGCGAGCTTATCTGCTATAAGGTAGCTTAATAGTTATCCGCTATAGGCTAGATTATCAATGTATCCACTTTTTTTACCAAACAGAGCCTAAACAAGGGAAATTAGGCAGAAAAAAAAAATGTAATGCTTTATTTAACATTGATCAGTTCATACATAATTATCAAACAAGTACTTAGAATCTCCTTACCTGAATCACCTAGACCATTTTTCTTCCTTTGTTCACCAGCCCTTCTCTTCACTCCCACCAAAGCCCTGACCTTTTCACCTTGACCACAATTATTCACCACGTCAACTGCACACCTTTCAGACTCTACTTCACCTTTCAAAAAATATCACCATTTCTGTTAAGGTTTGTTTTACTACCAGTCAAAAAAAAAACAAGAAGTTTCACTAAGTTACTAAGCTCTGTTTGGGAGTTTGGGGAGGAAGGGAGGGAGGGGAGGGTTTTGGAGGGATGAGATTAGAGGAAAAAATACATAAATTTTTTAAATTTTTTGAGAGTCTTTTTGTAGAGAATGATAAATTAATAGTTATGATTAAGGTATTTTTGAGAATGATAAATTAATAGTTATGATTGGATTTGGAAAATTTACTCAAACCCACCAAACTCCTCCTCCAATACAATTTTTTAGTTTCCCAAATTAAGGGGATTTTGTATTATGAAGGAAACTAAACCCTCCAAAGCCCTCCCCTCCCCAAGCTCTCCATTCTTTCCATTTCTTCCTTCCTTTTTTTACAATCCCTCCCCTCCCCTCCCCTCCCATCAAAACTCCGAAATAGGGCCTAAAGTACCCTTAATAATATAGTAGTCAGTAAAGTAGTTTAAGTGGATCGAAATACAATAAATAACGCTATTTTATACTAAAAATGTAATTAAATATGCTTAATTAGTATTCTAAAATGACATAATATAAAACAAACATATTTCAAAAGTAATACTATATAAGAATGAGGAAATAACATTCATCATATGTTTGGTTCCACATTTTGAGCAGCCAAAATTGATTTTGGAGGTGTAAAATTGATTTTGACATGTTTAATTGCTTTCAAGTAGAATTAATGCTGCCTCCAAAACTGATTCTAACTTGTAAATAGGATTCGTACCTTTTGAGTCTAAACATGGATTTTACACAAATTTATTATTCAACTCACTTTTACGTAAATATATTCAAACATAAACAACTTTGCATTCAACACCCTTTTAAGTAAAACCAATTCATACAAAATAGATTTTTGTTTCCGCAGAACCAAACCTACTCAATAGTGTATAAATACATAAGTATCCAACAAGTACTTAGTATCTACTTACCTGAAATTTGCTCAACTCACTTTTAAGTAAATCTCACTTTTTTGTAAATGTATTCAAACATAAACCATTTTACATTCGACTCACTTTTAAGTAAAATCAATTTTTGTCACCGCAGACCGAAACATAATAATAATGTAAACATACATAATTACCAAACAAGTACTTAGAATCTCCATACCTTAAATTTATTGTTCAACTCATTTTTACGTAAATGTATCCAAACATAAACCACTTTACATTCAACTCACTTTTCAGTAAAATCATTTTTAATCACCGCAAAACCAAACATACTCAATAGCGTATGCATACATAATTATCAAACAAGTACTTAGAATCTTCGTTCCTGAAATTTATTGTTCAACTCACTTTTCCGTAAATATATCTAAATATAAACCACTTTACATTCAACTCACTTTAAAGTAAAATCAAGTCAGGCATGTGTTTGGAAGATAACAACTTCATAGTGAATGGTCACGTATAGTAAGAAGCTACAGCTACAAACATTTCAATATCACAATGACAAGGGATTAAAACGTGCGGCAGTGGTGGGTCACCGAACAAACAAAGAGGCGATTTTGCACTGCAGAATCAAACATACTCAATAGTGTATACATACATAATTATCAAACAAATACCTAGAATCTTCATACCTCAAATTTATTGTTCAACTCAATTTTAAGAAAATATATCCAAACATAAACCATTTTACATTCAACTCACTTTAAAGTAAAATCAATTTTTGCATGTGTTTGGATGTAACATATCACGGTGAACAGTCATGTTTAGTAAGAAGCTACAACTACTAACTTTTCAATATCATGATGAGAAGGGATCAAAATGTGCGGCAGCAGTGGGTCATCGCACAAACAAACAAATAATTTGTCACTGCAGAACCAAACATAATAATAATGTATACATACATAATTATCAAACAAGTAATCTCTTTATCTAAAATTTACAGTTCAACTCACTTTCACGTAAATGTATCCAAACGTAAATCATTTTACATTCAACTCACTTTAAAGTAAAATCAATGTTTGTCACCGCAAAATCAAACATGTTCAATAGAGTATACCTACATAATTACCAAACAAGTATATCCGTATGTGAAATTTATTTGGTTGAACTCACTTTTACGTAAATGTATCCAGTTCATTCAACAAACTCACTTTTAAAGTAAAATCAATTTTTGTCAGCGTAGAACCAACCAAACATGCATACTCAATAATAATGTATACAAACATAATCATCAAAAAAAAGCACTTAAAATCTCCATACCTGAAGCACCTACACCATCTTTCTTGCTCTGTTCACCAACCCCTCTCTTTTCCTTCACCAAAACTCTTCCACCACCACAACCAAATCCATCACCAACCTTTCTCTTCTTCACCACTTCACCACTACACCTTCCAAACCCTAACTCCCCTTTACTCCTATCTTCCTTCACTCTCTTCAGCTCCATTTCAACACTAACCTTCTCCAACATCACCATATCAAATTTCTCTTCTAAATCCTTAATTTCATTCTTCTTCTGATCAATCTCACCTTTCAACCTTTCTTCCCTAGCAATTAGGGTTTCTTCGACGACGTCGAAATCTGACCTTATAAACGTGTCTCGGAGCTCAGATATGAGCTCCGAGATAGTCATGTTGTTCAGATTGCTTCGGTTGCGCCAATCTTCCGGTCCGAAAAACGGTTCGAATTTGGGTCGCGGTTCCATGATGAAGCGAATGTGCGAAACTGTGAGAGAGTGATGAAGAAAAACGAGAGAATGAGAAATGAGAGGGAACGATGGAATATGAAGAGAGAAAATTGGATACAGTACGACGTCGTTTCTGGTTATGAGGACTAATGACTGTGAATGTGAATGTGAATGTGAATGAGGAAATGAGAATGAAAAGCTGTTTTTTCTTTTTAAAGTAAAAAATGTATAAATTTAGTACAAAATATTTGGATCTAAGAAAGAAATTTCTGAATTAATTTTACAAATTAGAGATAGATTACACCTTAAAAAAAATATATAGAGATAGACTCTCTGTTTTTTTTTTACTGAAACTTGTGTATTTTTTTTTAAGTTTGAAAACATTTTCAACATGAATTCAAGTAAAATTCCAATCTTTTGTTTTTTGATTTGTACACTTTTATTAACAAGATTGTAGTTAAAATTAACTATTATTTTGATGACATGCATTTTTACAAATTGACATCATAGTTTTTTTTTTACAAGAAAATTGACATCATAGTTAAAAATAAAGTTTGGAAAAAAAAATGGAGTTTGAATTGAGATTTTAAAACTTTTAAAATGTCCCTAAAAAAAACTTTTAAAATGTACATTGTTAGATAATATAGGATATCTCACAATGAGGGTAAGAATAGTTTTTTGATGGAGGTTTTGATCGGAATCCATGAAAGTTTTGTGGTTCTATAGTGGAGGTACATTCAAAAAATATTTCTACACTCAAGTCACTTTATGCTTGAGGAGGGCTATAGGTTTAGGAAAATTGATCTTCCCATAAACAAAAATGCTAAGTCCCGAAGAAATTGACCAAAATACTCAGGCGTGACTTAAGTCACGCTGAAGGCAACGTGAGTTAAGTAAATCTGCGTGCATTACTGTTTTGGGACAAAACCCAGCAGTTACAAGTTCAAAACACATTTTCTTTCCCTCTTCACCTCCAAAAAACCCCCAAGTGCGAATTTTTGGAGCATAATCTTGAGCCGAAATCATTGCAAATCATTAGAAAGAAAGTTTCTACGCTCATCAAACGTCAAAGATAAGGTAATGTATCATCTAATCTATCTTGATTTTGCTGGTTTTTGAGCTAGGTTTAGCATTCTGGAACACGACCTGGGCGTGACTTAACTCACGCTGGAGCTCTGCGTGAGTTAACTCACGCAGGTGTTAGCTCAGCGTGACTTAAGTCACACTGGTGCCCAGTATTTCAAATTTTGCACCAATTTTATTTTTCTTTCTTAGCTTGTTGCACAAGTTATTTATATTTTTCTTCCTTGTAATTTTTCTATTCAATAGACAGTGATGGTTGATAATATGGTGGATGATAGTGTTGAGTCGAAACCGGCCATAATTGAAGCTTCCGGCGAAGCTTCCGTTGATTTCAAACCAACTGTTGATGTGAAGCTTAAAGTCAAAATTGCATTTCAAGCTCACATTGAAGAAAAACCTAAACCAGTATCTATCGGTGTTGCCAAGCCTCACGGTTATGAAGTAAACATCGCCTCATTTTATTTAACAAACGAAAGATGGCGAGAGCGAGATGAGTTGCTTGGTTGGGTTCGTCGACAAGCGGCAAGGGCTGGATTTACTATATCTATAGATAAATCTAGTCTAAAGAATCCAATGGTGATGTTGCAATGTGAAAGGAGTGGTGTATACAAACCACCGAAGACGAAGAAGAAGTTGAAGCTTGAAGGCACGAGCTCAAGGAAATGTGATTGCCTATTTAGATTGTGTGGTTACTTTGAGAAGAAATCAAGTGATTGGTGGTTGGCCGTGATTTATGGAATTCACAACCATGAGTTGGTGAGCAATAGGAAGTCTCTTACTTAGTGTTTGAGCAAAAGAAGTCTCTTACTTTGTGTTTGAGCAATAGGAAGTCTCTTGCTTTGTGCTTGAGCAATTGTAATCGTTTGATTATAGTGGAAAATCTCTTGTAAGTAACAAGGGGACTGGACTACTTCCGGGTTGTGGAAGGAACCAGGATAATCTGCTGTGTCTATCTCTCTTTCCCTCTCTCATTTACTTTACCCGCTGCTAAATAACTCTGAAAAAGTTTCAGAATCTGATTCTGAACTTAACCAAAGTTTTTGAGAAAGAAAAGAAATAGCCCGCAAAATTAAACCCCCCCTTCTTGTGTGTTTTTCTCACCTTCAGTTGGTATCAAAGATCCGGTTCTGATATTCAATCACTTAACAGTGAGTCAGTAAAGATCATGAGAAAAGCATGTCTTTTGGTAATTATGGTGAATCCTCTCAAAGAAGTGGTGGTGCTTCTGTATCATTTGACTATGGTACAGATGAAAGAAAATCTTGTTCACACAATAAACCTCCAATGTTTACTGGTGATCCAGAGAAGTTTTCATGGTGGAAAAGTAAAATGTACAGCCACATCATTGGAATTGATGATTCCTTATGGGATATCATAGAAGATGGAATTTCTATTCCAGTTGATGAAGAAGAAGTAGCTGTTAACAGAAGAGGCCTGAGTGATGCTGAGAGGAAGATCTACAGAAAACATCATAATGTTAGAGGTATCATTGTGGATTCTCTACCTCACAGTGAGTATCAGAAGCTGAGTGATAAATCAACAGCCAAAGCCATTTTCACCTCCCTCTGCTCTAACTATGAAGGTAGCAAGAATGTTAGAGAAGCTAAAGCAAATATTCTGGTTCAGCAGTATGAGCTGTTCAGAATGAAGGAGGATGAAAATATTGAGACTATGTTCTCAAGATTTCAGACTCTGGTTTCTGGACTTCAGATTCTGAAGAAAAGCTATACTACTGCTGATCATGTGAATAAAATCCTCAGAAGTGTGCCATCTAAATGGAGACCCAAAGTGACTGCTATTGAGGAAGCTAAAGTTCTAAATACTCTAAGTATTGAAGATCTTATAAGCTCACTCAAAGTGCATGAACTAGGACTCAATGAAGATAAATCTGTTAGAGAGTCTAAGTCTATAGCACTGAAATCCAAAAGAAAGTTTGTAAAAGCTCTAAAAGTTATTGAATCTGATGAAGAATTTCCTGAGGGAAATTCTGAAGAAGATTCAGATGCTGAGGAGCTTGCAATGATTTCCAAAAGATTTCAGTACTTAATGAAAAGACAAAAGAAATTTTCTAACAGAAGCAGCAACTTCAAAGGATCTGGTTCCAAGAGGGAAGATCAGAAGGGTTGCTACAATTGCAAGAAGCCTGGTCATTTCATTGTTGATTGTCTTGAACTTCAGAAGGACAAGTCAAAGGAGAAATCAAAGAAGACCAGCTCTAAATTAAGCAACTTCAGAAACAAACTCAAGAAGAGTCTTATGGCAACATGGGATGATCTTGACAATGATTCTGAGTCTGATGATGAAGAGGAAGCCAACCCGGCTTTAATGGCAACAACATTCTCTGATGCAGAATCATGTTCAGACTCTGAAAATGAAGATGAGGTATATTCTGAACTTACACGTTCTGAACTTATTGAAACAGTTAAAGATCTTATGAACCACCTCAAAAGCAAGTTAAGTCAACTAAAATCTTTGAAAAATAAACATAACTTGCTGACTGAGGAGAATCTCAAACTTCAGAATCACATCAATGTGATTGATGAAGAAGTTAGAGAACTCAGAGAAGTGGCTCATAAGAAACCTGAAGAAATTCCAAATGAACAAGAAATTGCTCTTCATGATTTTATTTTAACTGGAATCAATAGAAGTAAGGTTGCTTCTATGATTTATAACACTAACAGAAACAGAGGTGAAGGTATTGGTTTCAATAATGATTCATTCAATCATTCAAATGAATCAAAAATATCATCCAGTTCTGAAAGTATTATGAAAGGCACTGAGGTGTGCTTTGTGCTTGCTTCTGACAGTTCTGAGAAACAGAATTTAACAGAAACTGAGACTGCTAAGTCTGAAGTTCTGAACTGCTCAGAATCTAAAGCTTCTGAACCTAAGGGAAAGATGAAGGCAGAATTTAAAACTTTGCCAAAGTCTAAACCAAAAGGTCCTAAGTCTAAGATTATGAGAAAATCAGATTCTAAACCTGAAAATGTTCAGAGTCTGAAGAGTTCAGAACCTAAGACAAGCAAGTCTCAGAATCTGAAAAGTTCAAACTCAAATTTTAATAAGACTGTGTTTATGAAATCTTCAAAAAATACTAAACCAGTCTATTCAAAACCTTTCAAACCTCAAAATGTTAGACCAAAGATGCAAAAGAAACCTTATCCTTTCAAGACTAACCATAGAGGACCCATAAAAATATGGGTACCTAAGTCTGAAATAATTTCTATTGCAGATATGCTTATCATCCAAAGAAAAGGAAAGGTCTTGGTACCTGGATAGTGGCTGCTCGCGTCATATGACAGGAGAAAGGTCTATGTTCCAAACCCTGATCATGAAAGAGGGAGGAACTGTGGGGTTTGGAGGAAATCAGAAAGGAAAGATCATTGGTACTGGTAAGATAGGTAATTCTTCCCTGTCTATTGATGATGTTTGGTTGGTAGATGTGTGCGCACCTCGTTTTTTTCCTCGGGAAAAAGACGCGCAGATTCCTCCGAGGACGTCCTCGAACGCTCGGAGGTGCCTTTGTGAAGCCGCCACCAAAGTTTTTGTGTAAAGGGAACGTTGATAAACCCTTAAGTTTTTTTTGTAAAGGGAAACGATAATAAAACCCTTTTGACGATGAGGATAAGGATTAGGTCATCGCAACCATTGTCGGGTTCGGGAGTCGGTTACGCGAGGGGAAGGTATTAGCACCCCTCACGTCCGTTGTACTCAACGGGAACCTTCTATTTGGTTAAAACTTAAATTGCTTTTTAATACTTTGCGTACATGTTCATTTATGCTAAAAATATAATAAAGGGGGGGAAAGAGATAAAAACAAACGAAGAAAAAGTTTTTTTTATTGTTGTGCTTGACAAGATGTCGATCTTGCTCCTACGTATCTCCCGGTAGTCGGAGAATTCAAAGCATACGTAGTTCTTTGGTAGAAAAACGTATGTGTGTTGGTTGATTTTAATTGGACGATGTTTTAACCGAATTCTTGCGATTAAACGTTGCTTGTATGCTCGCACTTGGAGACTTATTAAGCGTTCGTTCGCGAATCACATTAGAATTGTTAAAAGGTACGTCCGTTAGGGTAGAGGGTTGAATTGGTCGCTATGGGACCAAGGGAGGTACAATGGACTCATACAAGTCAAACATTGACCGAGTGGACTCCGAAGAGTCGGGCGATTGTTCGATTGATCCACTGAGATCAAGAACGGGTACAATGGACTCGGACGAGTCGAACATTGACCGAGTGGACTCTAACGAGTCGAGGGGTTGAGTCTAATGGCCAACGGGGGACCAAAAGTTTGGATTGACCACAAGGGGCCAAGGTTTGGTTTGGTTAGGGTTGTACATATTAAAAGGAATGACGATTGTCCGAGCGACGAGACATACGTCACGCATTCGTACAATCGGGGCGATGGAGAGACATACGTCACACCATCCCTTTTTCATTCATGTTTTTGGATTGAATTCTTTAGAAATCCCAAGGTAAGTCAAAACATTTGGTTTGAAAACCCAAAATGGGAAGGTTTAGCAAAATTGCTAGAAAACGCGCAAGTTCGTCTCATTTTGCGAAAATGCGCACATTACCGGTGTATGTTCATTTTTGAGTTTTGAACATCATGAACAATATTTATTGCTCAAGTTTAGATTGAAAAGCTGAACATAGCTTGTTGGTTCATGTGGTTTTGAAAGTTTGGGAACATAACTTGCTTTGCAAGTTATCCACAAAATGGTTATACGAACTTGTGATTTTGCCAAAATTATGCAAAAACCTTGTTATGGATTTGAAGAACATAGGTTTAAAAACTCTTAGGTTCTGAGCTCTGGGGCTAGAACCTCAAAAATTGGTTGTTTGGACACAAAAACTCAGGTTCTGAGTTCTGTCATGGTCGCACTGCGACCATGACTTCGCACTGCGAAGCATGCGAAATTTTGGGTTCAGAAGCTGTTTCTGAACATTTGTTCAGAAACAACTTCTGAACACACTCCAGACCTTATATATGGGTGAAAAGCTTTGAGTTTTTGAGGTGAAAAAGGTTGTACAAACCAATTTTGATGTTTTGAAAACCTTGGGATTTCTTTGAAATTCAAAAGGGGTTTTTTAGGACCAAAAGGTTTTGAGCCAAAATAGCTATGCAAACACAATTAGAAATGCAAGATAAAGAGCTTAGTAACTTACAGAACTCCTTAGCAAAGCTCCAGCTGCACTTGGCTTGATTTGGTTGAAGGCTTTCACAAAGGTTTGAAGATTTGTGATGAACTTGAACTTTTGAAAGCTTTGTGTGGATGGATTGTTTCTGGTTATTTGTGGAGATTTGTAGGTTGAAATGAGTAGAGTTTCTGCTCTTTGAATGTTGTGTTTTCTGTCTAATTGTGTGTGTTTGTAACCTTGGGCATTGCCTTGTATTTATAGGCCAAAATCAAATCTTTGTCATCATTACACAATCCCTAAATTCAGCTGATTTGTGGCCAAGATCAAGCTGAATCCCTTTGCATTAAATGCTAATGGATAGAGGCAACCCTGCCTTGTGCCAAGGGGCAAGATCCAGCTTGATTTCAGCCACAAATTCAACTTATTCTAGAAGGTAATGATGAAGAACAAAGCTGATTTGCAAATGGCTAATGCTTGGGGATCAATCCTTGCAATCTCAATGGTTGGTCAATAAAAACGTGCACTGTATTGTGCAGAGATTGAGGGATGAAAAGGCTAAAATTGGCTGGTGTGAGAGGGTGAAAAGCTGCTGCAAAACAGAGTAGGCACTCATGGCTTTTCAAGTGAGAAAATCCAGCTGGTTTGACTGGTTTTTGGGGCAGCAAGCAGGAGGAAAGTCCTCAAGCAGGTGGCTGGCAACCTTGTGGTGGTTAGCAGGTCACCTGGGAGGGGCTAGAGCTGCCCAAGGGCAAGCCCACTTGCTTGTCACATGCTAGGTTGGAAGAAAAAGCTTCTAACCTTGGCATTAATGGCAAGTCCTTCAACTCTGGCTTTGCTTGGCCCAATTGGCCATGAATGCTACTTAAAATAATTATGGAAGTGATGTGCAACAAAATCTGGAATTAAATCCAAGAAACCAAAAATCTGCAGAAAAATCGCAGACTTCGCAGTGCGAAGTGAGCTTCGCATTGCGAAGTCCTCAATTTTGAAAAGTTGACTTTTCTGTTGACTTTTGTTGACTTTTGACTTTTTCCCCTCTTTGATTTTTTTTGACTTTTTTGGTTTTAAAATGCGTAGGACAAAATTAGGGTACTACAGCTGCCCCTACTTAATTGTATCTTCGCATAGAGTACGTGAGTGCCGAGGGCATCTCATGAACTCTTTGCGGAGATCAATTAAGTAAAAAGAAAAAGAAGGACCCGAATTTTGTCCTTCGCGAAATGCAAATGCAATAGTTGGTAGGGGTTGATCGTATCCAGCCGCTAACACTGGAGGTAGATCCACTGGGGGATGAAGGTAATCTTATCTAGGCACTGTCACTAGAGGTCGATTCCTGAGGGTGGTGATTTACTCTAGGCACTGTCACTAGAGGTGGAACATTGAGGTAGGTGATCTTATCTAGGTAATGCTTCTAGATGTCGATACCTAAGCTAGGTAATCTTATTCAGGTACTGCTTCTGAATATCGATTCCTAACGAGCTGTGATCTTATTCAGCCGCTAACACTGAAGGTCGATACACTGGGGGAGGTGATCTACTCTAGGAATTGCTTCTAGAGGTCGAACAATGAGGTAGGTGATCTATTCTAGGAATTGCTTCTAGAGGTTGATACCTAAGCTAGGTGATCTTATTCAGGTACTGCTTCTGAATATCGATTCCTAACGAGCTGCGGTCTTACCCTAAATAGGTGCCCCTGGTTGAATGTTAATGGATGTTGGTGAATATGTGATACTCACTGGAGGATCCTTGTTGCAGGTTTTATGAAATGAAATGCATGTGTATGAATGGTTTTTTAAATATGCATGCATGAAATGAAATAATGTTCGTTGGGTGCCGAGCAGAGTCGGTCTTTGTTTGTGGTTGTGTTACTGACAATTGGGCTTTCTTTTTTTTGTTTTTTGGTTGGTCGGTTTGGAAGGACGAGGTCCTTTGCCTACATACCCAAATGGGATCAAAACCGGTGTAGTTCGAGCCTAAGCCCGAAAATTTGTGTGGGTTTGCCAATAATGATTGGACTTTTGTTTGGGGTTGAGACTCCCTGGGGAGTATCAATGAGGTTTGGCTTATGGGGATGTAAGGATCATTTTGGAAGCATGATCGATATCCAGCCTTGTTTGGTGTTTGGATGTTCAGGGTGTTTATTGGGGAATTTTGTTCCACTTGACCCTTGGGGTCCTTGCGCTCCGCGTGCCGCGAGTTACACACTTGCCTTAGCTAAGGAGCATAAGTCTTTTGGTGCAATATTTTGGTGGGAACTACCGCGATTCTTTCAGAATTCACGAAGATTCAAAATAAAGCAAAGTTTGTTTGTTTTTTTTCTCTTTTTGGAAGAAAATTCTTTTGTTTATTTCCCATGTTTTAAAGCATTTTTATCATGAATAAAACAAAATTTTATGCGCTACTGAGAACATAAAATAACAAAAGGAAATTTATTCAATGCAGATTTGACCTCTTGAATGGGTAAAAATACACAAAGTGAGAAGTGAGATAGAGAAAGACAAGAAAAAAGCAAAAAGAAAATGGTTGGTTTTGGCACAACACATGCTATTTCCTTATGACTTCGATATTTTCGTTTGTTGGAAAATGCTGACGAGACCGATTCCTCTCCTCTTGAATCTTGTCCGGAGCTTGGATGCTGCAGTCATTGCCCCTTCTTTTTTTTGTTAACCCCTGATTTTTGCCTGGATCGCTCTTTCGAGTTTTCAATCCACCGGGGTGTATTTCCTTTTTTGATGTCCTTAATTTTTGCCTAGACCGCCTTTTCAGGTTTTCAATCTAGCAGGACGCTCTCTATTGCCTAAACCGCCCTTTCAGGTTTTCGATTTAGCGAGCTTTTTTCTTTCTCTTTTTTTTCTTTAGGCATAATACCTCTTGACTGCATCGGAGTTTATTGATAGTGGGAACTCCTCCCCGTCCATAGTGGTAATGATCAGGGCTCCGCCTGAGAAAGCTCTCTTTACCACGTACGGCCCATCATAGCTGGGAGTCCACTTCCCTCGGGGATCTTTGTGGATAGGTAATATCTTCTTGAGCACTAGGTCTCCTTCTTTGAACTCTCGAGGACGGACCTTCTTGTCGAATGCTCTCTTGAGCCTCCTTTGATAGAGTTGTCCGTGACATATTGCCGTCAGACGCTTCTCCTCTATGAGATTCAGTTGGTCGAACCTTGTTTGGACCCATTCAGCTTCTTCTAGCTTGGTTTCCATCAAGACCCTTAGCGAAGGAATTTCCACCTCTACGGGGAGAACAGCTTCCATACCGTATACTAAGGAGAAGGGGGTTGCCCCAGTTGAAGTGCGAATGGCTGTTCTGTAGCCATGTAGCGCAAAGGGAAGCATCTCATGCCAATCTTTATATGTTGTCACCATCTTTTGGATGATCTTCTTTATGTTCTTATTGGCTGCTTCTACCGCACCGTTCATCTTTGGTCGGTAAGGGGAGGAATTATGGTGCTCAATCTTGAAATCTTTGCACAACTCCTTCATTGTCTTGTTGTTTAGGTTTGCCCCATTATCGGTGATGATTTTGTGGGGAGTACCATAACGGCAAATGATTTCCTTCTTGATAAATCTGGCTACCACTTGTTTGGTTACGTTTGCATACGAAGCTGCTTCTACCCATTTGGTGAAGTAATCGATGGCAACGAGGATGAAGCGATGTCCATTTGACGCTTTGGGCTCGATTATTCCAATCATGTCTATGCCCCACATAGAGAAAGGCCAAGGTGAAGTCATGACGTTCAGTGGAGTTGGTGGTACATGCACCTTGTCGGCGTAAATCTGGCACTTGTGACAAGTCTTGGCATAGTGGAAACAATCAGCTTCCATGGTTAACCAATAGTAGCCCGCCCTTAAGATTTTCTTTGCCATTGCATGCCCATTAGCATGGGTTCCAAAAGATCCCTCGTGGATTTCTTTGATGAGCATGTCCGCTTCATGTTTATCCACACATCTGAGCAGGACCATGTCATAATTTCTTTTGTAGAGGGTATTTCCACTGAGGAAGAATTGGGATGCCAATCTTCTGAGGGTCCTCTTGTTGGTGTGCGAGACATTTTCTGGATACTCTTGCTCTTCGAGGTATCGCTTGATGTCGTAGAACCAAGGTTTGTCGTCAAGTTCCTCTTCGACTGACGCGCACACAACTGGTTTGTCTCTACGATCCATCCTTATGATTGGTGTCTCGTTGTAAGAATTTACTTGGTACATTGATGATAATGTAGCCAAAGCATCTGCTACCTGATTTTCTTCTCGAGGTATGTGGTGGAAATTGATTTCATCAAAATGCTTGATCAATTCTACAACCCGGGCTTGGTAGGGAATTAAATTGGGATGTCTTGTTTCCCATTCTCCTTTGACTTGATAGATGACCAAGGCTGAGTCACCGTATACTTCAAGGTTTTTGATCCTTAGATCAATTGCTGCTTCGAGGCCTAGGATACATGCTTCATATTCCGCCATGTTATTGGTGCAGTCAAAGCACAACCTTGCTGTGAAGGGTTGGTATCCATTTCTTGGGGAGATTAAAACTGCTCCGATACCGTGTCCCATGGCATTCGAGGCGCCGTCGAAAGCGAGCTTCCATTGAGCTCCTGGTTCTGGTCCTTCCTCATCGCTTGTGACTTCTTTGTCATTCAAAGCTACGACATCTTCGTCTGGGAAGTCGAACTGTATGGGTTGATAATCCTCCAAGGGTTGGTGAGCAAGGTGCTCGGATAAAACACTCCCTTTGATGGCTTTTTGAGCAACATATTGGATGTCATACTCAGACAGCAGCATTTGCCAACGGGCTATCTTCCCTGTGAGGGCAGGTTTTTCGAAGATGTACTTGATGGGATCCATCTTCGATATCAACCAAGTTGTATGGGTCAACATGTATTGCCTTAGACGTCGAGCAGCCCATGCTAAAGCGCAGCAAGTCTTTTCAAGTGAAGTATACCTTGTTTCACAGTCGGTAAACTTCTTGCTTAAGTAGTAGATTGCGTGCTCTTTCCTTCCCGTTTCATCTTGTTGTCCTAACACACAACCCATTGATTCTTCAAGTACGGTTAGGTATAAGATGAGGGGTTTACCCGGAACCGGAGGTATTAAGATTGGTGGTTCTTGCAGGTATTGTTTGATTTTGTCAAACGCCTCTTGGCAATCCTCGTTCCAATGAATGGCTTGGTTTTTCCTTAGCAGTTTGAAGATTGGTTCGCAGGTAGCTGTCATGTGTGAGATGAACCTGGCGATGTAGTTCAATCTTCCTAAGAAACCCCGGACTTCTTTCTCGGTATTTGGCGCTGGCATTTCTTGAATGGCCTTTACCTTATCGGGATCCACTTCAATACCTCTTTGGCTGACGATGAAGCCCAACAACTTTCCGGATCTAACGCCAAATGTGCACTTGTTGGGATTTAAGCGCAGCTTGAATTTTCTTAGGCGTTCGAAAAGCTTTTGTAGATGGACTAGATGATCCTCCTCCGTTTGGGATTTGGCAATCATATCGTCGACATAGACCTCAATTTCCTTATGGATCATGTCGTGGAAAAGAGTCACCATTGCTCTTTGGTATGTTGCCCCGGCATTTGTTAATCCGAAAGGCATTACCTTATAGCAGAATGTTCCCCATGGGGTGATGAACGTAGTTTTCTCCATGTCTTCTGGAGCCATCTTGATCTGGTTATATCCCGAGAAGCCATCCATAAAGGAAAAGACTGAGAATTGGGCGGTGTTGTCCACCAATATGTCGATGTGTGGTAGCGGGAAATCGTCCTTTGGGCTTGCTCTATTCAAGTCCCGATAATCCACACACATCCTCACTTTGCCATCCTTCTTCGGAACTGGCACAATGTTGGCAACCCATGTTGGATACTTGGTTACGGCTAAGAAGCCGGCATCGAATTGCTTTTTGACCTCCTCTCTGATCTTGAGAGCCATATCGGGTCGAGTTCTCCTCAATTTCTGCTTCACTGGCGGGCATTCCGGCTTGAGTGGCAGCTTGTGTACAACGATGTTAGGGTCTAAACCCGGCATGTCTTGATACGACCAAGCGAATACGTCCACGTACTCTTGCAGAAGCTTGATCAACTTTCCTTTAACATCCTCGTGCAGGGAGGCTCCTATCTTGACCTCTTTCTTATCCTCTTCGGTCCCCAAGTTGACCTTTTCAACTGATTCTTGGTGAGGTTGTATTACCCTATCCCCTTGATTTGCAAGTCTAGACAATTCTTCAGGCGGTTCATAATCGTCCTCTTCATCATCTTCCGTTTGATTAATCGGGCAATCGAAGTCATAAGGGTTTAAGGTAGTGTTGTTTTTGGAGGGTGGATTTGTAGATCTGCATGAGTATGATTTTTTTTTTTTAGGCTTTTTGTAGAAAAATTTTTTTTAAAACAAATGCAAAAAAGGAAAAGACTCAAATGAACATAAAAGATTGCTTTTATTCATGATTGTAAATAACTTATAAAAACATGGGGGCCCCACACGACTAATCATTTGCCTTGGGCAGAGCTAAATGATTTTTTTTATTTAAAAGTAAAAAACAAACAAACATGGTTTATTACTTGATCCTGGTAATGATCTCGGGAATCGCGATAGCCCTCCAATTGTTCAAAGCTTCATCCGAAGCACAACGGTACACCAATTCGGGCACGTCTTCGTCTACGTCTTCGAGTAGAGCCACCTGATCTTCATGGATAAACCCCGCACTGATGAATGTTTCTGAAATGGGGAGGATCCCTTGCTTTGGAGGTTTTGAGAAAGTTTCGGTTGATGGATGATACCCCAACCCGAAGCGATTTTTCTTCTCCGGTATGTCCACTAACTTGCCCCATCCGGTGGGTCGGCTTTCTTCTAGGGCCTCTCTTATCGCCCTCCATGATGACATGGCTGTCCTAGCCTCCTCCTTGGGCTTCGAGTTCAATGTCACGACACTTGCCACTTCCAAAGACTGGAATGGGACGTCCACAGCTTCTTCATCCGTTTCTATGTAACGGAAAGATGAGAGATGACTTACCATCATGTCCTCTTGCCCGGAAACTACAATCATTTGGTTATCAATGATGAACTTCAGTTTCTGGTGCAGGGTAGAGGTAATGGCTCCGGCCGCATGGATCCATGGTCGTCCGAGAAGACAACTGTATGTTGGGTTAATGTCCATGACTTGGAAGGTTATGGTGAAAACCTTAGGTCCGATTTGGACTGGTAAGTCAATCTCCCCCATAACGGCTCTTCTTGACCCATCGAAAGCTTTTACGACCAAGGCGCTAGGCTTCATTACGGTCCCTTCACATGATAGTTTAAGGAGGGTAGTCTTGGGCATGACATTCAATGACGACCCCGTGTCCACTAGCACTCTTGAGAGAATGTGGTCCATGCATTTCACGGAGATATGTAAGGCGCGGTTATGAATGTGCCCATCGTCGGGTAGCTCATCGCCATTGAAACCCAAGTACCTACTTGAGGTAATATTTCCGACTATCCCGTCGAATTGGTCCACCGGAATGTCCTTGGTGACATGTGCCTCACTGAGGATCCGTAGTAGTGCTTCCCGGTGTGCTTCCGAGCTGAGCAGTAAGGATAGCATGGAGATCTTGGAGGGAGTTTGACCTAGCTGGTCAATGATCTTGTACTCGCTCTTTTGGATTATCCTTAGGAACTCTTCGGCCTCTTTTTGCGGGATTGTCTTTTGAGAAGGCCCCGCTTGGTTCTCTTTTTCCTCCACGCCCTTTTCTTTGAGCGGCTCCTTTGGTAGTACAGCTGGCGTCTTCCCGAGTTCTTTCGGAGCGAAGACTCTACCACTTCTAGTCATTCCTCCAACACCGGTAATATTAGTGATGCTGGGCTCAATTTTGGCTAGTGGTTTTCCTTCCACATAGGCCACAGGTTGGTAATTCCATGGTACCCTCTTTGTGCTTTCAAAAGAGAAGGGTGCAGGTACGTGGAATGTTATGGGTTGCATTGGCATTGGTACCTCTCTCCTTTGGTATGGGATCTCAAGAGGTTTTGGGCCGTTAGACTCTAAGGTAGCAACGTCCGTGCCCTCCTTTATGTAGCCAATTTGGATCCAACCTTGGTCCATTAACTCTTGAAGGCAGTTCTTCAACTCTTCGCACTCATCCGGGTTGACCTTGCAGGCTTCACAGTTGGCGTGCACTTCCTCGAATAATCCAAAGCCGGTTAAGCGCTCCCTTATGGTTGACAGGGGAGTCCTAACATTGGATACCCTTTTGATTGGACCAAAGTCCTCTTGTTCCTCCACCGCATTCACAGAGGGACCCGTATGCCCCGGCAATGGGTTATTCTTCACATTGGGGCTTTCCTCCTTGAAGGATAACAGCTTCTTGTCAATAAGATCCTGTACCTTGTGTTTGAAAACCCTACAGTTTTCGATATTGTGCCCCACGGATCCTGCGTGGAAATCACATTTGGCATTTGCGTCGTACCACTGTGGATATGGTGGCGACATTGGTGGTAGTAGTCTTGTCTCGACCATACCCTTTTGGATTAGGTATGGCAAGATCTGACCATAAGACATGGGTACAGGATCAAACTGCCTAGTATAGTAACTGTTCCTTGAGCTCGCCTGATTCCTTGGTGGGTACCCGCCTTGTTGCTGTTGCTGTTGATTTTGTTGTGGCAACACTACTGGTTGTCGAGGTGGATTTGCGGGAATCACTTGAGGTGAGTAACGCCCTTGAGTCGTTGCTGCTGCCACATAAGGATAGTGGTAGTGAGGCATTTGATTTGGTGGTGGGTAGGATGGACCCATTAGAACGGCATTTGTCTCCCCCTCTTTCTTTTTGTGAAAGTTGCTGGGGGGTTTTCTAGCTCCACTTTGAGCTTCTGGAGAGCCTTGGATTTTTCCTCTCTTCACTCCATCTTCTATTCTTTCACCGACCATGACTAGATCGGAGAAACCGGCAGACGTACTTCCAATCATCTTGTCGTAATATGGGCCTTGAAGTGTGCCCATAAAGGTGTCGACAAGTTCTCTCTCCAACAGTGGTGGTTGTACACGAGAAGCTAGTTCTCTCCACCGCTGAGCGTACTCCTTGAAGGACTCGTTGCTTCTTTGCAGGAGGTTTTGTAGTTGCATCCTATTTGGAGCCATGTCCAAATTATATTTGTATTGCTTTAGGAAGGCATCGGCCAGATCCTTCCAAGTTTGGACATGGGTACGCTCGAGCTGCATGTACCAATCCAAAGACGCTCCGCTTAAACTATCTTGAAACACATGCACCATGAGTTTCTCGTTCATTGCGTAAGCCGCCATCTTCCTACAGAACATCCTTAGATGATTCCGAGGGCATTGAATTCCTTTGTATTTCTCGAAGTCCGGTACTTTGAACTTCGGAGGAATTACCACGTCGGGCACTAGGCACATGTCCAAGGCGTTGTGGGCACCATATGAGCTGAACCCCTCGACAGCTTTCAACCTCTCTTCCAAAACTCGATACATTTGGGTGGTATCATTGTCTTGGTGGGTGGTGTCGGGAGCAGATTGCCTTAGCTGGCTATTCTCCGCATCGTGGGGAATTACTTCATGCTGAGTAGTGGAAGTTCCTTGAGGACGACGCTCTTCATTCCTTACGGGGATTGAGAATGGTGGCGGAGGTGGTCCTTGACCCTCATTCTCAAAGGGTGGGGTATAACCCACAGGTAAACCATAAGGAGGCCATTGCACATTGGGGGCATCCGTTGTTGGTCGAGGGTGGCTTTCTCGTGCCGACAGAGCTTGCATTAACTCTAGCATCTGATCCATTTTTCCTTTCATTCCATCAACTTCCTCTCTCAAAGCCGCTTGAGTTTGTTCCAAATTGTCCATGATCCTTTGTTTGTTAGCTCGTGTTCCGTACGAGTGTTGAATATCTGGTTCTTGGACCGAGGGCTTTCGGGGTTTTCGGGCTATGATTGCTTTGAACTGTTTTTAGGGAAATGAATGAGTTTTTTTTTTTTTTTTTGAAAAATGCATGTGGATGTATGTATGCTTATGAGTATGCAAAATATGCGTGTTTTTATTTTTGCTTTATGGAGTTTAAAGGTGCACGATTAATATTAGCAAATTCGAAATATTAAAGACCGAGAAATTGATTATACTTCAAAATATATTTGATTAAATAACATTTGTTTACAAAGTGTAACTAATGCTATTACAAATCAAATGGCCGCTCGCTTCTCGGCTTTGCTCATCTCCTCCCTATAGAAATCTATGGTGTCCTTGCAGAACTTCATAAACTTCTGGATCTCCATAGGGATGACAAAATAGGGCATGACCATCTCGGCCTCCGCTAGCTTCTTTGGAAGTTGGGTGATCACCAAATTTGAGAATGCAACCAATTTAGTGAAATCCTCACTTAATCGGGTGGCGTCTTGCCATACATACTCAATCACTTCCTTGCGCTGGTCTAGCTTGACTCTTGCACTTCTAATCTCATCGTGTAGTTGTGCAATGTGGTCCCCGTGAGCTCTTGCAATCTTGTCGAAGTACTCTTCGAATTTCTTGATGTCTTCCTCGAGAAGATTGCACCTTAGCCTCCCTTGATGAGAGAGACTCTCATGTCTTTGCCGCTGGACGCGTTCGGCTTGAAGCTGCTCTTTGTAGTCTTTCACTACTTCTTGGAGCTGTTGATTTTTCTCTTGGAATTTCAACCTCCATTTCCGTTGAGCTTCGATGGCTAGTTCGCCAAACTTCTTGAGCTCTTGGTTGGAATGTAGAATTCTTTCCAACTCTTCGTCCTTGGCCACAAGGTTAGCATCCGCACTAACCAAGCCGCCTCCTATCCAATCCCTTTTTCCTTCGGAGGTTCTTAGCCGTTTTTGGCATACTAGGAGAGAATGTGATACTTCATCACGATCTCTCTTCGTCCTAGTAATTTCTCCTAAAGCTTGGAGGTGTTTTAATTCTAACTCCCGAATTTTAATCTTAAGCTCTTCCTCCACTTTGTTGGGAACGATTGCGCTTGGCTTAGGAATCTTGAGCTTGAAGACGAGCGTGTTTTTGCTCCCGGAATCCATATTTCTTTTTTTGCTAATATTTGTTCGTTCTTTTTAAACTCCTATAAAGCAAAACGATGCGAAAATTACTTTCATGAATGCAAATGTTATGCAAGGGTATGGTTTATGAAGGTTCGGAACTTCCCCCCATCCTCACATGTAGGCTCTAAATGGTGAAATATCCTAAGAAGAGGTCCTTAGAGTCATAGACCTCACATGGAATTAGGGTTGTCTATGGACATACGTCGACATGACTTCAATTAATTCCACATGAAAATCTCATCTAAGCGGGGTTGGACATCCTACCTCACGGACATACGTCAACGCGGGCTTCCGCACACAACCTCCTTCTAACTTAGTGTTTTTCTCAAGCTCGGGTAGAGAGCCTCACACGTCCGGCATTAACCCGAACAATGTGGAGTAACATCACTCAAGTAACCCCCACATTTGATATATATGAATATAAAGCAAATAAAGCAAATATAAACATAAAGCATAAATATAACATGCATGGATAAAATAAATAAACATGGCACGCAAAGAAAATAAAGCAATTGTTTTTAACCCAAATAGGTTAGGCTTGACTCACTAGTGGGAACAGGGTCCCCAGTGAAGTCGCCAGCTGTGCGCACCTCGTTTTTTTCCTCGGGAAAAAGACGCGCAGATTCCTCCGAGGACGTCCTCGAACGCTCGGAGGTGCCTTTGTGAAGCCGCCACCAAAGTTTTTGTGTAAAGGGAACGTTGATAAACCCTTAAGTTTTTTTTGTAAAGGGAAACGATAATAAAACCCTTTTGACGATGAGGATAAGGATTAGGTCATCGCAACCATTGTCGGGTTCGGGAGTCGGTTACGCGAGGGGAAGGTATTAGCACCCCTCACGTCCGTTGTACTCAACGGGAACCTTCTATTTGGTTAAAACTTAAATTGCTTTTTAATACTTTGCGTACATGTTCATTTATGCTAAAAATATAATAAAAGGGGGGGAAAGAGATAAAAACAAACGAAGAAAAGTTTTTTTTATTGTTGTGCTTGACAAGATGTCGATCTTGCTCCTACGTATCTCCCGGTAGTCGGAGAATTCAAAGCATACGTAGTTCTTTGGTAGAAAAACGTATGTGTGTTGGTTGATTTTAATTGGACGATGTTTTAACCGAATTCTTGCGATTAAACGTTGCTTGTATGCTCGCACTTGGAGACTTATTAAGCGTTCGTTCGCGAATCACATTAGAATTGTTAAAAGGTACGTCCGTTAGGGTAGAGGGTTGAATTGGTCGCTATGGGACCAAGGGAGGTACAATGGACTCATACAAGTCAAACATTGACCGAGTGGACTCCGAAGAGTCGGGCGATTGTTCGATTGATCCACTGAGATCAAGAACGGGTACAATGGACTCGGACGAGTCGAACATTGACCGAGTGGACTCTAACGAGTCGAGGGGTTGAGTCTAATGGCCAACGGGGGACCAAAAGTTTGGATTGACCACAAGGGGCCAAGGTTTGGTTTGGTTAGGGTTGTACATATTAAAAGGAATGACGATTGTCCGAGCGACGAGACATACGTCACGCATTCGTACAATCGGGGCGATGGAGAGACATACGTCACACCATCCCTTTTTCATTCATGTTTTTGGATTGAATTCTTTAGAAATCCCAAGGTAAGTCAAAACATTTGGTTTGAAAACCCAAAATGGGAAGGTTTAGCAAAATTGCTAGAAAACGCGCAAGTTCGTCTCATTTTGCGAAAATGCGCACATTACCGGTGTATGTTCATTTTTGAGTTTTGAACATCATGAACAATATTTATTGCTCAAGTTTAGATTGAAAAGCTGAACATAGCTTGTTGGTTCATGTGGTTTTGAAAGTTTGGGAACATAACTTGCTTTGCAAGTTATCCACAAAATGGTTATACGAACTTGTGATTTTGCCAAAATTATGCAAAAACCTTGTTATGGTTTGAAGAACATAGGTTTAAAAACTCTTAGGTTCTGAGCTCTGGGGCTAGAACCTCAAAAATTGGTTGTTTGGACACAAAAACTCAGGTTCTGAGTTCTGTCATGGTCGCACTGCGACCATGACTTCGCACTGCGAAGCATGCGAAATTTTGGGTTCAGAAGCTGTTTCTGAACATTTGTTCAGAAACAACTTCTGAACACACTCCAGACCTTATATATGGGTGAAAAGCTTTGAGTTTTTGAGGTGAAAAAGGTTGTACAAACCAATTTTGATGTTTTGAAAACCTTGGGATTTCTTTGAAATTCAAAAGGGGTTTTTTAGGACCAAAAGGTTTTGAGCCAAAATAGCTATGCAAACACAATTAGAAATGCAAGATAAAGAGCTTAGTAACTTACAGAACTCCTTAGCAAAGCTCCAGCTGCACTTGGCTTGATTTGGTTGAAGGCTTTCACAAAGGTTTGAAGATTTGTGATGAACTTGAACTTTTGAAAGCTTTGTGTGGATGGATTGTTTCTGGTTATTTGTGGAGATTTGTAGGTTGAAATGAGTAGAGTTTCTGCTCTTTGAATGTTGTGTTTTCTGTCTAATTGTGTGTGTTTGTAACCTTGGGCATTGCCTTGTATTTATAGGCCAAAATCAAATCTTTGTCATCATTACACAATCCCAAAATTCAGCTGATTTGTGGCCAAGATCAAGCTGAATCCCTTTGCATTAAATGCTAATGGATAGAGGCAACCCTGCCTTGTGCCAAGGGGCAAGATCCAGCTTGATTTCAGCCACAAATTCAACTTATTCTAGAAGGTAATGATGAAGAACAAAGCTGATTTGCAAATGGCTAATGCTTGGGGATCAATCCTTGCAATCTCAATGGTTGGTCAATAAAAACGTGCACTGTATTGTGCAGAGATTGAGGGATGAAAAGGCTAAAATTGGCTGGTGTGAGAGGGTGAAAAGCTGCTGCAAAACAGAGTAGGCACTCATGGCTTTTCAAGTGAGAAAATCCAGCTGGTTTGACTGGTTTTTGGGGCAGCAAGCAGGAGGAAAGTCCTCAAGCAGGTGGCTGGCAACCTTGTGGTGGTTAGCAGGTCACCTGGGAGGGGCTAGAGCTGCCCAAGGGCAAGCCCACTTGCTTGTCACATGCTAGGTTGGAAGAAAAAGCTTCTAACCTTGGCATTAATGGCAAGTCCTTCAACTCTGGCTTTGCTTGGCCCAATTGGCCATGAATGCTACTTAAAATAATTATGGAAGTGATGTGCAACAAAATCTGGAATTAAATCCAAGAAACCAAAAATCTGCAGAAAAATCGCAGACTTCGCAGTGCGAAGTGAGCTTCGCATTGCGAAGTCCTCAATTTTGAAAAGTTGACTTTTCTGTTGACTTTTGTTGACTTTTGACTTTTTCCCCTCTTTGATTTTTTTTGACTTTTTTGGTTTTAAAATGCGTAGGACAAAATTAGGGTACTACAAGATGGACTAAGACATAACCTACTTAGCATAAGTCAATTATGTGACAGTGGTTATGATGTCCTGTTTAATAAGAACACTTGTACTGTAATCAACAACAAAGATAAATCTGTTGTGTTCAAAGGAAATAGGAAAAACAATGTTTATAAAATTAATTTTTCAGAACTGGTTGAACAGAAGGTAGCTTGCCTTCTGTCTGTGAGTGATGAGAAATGGGTATGGCACAAAAGGTTGGGACATGCTAACTGGAGACTCATCTCTAAGCTTAGCAAGTTGCAACTGGTCAGAGGCCTGCCAAACATTGACTATCACTCAGATGCTCTCTGTGGAGCATGCCAGATAGGAAAAATTGCAAAAACCTCTTTTAAATCTAAAAACATTGTTTCTACCTCAAGACCCTTAGAACTGCTTCACATTGATCTGTTTAGTCCTGTTGGAACAGCTTCAATCAATGGGAAGAAGTATGAGCTAGTAATTATTGATGATTACAGTAGGTGGACTTGGGTTAAATTCCTTAGAACCAAAAATGAAACATATGATGTGTTTAACAAATTCTGCAAACAAGTACAAAATGAAAATGATTTGAAAATTTTAAAAGTCAGAAGTGATCATGGTGGTGAATTTGAAAATGAACCATTTGAAACTTTTTGTGAAGATCATGGAATTCTCCATGAGTTCTCTTCTCCTAGAACTCCACAACAAAATGGAGTTGTAGGGAGAAAGAACAGATCTTTGCAAGAAATGGCCAGAACCATGATCCATGAATCTAAAATTGCAAAGTACTTTTGGGCAGAAGTTGTTAACACAGCATGTTATATTCAGAACAGAATATATATCAGACATATTCTGAATAAAACAGCATATGAATTATTTAAAGGAAGAAAGACAAGCATTTCTTATTTTCATCAGTTTGGTTGTACTTGTTACATTCTGAACAATAAGATCTACCTAAAGAAATTTGATGCTAAGGCTCACAAGGGTATCTTTTTAGGATACTCAGAGAGGTCTAAAGCATACAGAGTGTATAATTCTGAAACACTTGTTGTTGAAGAATCAATACACATTAGATTTGATGATAAGAAGCCTGGTAATAAAATACCAGAGTTGGTTGAGAGTTTTGCAGATATAAGGCTCTCAGAGGACCCTTCAGAACCTGAACAGAGTTCTGAGTCTGAAGGAAGTTTAGAAGCTGAAAATACTGAAGAAGCTGAAAAACTCTCAGATCCTGACACTCCTCCTAAAGCTAATCAAGATCAAAATGGTTCTGAACAAGCCCTTGATGATTCTTCAGAAGCAAATCCACCCAGAACTTCATTTAATACAAGTCTTCACATCCTGAAGAGCTGATCATTGGAAATAAAAACAGTCCAAGAAAGACCAGATCAGCATTCTGTCAGAATGAATCTTTGGTTGGACTACTGTCAATGATTGAACCCACAACAGCTGATGAAGCACTTGCAGATGATGGATGGATTGTAGCTATGCAAGAAGAACTCAACCAGTTTCAAAGAAATGATGTCTGGGATTTAGTTGCAAAACCAAATCACAAGAACATTATTGGAACAAAATGGGTGTTCAAAAACAAGCTTAATGAATAAGGAGAAGTGATCAGAAACAAAGCAAGACCGGTTGCTCAAGGTTACAGTCAGCAGGAAGGAATAGACTACACTGAAACATTTGCTCCAGTTGTAAGACTGGAAGCAATCATGTTACTTCTTTCCTATGCAGTTAATCATAATATCATCTTATATCAAATGGATGTTAAGAGTGTTTTTTCAAATGGAGTAATTTCTGAAGAAGTTTATGTCAAACAACCTCCTGGTTTTGAAGATGTAAAACATCCAGATTTTGTTTTTAAACTTAAGAAATGTTTATATGGTCTGAAACAAGCTCCCAGAGCTTGGTATGAAAGACTAAGTAATTTCTTACTTAAAAATGATTTTGTAACAGGACAAGTTGACAATACACTCTTTAGAAAGACTCTTAAGAAAGACATCTTAATTGTGCAAATCTATGTTGATGATATTATATTTGGTTCTACTAATGCCACTCTTTGCAAAGAATTTTCCAAGTAATGCAGGATAAATATACAAAGGAGCTTCTGAAGAAGTTCCAGCTTGAAAATTGTAAACTGATGACAACACCAATGCATCCAACTTGCACTTTAAGCAAAGAGGATACTGGCTCAAAGGTAGATCAGAAGCTCTACAGAGGTATGATAGGTTCTCTGTTATACTTAACTGCTTCTAGACCAGATATTTTATTTAGTGTATGCTTGTGTGCAAGATTCCAATCAGATCCTAGAGAATCTCATATGACTGCTGTCAAGAGAATCTTCAAGTATCTGAAGGGAACAACTAATCTTGGACTTCTGTATAAGAAATCCTTAGATTATAAGCTAGTTGGATTTTGTGATGCTGATTATGCTGGGGACAGGATTGAAAGAAAATCCACTAGTGGAAATTGTCAATTCCTTGGTGAGAATGTGATATCCTGGGCCAGCAAAAGACAAGCAACTATTGCTTTGTCAACAACAGAGGCAAAATACATTTCAGCTGCAAGTTGTTGCACACAACTGCTCTGGATGAAACATCAGTTGGAAGACTATCAGATTCATGTAAACAACATTCCTATCTTCTGTGATAATACTGCTGCAATCTGTTTGTCTAAAAATCCAATTCTACATTCTAGAGTCAAGCATATAGAAATTAAACATCATTTTATAAGAGATTATGTTCAGAAGGGTGTTTTGGATATTCAATTCATTGATACTGATCATCAATGGGCTGACATATTTACAAAACCCCTCACAGAAGACAGATTTAATTTTATTAAAAAGAATCTGAACATGCATTTCATCTCTTGAAAAATTGCTTGACTTTGAATAGAAACTGAGATTCTAAAGTTCATCAGAAGCTAAGACTTATCAGACACTCACTTTGAGAGTCTGAAGATAGTTCAGCTTCTGAAAACATCAGGGTCTGAGTTTCAGAATCTGAATTTTTGACTTCTGAATCTGCATAGTTATCTAATTTTTGGTCAGAATCTGATAAGTTATCGAAAAGATTCATGACAAGCTTTTAAATTAGGTTTACAAAATTATTCGCAAAATGACTTTTCGATTTTAGAGGATGATTTTCTCAATCTGAATATTATTACTTAAAATTCAATTTTGAAGCTTATAAGTTTATAAACAAGTTATTTCAAACATTTATTAACACACAACATAAGATCTTATATAAAAAAACTCATTCTACAAACAAATCTAACCGATCGGTTAACAAATCTTAGTAGCAAAACTAAAGCTTCAATTAAAGATTCAATATAAAAATTAGTACCTTAAGCAAAATAAATCTTCGCAACTTAAGAGCAGTGATGAATGGTTGTTCCAATCCTCACGAATCGATAAAGTTTTATCTTCAAATCAAAGTAAATTTAAGACTTTAATAATGTCAATATTGAAAAACGGCGAGAAAATGAAGAGAATCAAGTGAATAGAAAATTACCACAAGTCTTTCATGACAAAGAATCTCAATGACGGCAGATATTCTTACAAGAAGAAAGAAACGAAGGAATGATATCAAATATATATGGTCTCAAAACCTACAAGAAACTAAATATATAAAAAGTGACTGATGTTTAATATAATTATAAAAATTACCAGACTTTTTTTTTGTTTAAAAAAAAACCAAATGGGCCAACATATGAGCCATGAAAGTTAGTCTGACTTTATTATAGCTCGTTTAATATCACCGAATTCAATAAAGATAATTGATATTATATATATATATATATATATATATATATATATATATATATATATATATATATATGAATGAGAGATAAGCGGGCAACAAGCTGCGCCGCTACACTTTTATGGATGACAAAATCAGTCCTCACCATATGAATTATAAGAACTAAATTCTCACTTTGTGAACGTTCACTTTCACAATAAAAGTAAATCCAAAACAATTAGAAAAGATGCAAGCCAGTATTATTTTACTCAAAACATAAAAAAAAATGCTAAAGCACGAATTTGAAACAAAGAAATCATTTAAATAAAAAATAAAAATGTAAAACAAAGCAAAGAAAAAAGATTATAAAAATAAAAGCTTACTTGAAATCAATTAATATTAAATACATTTTACATTAATACTAAAAATCAATTAATTATCTATAACTTTTCTTTTATATTCTTCAAAAAGAAAAAAAGCTTTTCATTTATATTAATCCTAAACATATTTCTTTTCATACTTTTTTAATCCTTAGTTAATATTATATTTTTCTGTATTAGTGTTTGTGTCGCTAAAATAGCGCTCGCTTTGCTCTGCGGTCCTGCACCAGTTTTTGAGTTAGTCGTGACGTGCCGCAATCTTGCATTGACAACTATGATTTAGTCATATTAGGATGTTACTAGAATGCTTTATGGCTTAGCTAAAAATTAAGTAAGTTAAGTATCGTCTGCAAAAATCCATTTGGGTTGGCCTGATGGTATTGACTTGGGACCTGAGAGTGTGCTCCTCTCAAGGTCTCAGGTTCAATGATGTCAATTTGAGTGATCTAATTTAGCTTCTTAAAAAAAATTGTCTACTAGTTTATCTATCAATTGCACTCATACTTGTTTTTAATAATATGATGATACACATGTGTTAAGCATCCCACTATAAATGATGAATGAATTCTTTTATCTTATTTATTTGTAACACTTAAATCTTTTTTTTTTTTTTCCATTTAGGTCATTTATGTTTTAAAAAGTGCACAAGTTTATCCTTTATACTTTTTTTTAATTAAAAATGCTGATGTGCCTCTTCCAGGTCAATAATTTCTTTATTTGACTATTTATTTATTTAAAACATAATTATTTTAAAATAAAATTTTGAGTTAAAACAACAGTTTTCTTCATCTTCTTCTATCCTTCAACCAAGAACCTAGATTTCTTCATCTTCTCACCTCCTTCTTCAATGAAAAATCTAGATTTCTTCTTTTCACTTTCTTCAACAACAAAAACCCATATTGATTTTTGTCTCTCTCTTCATCTTCTTTCCATTTTCTTTAACAAAATCAAATATTTTTCTTCACTCTTTCTTCATCTTCTACTTCCAATTTTAAAATGGGTCATTGCAAATGCTTCTCCCTCTCTCTCTGATTCTCCTTCCCTTTCAGAATCTTGTTCTCTCTTAAATTATCCTTCTCCTTTTATAAAATGGGTCACTGAAAAATTAGGATTTTGTGGGTGTAAATTTTAAAATTTTGGTTTTATCATTTTGTTTCTTTTGAAAGAAATCATCATTAATGGGTGGTGTAAATTTTGGAGTTTTGATGCAAATTTTGAAGCTTTGGCCTTAAACATTGACACAATTGAAAGTTCCGATTTTTTTTTTAATATTGAATTTGGATTTTCAATTGATTAATGAATCTTTTAAGTCATTTTTAGAAAGATAATGAAGATGAATTGTTTTTGGGTTTTTATGAATGTAGATTTTGAGAAAGATGAATGAATGAGATTTTTTTTCCGACTCTAAAGTAAAAAAAAATTCCAAATCTGACCCCTATGAGAAATATTAATAACTAGATTTTATTCATATTCGTCAAATAATTTTTCAAAATAAAATCTAGATTTTATTCATATTCGTCCGATAATTTTTTAAAATAAAATCTAGATTTTGAATTTTTCTTGACTTTAGTGTCGGAAATTTTTTTTCAATGAATGATTGATTTTTGAGTTTTTTCAATAAAAGGTTAAGATGAATGAATGAATCTAAATTTTTGAGGTTGTTGGTTGAAGTTTTCTTGGTTGAAGACGAGGATGAAGAGGAAAGAAGATGAAGTTGTTAGGTTTTATTTTATTTTTTATTTTTAAATATTCAGTTTTTTTGTAAATAATTACCTCAAAAAAAATAATGAAAATATTGATGACATTACGCCATGTCCTCGACAGATCAACATTTTTAATTAAAAAAATGGAAAAAGGATAAATTTGTGCACATTTCAAAACATAAAGGACTTAAATGGGAAAATAAAAAAATAAAAGAGTTATGTGTTACAAATAAATAAGATAAAAGACCTCTAGAGTATTTTTGCCAAAAAAAAAACTATACATTAAATGATATTGTCTATAATTGTGTTTGAATGAAAGACGTTTCTCACATTTTAAGTTGATTTTGTAGGAGTTGAGTAAGACTTAACCTAAATTTTAAGATGACATTAAAGCTACTTTTGAGACCACTATTGTGCCACTTAGTTTTAAAAATCTCACATTAGATGTGATGACGGTGTGTTAAAGTTCTCACATTGGATATATTGTGTGTTATAAGTGCATAAAAATCAATCTCCTCTTACATTGAAATTCATTCGCTTTTGTTCCTTCATTTTTAGAGGTGACGTAAATCAAAACACTTACTAAAAATTTGAAAACTCGAAAGAATTAATATTGAGTGGAAGACACTTGGAGAACGATGTCTCCTCGTGAATCCAGTTGACGCCACTGGAATTAAACGGTACTCCCTCCGTCCCTATTTATAGGAGTAGTTTACAAAAAAGTTTTGTCCATAAATATAAGATCATATACAAATTCCTAGATGCATTGATTACTCTTTTTCCAAATATACCCCTTATTAATACTATCAATTTGTCTTGATATATGAAAAGTTAACATTAAATATATATTTAATTAAGGGTAATCTAGTAATAGTCACACCAATTTGAGACAACTTTATTACTCCAACTTTTCTTAATACACGTAATTTTTGTAAACTACTTCTATAAAAAGGGACGGAGGGAGTATCAAACACAACAACTATTGAATAATGAGATCTCTTGACAAACATGTTTGCCATTTAATAGAGCATTGATAATTTACAAAGTTTACCCTAACATGACTAAAAACCAAAGTTTTGTTTACCCTTCCATCTTTTTTCTCCATCACCTTCATCCAAAATTTGGTTACTCATATATACCTAGCTATCACTTCTCTTTGTGGTCCAAGCATGTTTTCGTATCTAATATGTCCAAGTCTACTTACCTCGGTTCAAATTAGTCAAGAGTTCATTCCAAGATTTGCTGGCATTGGTTTTCATCTTCTTGTTGCTTTTAAAGGATGTACAATGGGAAATATCCATATCAAATTCGCCAAAACACGAGCTGGAACTAGAAGAGGAAGTATCACTATCTAAGTCATCCAAGATAGTATTCATATTTGCAACAAATCCACGAGAAGAGGCAAACTCTTTTTTAGGTTCAACCAGTTTTGTTGCAAGGTTTTTCTGAACAGCTCCCGATGAACTCTTCAGCCGATTATCTGCAATAACATGTGAATTAGTCTCTTTTATGTTCATTGTTGCTTGTGACTTATGAATTTAAATACATAGAAAAGTGTGTGTTGAAAAAAGTGTTAAGAGTCTCTTTTATGGTAATACCCACCAACCTAGTTTTGATAGGAAAGATAAAAGATTTTGGCACCTACTTTCTTCTTTTTGTTTTTTTATGGGAAACCAAATAAGAAAACAAAAAATCACCAAAAGGAATAATTAGCAGCTCTATAGTGGAAGGGAATATAAAGTTATTAACATGACTTCAAATGACAATCCTTACAAGTACTGATACTAGGGTACCGTACGTAAATTTCATAGAATATGCATAAACATGACTGCTAATCAAGGTAGTCAAAAACGAGTGTTGGGTCGTAGGATCGTCCGATCCTACGTGCCACAGCCTCGCCGGCGTGCTCTGTTCCTGCTCTGGGTCGATTTCATCAGTTTTGTGGTCAGGATCGAGTTCCCGATGTAGAGATGTAGAAAAAAATGAGCTGGGCCTGACATATTTGGTTGGGCTTCACAAACCGAGTCAGGTCAAAAAATAACCCGGTTCATATATGTTAAAAAAACCCAAAAATTTCATTTTCATTCTTCTCTTCTCCAACCCTAGAAACGAACGACGGCCATGTCCTTCACTCTCCGTTCGTTCACTTTCCTTTTCCGGCCAAGTATTTGCTGTCGTTCCCTCTCTTCCCTCACCTAAACCTCTGTTTTCGTTCAGTTTCCTCCATAACCCATACTTTGTTTTCGTTTTCGATCTCTTTTTTCACATAACCTTTGTAATGGCTTCAACTGTTTTGTATTTTGAGTACTTACTCTTGGATTTTAAGTTACTTTATGAACTCTCATCTTTGTTGTTATGAATTTGAGGAATGATGATTATGATTATTAATTTAGTTTAATGTATTTATGATTATAGTTATTTTGTTGTATTATAATTTTTATGATTGTGTGTGTATATGTGAAATTACAATTTTGCCCTCGTATTTACTGTTCCTTCAACAGTCGACCGATTCTACGTAGGATCTCAATCCTGACTACATTGTTGCTAATAAATCTATATACTTCTAGTCAAAAAAAATCTATATATGTCCCACTTTTTACACTCAAAAATCTATATATGACACCTGTTGTGTCAAACTTAATATATGACACCTCTGATAATTCTTTACCGCATAATCCAATTACAAAAACCATCGTTGGATTTAAAGGTATTATAAAATAGATTGTGTCTTTAAAATAAAATTTAATATTAATTTGAAATCATTTGATATGTAACGAGATACGTCAAAATTAACGTGTTATGAACTTTTATCAAACAACTTAATTTTGAAGTATCTAATAGACATGCCATATGATTTCAAAGTAATGTCAAACTTTATAAATACGATCATGTTATAATCACTTTAAATCCAACGATTGAATTTGTAATACGAATATATGGAAAAAAGTTAGTGCAGTTGGCTCAGCTGCACTTAAGTGCGGTTCAGTTCAAGAATAGTAAGAGCAAGGTGATATCCATAATTCCCATAACCAGTCCTACTGGTATTGGGTAAGTTTTGGTGTATTGATTGGATACACATTACTATTCTTCATTGGCTACATTCTTGCTCTTACTTTCTTGAACCGTGAGTTTCACCAACCTTAACAAAATAAATAAAAGCTTAAATATGTTCTAATATTATCAAGGACGCAACAATCTGTAACAGAAATTAAAGATAACAGGAAGAGAGGAATGATTCTTCCTTTTGAACAACACTTTATAAACTTTGATGAATTAACATATTCAATTGATATACCACCCATAATTTATAAACAAAAAAAGTTATTGAGAAACACTTGTGTTTGTTTAATTTTCATAATTATATATAAGCTTACTCAACCCTTATTCTAAACGTGCAGGAAATGAAGAATCAACGAGTTGTTGGGGAATAGTTGAACCTATTGAAAGGTGTAAGTGGTGCTTTCAAACCGGGTGTACTCACAGCTCTGATGGGTGTGACTGGTGCTGGCAAAACAACTCTGATGGATATACTAGCTAGAGGAAAAACCAGAGGCAATATTGGTGGAACCATCACAATTTCTGGTTATTCAAAGAAGCAGTTTGCAAGAATTTGTGGATACTGCAGACAAAGGAGAGTGGATACTGAACTGCACTTAAATGCAACTGAGCCAACTGCAGTTGGATTGCAAACTGCAGTTAGGGGTATTAAGGTAATTTCGGGGTATGGGAGAGCAATTTTTGAAGTGTAAAGAGCAATTTCCTTAAGGTTAGAGTAGCCTTTTCGATCTTCTGATATCTTGTTCTGGGCCCTTGAGTACTTTACTCACAAAGTACATTGTGAGAAAAAAAAAAAAAGCTTCACTAATTTACTAAAGTACCTTATTAAGATAGTAGTTAGTAGAATAGTTAAGTGGACTGATATACAATAAATAAGGTATATCAGAAAAAAATTGTAATTAATACTTCATCAATATTCTAAAATGGCAAATAAATATTTCAAAAGTGATACTTAGGCTTTGTTTGACAATGACAGATTTTGAGCTTCTAGCCTATAAGCTCATATGACAAAAAAAATGATCCGGATGAACATTTTTTTCTCACGAGCTTAAAGCTCATTTTTACTAGCTTATAACTTAATTTAATAAGCTAATTCAATTAGTTTATAACTTAAACCTTTATAACTAATCATTTTTTTCTCTAGATTTTACCCTTGTCATCTTACTTGAAAAAAACTAAATATTAATTAACATATCTTTTTTATGTCATTTCATATTTATAAGTTAGTACAACCGCTAATTTTATCAAAGAAAATTCATTCAGCTAACTTATTCGTTAAGTTATAAGCTAATCACTAATCGCTATCCACTGATTTTTTTTCCCAAACAGAGCCTTAATATGAGAATGAGAAATTAAGATTCAACAATGCATAAACATAATTATCAAAAAAGTACTATAATTCCCATACCTGAACCACCTCCACCATCTTTCATCCTCTGTTCACCAATCCTTCTCTTCTCTTCAACCAAAATCCCAACCTTTTCATCTTCCAAATCAACAACCTTTCTCTTCTTCATCGCCTCAACAATACATCTTCCAAACCCTAATTCCCCTTTCACATCACCACCATTCTTCACCAACTCCTTATATCCTTTCTTCTTTCACTCTCTTCAGCTCCATCTCAACACTAACCTTCTCCAACCTCTCCTTTTGAATTTTTTCTTCTAACAACTCAATTTCTTTCTTCTTCTCTTTGATTTCAGCTTTCAACATTGCTTCCCTAACAACTAGGGTTTCTTCCACGACGTCGAAATCGCTTTGTATGAACGTGTCTCGGAGCTCAGAAACGAGCTCCGAGATGCTCATGTTCTGAAGATTGCTCCGGTTTCTCCAGTCATCAGGTCCGAGAAGTTTGACCGACCCGGTTTGGATTTCGGGTCGCGGTTCCATTAGCGTGAAGCAGAGAGTATAAAGTTTGAGACTGGGTTGAAGAAAAAGCGTAACAGTGAGTGAGAATGAGAGGGAAATGAGGGAATATGAAGAGTTAAATCAGAAAATTAGTTTACTATGCGACGTCGTTTAAGGCTTTGAGCATTGAGCAGTAACAAAATGAATGAAAGAGGAAATTAGTGTGAAAAGCTGTTTTTGCTTTTAAGGGTAAAAAGTAAATTCCGTAAAAAAAAAGTGTGGATCTAGCATAGTCCTCAAGAAAAAAAATTCTGAAATCATCTTTGGAAATTGCAAATTAGAGATACTACTCTCCCTTTTTATAGAAAGTACGTTGGGTATTAGAAGTTTTGAGTATAATTTGTCATAAATGATTGTTACTATTATACCTTTGTATAAGAGTTATTTCATATTCAGTATTTGATGCTTGAGGGTTTGTGAAAGATATAATGACTAGCATCTAGATAGTCTTATATCTAGGGACAAACTTTTTGTAAGTAGTTTAAAATGCGGAGGAGTTACAATTCTTGTTTAGGTTTTAATTTAAAAAGATGTAATGGACAGATTATTCAAAAGTTATAAAAATTATTTAAATTTAAACACTCGGTTGATATTGTTAGGTTGCATACTTTCATAAAAGTTTAAACTCAAGACTTCGTAATTGTGTGCGTGATTTTCAGATGAAGTTAATGATTTAGTCTAATACAAAAAAAACTCAAAAGCATAGAAAATATCACATATGATAAAACTTGTAAAATTAACATAATAAACTTACGCAAATCTTGATTTAAATACTAAAGGCCAGCTTAATTATTTGTCACATTGTAAATAGTTGACTCTAATTAACTCAAATGTCAGTTTAGTCAATACATTAACTGACTTATTATAAAAATAACTAATTATCTAGTCTGATGGTGGCATACTGACATGTCAACCATATGTCTCCTCCATCTCAAGCTCTTCAAGTGCTATCATCTAATCGTCTACTCGCATAGACGATATGCGCCAGTAGCCACATCAAAAGTGATTGTCATTCACAAAGATATAACATGATGGAGTAAGAGAAAGTTAAATGCAAGTAACATGTTTCATACATATCAACATATAATAAAATCAACAAATATTATGGATTACTATGACTTACGCATCAACTAACTCTGACACATGAATATTTCCAACTTTCAGTTGATACGGGTTGAAAAGTAACCTACTATCCCACAAACAAGAGAGCCTAGTTAGGATAATGCAATATTCAACATGAATATTTCAGCGGTGCTCCGTTTTATGTAAGACCATCCTACAAATAACTTCCTAAAGGTTTCGTCGACCGTCGACCTTCAATTTTATCACAATTCAACCTCCGATCATTTGCATATTTTCTATACCAAACCATGATTACAAATGATCATAATCATCTCGTTCAATTAAGTTGAAAGTTATCGGAACATTGATGAAAAGTTGAAAGGAAATTGGAAGATTAAACATCAAGTAATAAGAGTTTGAGCTATTGTGATGTGAATTGAAAAAAATAGAGAGTGAGAGTCCCACATAAAATAGAACACATACATTAATAGTGTTTAAATTGCGGTATTTAATTTTAAATACTTGATATTGATGAAAATAATAGTAATTATTATTTTTATTCATGAATATAACTTCCCATAATTTTAACTTATATTTGTTGTGATAAGAATAAGAATTCAACTGAGTATCCTATCTTTCCTTCATTCATATCCAATGAGTTTGTTTCCTTCACTTTTGTGGGTTTGTTTCTTTTTGATCATATCCACAAGTGTTGTTGAACTGATTAGTGGTTAAATTTCCTTTTGCTCTCTTGTCAAAAAAAAAATTTCATTCGATCTTATCCATTAGAGTAACTGATGCCGCATTTTTAGCTAAAACAGTTACAAAATCTCTATATAAATATATGACTCCACTCAGTTCAAAAAACACACCAAAGAGTTCTATTGAGTTGTCGAGAATTTTTATCTCTTATCCCCCAGCTTGTGTTAACGAGTTATTCTTCTCATCATCTCCTTTTTTTGACCCTTCGGAATTAAGAGTGTTATTAAGGTCTTAGTCCCTATTCGGTATAACGTCCCTTCAGAATTAAGAAAGTTCTTAAGAACATAGTCCATTCGATAATATATGTCACTTCGGAATAAAGAATACTTTTAAGATTATAGTCCCTTTTGGAATAATAATGTCCCGTCGGAATTAAGAATGATCTTAACGGTATATAAATAATCTTTCGATATTTTTCTACTCTTGGAGAAGTTAAAAAGTCAGAATGGTGGTATCACCATATTTGAGTGGTCGTAGTACCATATTGAATTTTTGGAGAACTTAAAGGTTAAAATGGTGATAACACCATATTTGAGTGGTCTTAGCACCATAATAGGGTGGTCACAATACCATATTAGAATGGTTTCAGTATTAAAGAGTGTTCTAAGTATCATATTAGTACCATATTGGAGGTGTAAATCTCGAATGGTTTTCTACAATGCAGTAGTTAACCGCACATTTGTAGTTGAGCTTGTTTTATACAATTTTGGGAAGTGCCACGAAACGTCTTAAAGAGAGCGACTTGGTTGTGACTCAACCTAGTAACAACTTCGATAGATATTTTCTTTCAAAATAGAATTTGGAAATCCAAATAAAAAAGTTTGAAAATCCAAAAACAACAATTTTTAGACGTTTCTATCTGCCATGTCTACCGAAGAAATTACTAACTCGAACTTTATTGTTCCAAAATAAAACAAGATAAAACATGATATATAAATACATCTTTCGACTGAAATAATGAAGTGATTGTTGTTTTAACAACAACACTAAGAAATTCATGTATGCCCTTGAAATCAATTTGAAATTTATTTTGAAAAATCAGAAATGCACTGTGAATAAATAACTCTAACTGTTAAGTGAAAAGAACCTTCAACTGTTGTTGCATCGTCCTTAATTTTCTACTTGACCCTTGACAATTAACAAAGACATATATTTAACATAACAAACTACTGAAGACGGTAGATCGAGGTCGGTAAAGTGGTGGTCATGTATTGGAAAATTTTGTACAGTGCAATAACAAATGAAAAGGATGCTAAGGTTCTAATTGAAAGTTGAGTGTACCATGTTAGAAGCATTGTGTGCTTGCTCTACCAAAAATTGCTTCAGTTCAGCACATGAACTAACTAATTTTCATTTGGTAAAATAAAGCAAGAACGTATATTTACGTTATTGATTATAACTATAAGCTGGAGCACCAATTTTTGGTAGACGGATATAAACTCGAGCACTCAATTATTTTAGGATTTTGATCCTATAAGAACATGTCTAGTGACTTGTACACCATGTATTCTTATTGGGAAAGACTACGTTGTTGATGGGATGTTCAAAATTAAAATTCTCCTATTTTACAAGTTGTGTGATTTTAACATTTGACATGTTAAAATTTATCATATGAACAAGCTGTTTAATTTTAAACTTGAGTAACATGGACTTAATTTCAAAGTGATATGATAAGAAAATTTTATTTTTTGCAGGTCAAGATAAATGAACCAAAAGTTCATATAAATCAGTGTTTAGAGAATTTAAACCTCTAAACTTAATAAATTATGATATATGCGAACTTGATGACACATAAACTAGAAATGATAAAAAGATATTTTATCATATTTATTAATGACTGTAAATTTTGAAAAATAAAATTGATACGCTTGATATGTTCAATTTTTATAACAAAAATAGAAATTTATGTTGAATAATAGAGTACCCAAGTCTAAGAACAAAATTTCTAATTAAGAAGTTTTGAAGAAAAGACAACCCAACTTGTCTTTAATTTTTTAACTTGGGATTGTCTGACCTATGTTCGGATTTCGGACCCCAAGAGAGTTGAACTCACTAGTAGAGCCTATGAATGCGAATTTATTGAGTATGCTATAAATATCAAATCATATTGGGTAGATCATAGAATTAAATGATGTCGATTTCTATGTAAATAAATACCCCCTTTAAATAAAGAATAGTGGGGCACTAGTAGGGGCGCTAGCGAGAGCACGACATTAGTGGGGGCAATAAAAATTCCCTTTAAAAAAATTAAGAGCTAGTGGGGGCACTATATCTTATCATATTCCAGTAATAAAAAATAATTATGAAAACATCGTATGAGATGTTATAGAACCTCGAAGAGGTAAGAAAGCAAGAATAGCTAAAGAGTATGGACTTGGTTATATGGTTTATACATTGGAAGAATATCCATTAAGCCTTAAAGAAGTTATATCCTCATTGGATGTTGAATTATGACAATGAGCAATAAACGATGTAATGGATTCTCTAGAGTCTAACGAAACATGACACTTAGTTGACTTGCCTCATGGTTGCAAACCAATCGGTTGTGTTTGGATTTTGGAAAAAAGGAACTAAAACTGATGGTTCGGTTGATAAGTACAAGGCTCCCCTTGCAGAAAAAGGTTTTAGACAAAAAGAAAATATAGATTTCTTCGACACTTAGTCACCAGTCAATCGAATCATATCCATAAGGGTGCTAGTCCTTTTAGCCATTGTTCATAACTTGATAGTATACCAAATGGATGTGAAAGTTGCCTCATTAAATGGTGAATTAGAAGAAGAAATCTATATGGAACAACCATAAGGTTTTGTGATTCATGGACAAGAAAACAAGGTCAACACCTTAGAAAATTCTTTGCATGGTCTAAAAATAAACTCCTAAGAAATGGCATGGAAAATTTGACAACCTAAAGATTTCGAATGAGTATAAAGTGAATGAAAGTGACAAATGTATTCACTACAAATATGGAAATAACATTTGCACGACCATATGTCTCTATGTAGACAACTTGCTCATATTTGGTTCAAAGATTTATGCTATAAATTATGAGAAAATCATTGTTTATCAACAACATTGATAAGAAAGACCTATGCGAAGTTGAATTAATTCTTGGTTTCAAGATTACTAGATCAGAAAAGAGAATTTTTTTTGATCAATCTCACAATGTTAAGAAGATCTTAAGGACATGTAATTATTTGACTGTAAAATTGCAATGCATATCATATGATCCAAGTGTAAAAATCTTCAAGAACTCTTGAGATGGAGTTAGACAAATAGAATATGTGAGCATCATTGGCAGTCCTAAGGTTTTCCACTGAATGTATTAGACTCAAGATTTCCCACGTCTTGGAACTCTTATGCAAGTTTACCAGTAGACGGATGAGAAGCATTGACATGCTATTGAAAGAGTCATAAGGTGCCTTAAGAAGACTATGACTCTAAGATTACATTATGAGCAGTATCATATTGTACTTGAATGATACAAGATACAAAATAGAACATCCTTCAGATGAGTCTTAAGCGACCAATGGCTGCACATTGAGCATCAATGGAGGAGTTGTTTGTTAAAACATATGATATTGACTCAATCCACTATGGAATGATCTGAGATGAGAACACTAGAGAAAACTAGTCAAGAAGCAAGTTGAGAAAATGCTTGCTAGTTGAGATCCCCTCGTGGGTAAAACCGTTGCCATGAGTGCTAATTCATTGTGATAGTACTACAATTATTACAAAATTGAGAATCATTACTATAATAGTAAGAGACGATAATTACGTCACGAACACATAACAAATTAGAGAGCTAGTTACTCTCAAAAGTTACAGTTAAAGTAGATCATGTACGTACTGATAAAGAATTAGTCAATCCTTTGACGAAAGGAATTACTAGAAAGAAAGTCATAAACACATCCAATAGAATGAGACTAATGCCTAAAGATCACGAGTGATGGTAACCCTACCTAAATGACTGTAGATCCAAGAAATAGGTTCAATGAGTAATAACAAGTCATGAGTGATAGAACATGCTATGAAAAAAATTAAGAAAGCATGAATCCTACTGCGACGGGAGGATGAGATAATAGAAACTCTTAATGAGATCTATACTCTATGTGGAGTGGAGTACATAGATACATGAATACTCTTGATAGACTCACCTATACGAATGTGGAACTGAGGTCGGTTCCTATGGAATTCGAGGCAGAATACCTAGAGCGTTTGTTAAAATTGGGATATACATGCAGGGCCATAAACACACGGACTTTTAGAATACACCTTAGGAAAAGGTTTGTGTGTGGACTCTATGTCTGAGATAGAGTTCAATTCTGTAAGCAACTCTTGTTGAATCGGAATAGTTTTCGTTATGCAAAGGTTCAACACTACAAGAAATATGCCCATTTGCCAGGGCTTTTTGACAGGGACATGAACCCCCTGGCAAATTTCCCAGGGAAAATGCCAAGGAAATCCCCACGCAAACTGACTTTGGGAAATGTGGGGACCACTAACCGTAACACAGGGGTGAGCCCCTCGCAAATTACCCATGGCCCTGGCTTTAATTGTGAGCGGGAAACTGAATTTCAAAGTTGCTGACACAGTTCAACTTTGCAGTAAAAAAAACAAGGCTAATAACAAGGAATGACCCTCGTTTATTGCATGGTGTAGGCTGACTTGACAAGCTACAATCCAAAAGCTGGAAAAGTAGATAAGATAGGGGTTAACCCCTCGTAAATGGAAACAAAACCGTGTCTTTTTCTCTGAATTTTCTACCGTTCTGCACCTAGCCTGCAACCTAGCTGGGCTATCATTTTGACTGCCATTTGCGAGGGGTTGGCCCTCGTTTTGGCCCTGTTTCCCTTTCCCCTATATATTTCCTTCCGCCTACATATTTTAGCGTTGTGACTTAGAAAAATTTTTCCAGTGTTAAATTTCCTCCTTTCCTCCATACATTCTACACTTCTTCAACATTTATAAACTTCTATAATTGGTAAAACTCTTTCAGTTAGTATATTTTTGTCTTTTTATTTTTTACTATTTATTAACATATATATTTTTCATGTATCAGTGTTCAAGTTTAATTGCCTCCTCCCGTGGTTCTTTGCTCTCTGGATTTCTTCTTCTCATAAGCTTCAACAAGTTAGTAATTTTTCTACTTCTAAATACTATTGATATTTTTGAATTTTTTAGTAGTTTGAAATATATGATGTTTGTTTTTTTTGATATATATGATGTTATAATTTTTGCACGATCTGTTTTTATTTTGTGGAAATATATTTCGACTTTTTTTTGTTAATAATACTGTTTAAGAAAATAATTTGTTAGAAAAAATGTTAAAACTAGAGAAAAAAAATTGTATAATCTGTGCATGTTTTTTTTTTTTTGACAAAATAGAATATATACATGTTGTTGAATATATGCTTTTTAGGTAGATTTGTTGATTATGTGTATAGTTATAGTTATACTAGAATGGCCAAAAAAATATAGCATTTTTTTAATTATTATGGAAAATTGTTTATTGACTAAAACAATTTTTAATTTTTTTTTTAATTTAGGGAAAATCGTTTTTTAAATTTGTGTAGTCAAAAATCTTATATTTGTCAAAAGTAAAACTGTTTGTTAAATTAAATCTGTTTTTTATAAATTATAATTTTTTTAAAATTCAAAACTGTTTTTTTAAATAAAAATACTTCATAAAAAAATAATATACTTAAAAGATTTATTGTTGGAAAACTGTTTTTTAAAATAGTGTATTCAAAATCAGTTTTTTTTTTTAAATTAAAACTATGTTAAAATTATTTTTTATAAAAACAAATAAAGCTCTTTTTTTAATAAATTGAAAACTGTTTTGAAAATTAAACTATGTTTTAATTAATTTTTGTTAAAATTAAATCTGTTTTTTAAAAAATTAAAAAAGTTTTAAAATTAAAACAATTCATAAAAAACCAATATACTAATAAGGTCTTTTATTGAAAATAATAATTATATGTTTAGGCTTAAAATTGTTATATATGTGTAAAATTGTTATTTGTTGCTTGCGCGTAAAATTATATGTTTGCTCGTAAAATTGTTATTTGTTGTTTGCGCGTAAAATTATATGTTCACGCATAAAATTGTTATTTGAGCGTAAAATTATATATTTGCGCGTAAAATTGTTATTTGCGCGTAAACTCATTATATGTTGTTTGGGCGTAAAATTATTTGTTCTCGATGGAGTAATCCTTTTATTGACGTGGAATATGTCAATGAAGTTGGTGAAGGTGTAGAAGATGGAGTTTTATCAATATTTTCGTAGTTGGATGTATGATAGAACGTTTCCGGGAAGAACATGACTAAAACCACATTTTGTGCAAGGAGTTGAATGATTTATTTCATGGGCATATGCACAAGAAATTTGTACAGTAGAGAGAGGAATTAGACTGTCCGTGTCTTAAATGTAAGTGCAGATATATAATTACCGACCCTGAAGATGTGAAGAAACACTTAAAGAGAGTTGGTTATATGCCTGATTATTGGGTTTGGATTTATAATGGCGAAAAGTTTCAAAATTTTGGAAAAAAAAATGATTTTAAATATTTTAATATTTTAAATTAATTTTATTAATTAAAATGATTATTCGTCCAATTAATTATATTTAAAAAAACAATTTTGAAAAAAAATGATAATTTTTTATTATTTAAAATAAGTTTTATTAATTAAAGTGATTTTTAAAACAATTAATTATATATAAAAAACAATTTTGAAAAAAAAAATGATTTTTTTATTATTTTAAATCAATTTTATTAATTAAAATGATTTTTAAAACAATTAATTATTTATTAATTTTTTTTTAAAAAAAAATATATACCGTTTCATAGGGGTTTAACCCTCGCAAAACCCCTGGTATTGTGACCTGCATGATTTGACTGTTGTGTCAGTACAACAGTGCGTCAGAAACAGTGTAAATGCGTTAGTAGAAAAGACATGGGTTAAAACTGGGACTTTTGACAGGGAAAAAGGTGAGGGATTTTAACAGGGCCTTGCCCCTCACTTTTTTGCCAGGGATGTAACCCCTCGCTTTTCCATTAGCAATGGGTGTTTTTCCCAGGGATTCAGCCCTTAGCAAAATCCCTGGACAAACGTCCTTTTGCCTAAGGCTTTTGGTTTTTTTCCCAGGGAATCCGCCCCTGGCAAATGTCAATGTTTCTTGTAGTGTTGCAAGTTGTATGCGACACCTTTGTTTATTAGCAACCTTATAGAAACGTTTTGACGTTATTATTGAAACCATTTTTTAAATTGAAGTGGGGGATTGTTGGAACATTGGTGTGAAGTTGGAAGGAAATTGGAAGATTAAACACCAAGTAATAAGACTTTGAGCTAGTGTGATATAAATTGAAAAAATAAAGAGTGGGGGTCCCACATAAAATAGAACACACACATTAGTAGTGTTTAAATTGTGGTATTTAATTTTAAATACTTGTTATTGATAAAAATAATAGTAATTATTATTTTTATTCATGAATATCACTTCCCATAATTTTGACCTTATGTTGGTTGTGATAAGAATAAGAATTCAACGGAGTTTCCTATCTTTCCATCATTCATATCCAATGAGTTTGTTTCCTCCACTTTTGTGAGTTTGTTTCTTTTTGATCATATCCACAAGTGATGTTGAACTGATTAGTGGTTAAGTTTCCTTTTGATCTTATCCATTAGAGTAACTGATACCACATTTTTTAGCTAAAACAGTTACAAAATCTCTATATAAATAGAGGACTTCACTCAGTTCAAAAAACACACCAAAGAGTTATATTGAGTTGTCGAAAACTTTTTCTCTCTTCTCCCTCAAACTTGTGTTAACGAGCTATTCTTCTCCTAATCTCCTTTTTCTGTCTCTTCGGAATTAAGAGTGTTCTTAAGATCTTAGTCCCTATTCGGTATAACGCCCCTTCAGAATTAAGAAAGATCTTAAGAACATAGTCCCTTCGATAATATATGTCCCTTTGGAATAAAGAGTACTTTTAAGATTATAGTCCTTTTTGGAATAATAATGTCCCGTCGGATTTCAGAATGATCTTAACGGTATATAAATATTCTTTCGATATTTTTCTACTCTTGGAGAAGTTAAAAAGTCAGAATGGTGGTATCACCATATTTGAGTGGTCGTAGTACCATATTGATTTTTTAGAGAACTTAATGGTTAGAATGGTGATAACATCATATTTGAGTGGTCTTAGCACCATAATAGGGTGGTCACAATACCATATTAGAATGATTTCAGTATTAAAAAGTGGTCTAAGTACCATATTGGAGGTGTAAATCTCGAACGGTTTTCTATAGTGCAGTAGTTAACCACACAGTTGTAGCTGTGCTTGTTTTATCCTGGAGGCAGCGTGGTTGATAGTCTAGCCTTGCACAATTTTTTTGGGCAGTGCCACGAAACGTTTTAAGAGAGCGACGTGGTTGTGACTCAACCTAGTAACACTTCGGTATATATTCTCTTTCAAAATAGAATTTGGAAATCCAAATAAAAAAATTTGAAAATCCAATAACAACAAAAGTGCATATATCTTTTACAACTTATGTTATTTAATTTCAACTGTATAAGTTAAACCTTATGTTACGAATTTTTTAATCAATATTCAAATATGTTATTCATTTCATATTCCTAACACTTAACATATGAATGATATCTATAACAAACACATACGATAACATGGGTATTTGTCTAGTTTAGGTCTAGATTGAAGATATCTTTACTACCTCTAATCGATGGTTATCAACCTTTCATAAAACATCTTGCCCATAAATACAAAATTACTAGATACTCCTTTAATTCTTTTTATTTGTCGCTTTTGCTAGATTGTAGAATTTTTTTGTTTCTATTAAAGTCATTTTAAATTTCAATACAACGATGATTGTAGAGATAGATATATGAAGTGAGATAATAAATTGTTAAAGTATATAAATAAATCATTCCATCAAAAACAACAAAATTTATTAGTTTTATTTCATGTGTAAACAAACTTAAAGCCACAACTAAAAGAAACATCTATCTACCATTGAACTTAAAAAATGAAAGTCAGAATTTAACATATCTACACACATTTTTGAATAATATCTACACACACATGATAAGTTGGTAATTTATACACGCAAAACATACACTTGATTATACTATAAACTTTTCTTAATACAAATGAAAAGTGTCAAAAGTGTTTATAAAAATTATTACAAACATCAATGGCAGAATGGAAAATTATTACATTAATTAACTACATATAAACACTTTAATAGCTTTCTTAATTCACAAGGAGTGAACACAAGAGTTTCTGCCATGAAAGCACACTTAACAAAGAAAATTAACACTACTAAAATTTTCACTTACATTATTTTCTTAGGTCTTAACCTGAGGGATGATAAGAAGTGGGAACCAACCACAAATCATGTTTTCTTCTAACAGCCAACCCAAATGATTCATTCATGTCAAGTTCTTCAGCCTTATTCCCATTAGGCATCTTCCAATCAAAATGGAAAAGCAAATTTGCAAGTGAGATTTCCATGTTTGCAATACCAAATGCCATGCCAGGACACATCCTTCTCCCAGCACCAAATGGTATAAACTGAAAATCCACACCTTTGTAATCAACTGAGCTATCAATAAACCTTTCAGGACAAAATTTCTCTGCTTCAATCCAATATCTTGAATCTCTGCTTATTGACCATGCATTAACAATGACCTTGCTTTTTGCTGGTATTTCATATCCATTTATTTCACATTTTTCATTGCACTGCCTTGGAAGTAACAATGGAATTGGTGCATGTAAACGCATGGTTTCTTTGATAACTGATTTCAAGTATTTGAGTTTGTGGAGACTTGGTTCATCCACATACCCTTTTTCACTATAGACACTTCTTACTTCAGCTTGTGCTTTCTTCATTACTTGTGGATTTTTAATCAATTCTGACATTGCCCATTCTAGAATTGTAAATGTGGTGTCACTTCCAGCACTGAAGATATCCTGATAGAGAACATAGCATATATTTATAGTACTAAACATATGTATTTTATAATTAACACAAGAATGTAATTTATTTCAAGTAAAAGATTGCTGTGCAATATCACTATAAACTCTAACATCTCAACTATGTTATCACTTAGGAGGCATTTGTTGCACGGTTGAAAATTTCATTCTTAGGAATGACTTTTCCTTGAAAATAATAATGGACATCTTATTCCTTGAAATATTTTCAAAAATATGTTTGGTTAAAAATTGTCGTCACACTCCTGATAATTATTTGTGAGAGTGGGTATATTGGTATTTACTTCAATTTTATTACTATCTAGTACATGAGAATATTTTATTCCCGTCCACTTCACTAGGAACAAAGTCATGGGGAAATGTAAGTTAATTTTTTTCCTCAGAATGTTTTAATACTGGGAGTTAATTTTTTTAACTGTGTGACAAATGTAGGAATCTACACTTGTAACATCTACATTTCTAGGAACACTTTTTCAACAATGAAACACAATGTTTTTTATTGAATGAACTTTGAGTTGAGTTATATGAATCACACATAATATTAATAACTCATCTCTAAATCTAGATTATTTATGTTTCACTATGTGCGTACCTTTTTTTTTGAACAAGCAAAAATGGGATATATATTAATAGATGAGGAGTCTCTAAATTAGCACAAGGTGTACCAACCCAGAACTCCACCAAAAGTCAAATACACAGTGAGTACCTTAATGATTCATTTCTTTCAAAACACTAAGTGTAATACCAAACTATAGAAAAACCCTTTAAGAAAATCAGTTTTTAAAACTAAATTTAAGGAAAACTAATTTTTCGTAAAAAGAGAGTCGGTGTTAGAATGATTGTTGAAAAGATAGTGTTCCTAACACTCATCTTAAAATCGATTCTAAAAGTTAAATTGATTCTCGACTAATTCATACAGACACAACAAAGATTATTATACTTTTTTTAAGAAGCCAAACCAGCTCAATAAAATTGGCACTGGAAATAATCGAATCTGAGACCTTCAAACAAGCGCACTCTTTAGTCTCAAGTCAACACCATCAGACCAACCTAAGTGGTTTAGTTAATTACATCACGCACACCTGTTGATGATATTTTATGTAGTGGTTCCAAAAGGAAAAAGAATCCCTTAAATTGGTCCTTCTAAAATTTGTAAGTCATCATATTTGAGTGAGCCAAAATGAACAAGTGGTTTTTTTAGTAGAGTTCAATTCAATGCCACATTATGAGAAAATCGATGCGACTCTTTAAATTTATGTATTTTATGTCAACTTTAGGGTTGTCGATTCAACATTCAAACAAATTAAATAATTTTGATCTCATAAAATCTTTTAAAGTATTTCAATGTCAAGGTGACAACCATAAAATTGGTACGAAATACAGGAATTTAACGTCTCAAATATGAGATTTACTTGGAAGGGTACATGCTTATTTAACTTGTCACATCATTGTCTCTAATGACAACAATTAACGAAGAGATCATATTTGATAGACACATTGAACATTCAAGAATGTAAGTATTTGTCCAATTCACATACTCATAAACTATTTTAAGTACTGCTCACAGTTTCAAGGATCAATTTACTTCTTCATTTGTCAAAGATATTACTCTCTCTGTATTTTATTATAAGTCACTTTAGAAAATATGTTTTGGTTTAATTATAAGTCGTTTTACAATACCAGTGCATCATTAATGATTTTTTTCGTATCATACTCTTGACCATTTATTATTTTCTCTTCTTTTCATTCTTTTAATATATTTTTCTCATATCATTAATAAGATATTATCTTGTAAAATCACTCATAATTTCTATTTTCAACACAAAATTAACTACAGTTTTTAATATATGTGAAAATGTCAAAACAACTTATAATAAAATACGGATTACTTCCTCCATTATGAATTCTAAGCAAAAATTGATCAAAGTAAGAAAGGTAATTTTGACCATATTTAATATATGCATTCCCAATAAAAAATTAAGCCTATTGCCTACGTTACCCTCTATGACTAAAAATTTTGATTATTGAAAATATAAAAAGTTAAATTACATGATGATTATTTTAGAGATACTATCATATAGTAAGAGAGATGTTGTTAAGATTTCCTTATATTTCACTGTAAAAGTATTGTATTAAGTAGTTTTGCTTATATTTCATTTCGTAGGGGGTACTATCTAGTGTTCTACAAAAGGCCGAATGTGTTTATGTTTTTTCAGACGTGGTGTCATTACATGAATTTATAGGGAAATTTGGAGAATTTCAATAAAAAGAAATAAATAAGTACGTCATAGGATACTAAATAATTGTACGAGAGAATCCAAGTTTGAATCCAACCTAAGACAAATTATTGACTTGACTTGACTTTTTATTTTATTTTTGATATGTTCCTTCAACTGAAAGTAAGTCTTATTCAAAATGTGTCATGGTATCAAATGTAACATTTATCCCAATCAAAATTCAAATTTTGATTGTCATTGTGTCAGACTCTAATTCCCTCACTTAAACTCAATCCCATAGGAATTGACTTGACTTACCTCTCGCTCTTGTGAATTGGAGGATTTGTTTATACCTAAAAAAATTGGAATCAGATTTGCTCCAGTTACTGTGTGACATAGTACTTGATCGCAACTGTCCAGTTTAAATCAATGGTGAGATCGGTAAAACTGATGCTTAATTGGAGACGTCTGATATCAAACTAATGGCTGAGATTCACAACTTTGTGAAACTGCTTGTAATATTTACAACAGTGGATCCAGGTCAAAAAAAATTGAGCTTTGTAAATATTACATCATGTCACAATCTAAAAGTCTCTTATAATCGGTTTGCTAACCAAAATCTTTTCTTGGTCTCCATTATGGACTATTGTGTAAAGAATAGTGTTATCAAACACTCTTTTGCAAACTATTTTTTATTGGTCAAAATTTATAGCTCACTAAATAAATTTATATGAAACTCACATAATTTTTTAGGACCCATATGTTATTTAACCAAGAAAAGAGTATGTTGAAAAGTACCGTGTTAAATTTTGTCACGTAGACTTTAACTTTTTGTTTTTTAAATAGACTTTGACTCTTAATTGTAACATTGTACTAAACTGTTGCTTTGATACAAAAATTGTATCAAAACTGTTGCTGTGATAAAAAAAAAAAATTGCATCAAAACATTAAAAAAAAAATTTGTAACATAGTACTAACCAAAATTGTTGCTTTGAGAATGTTGTCTGATAAGGGATGTTCCAAATCACTATGCTTTTGCAGCTTCAAAAGAACATTAACAAGATCCTCCCCTGTTTCTTCCTTATCCCCTGTTTCCAAATTCTTTTCTCTATGGCTTCTTACAACATTCTCTAGTATCTCATCCATTTCACTATGAAGCTTCTCAATTCCTTGTCTTAATCCTGTAATAACTTGAAGAATTCCAATGGAAGGATACAAATCAGCAACAGAGAATCCTCCAGCCATCTTTGACACATCCTTCATAAGTTTCCTATACCTTTCTTTACCTTCAACTTGTGCACCAAAAGCTGTTCTTGAAGTTAATCCATAAGCCAATGAATCAATCTTCTCACTAATATTTATAGGTGACCCTTCACATAAAATTATATCTTTGACAAGATTTAACAATTCTTCTTCCCTTTGTAATCTAAAAGATTCAACACGTTTTTGTGTTAAAAGCTCCATAGTACAAATTTTTCTCATTTGCCTCCAATAGGAACCATGTGGAGAAAAAGTCATTCCTTTATATCCATAAGTGATTATTTCAGCTGCAAGAAGTGGAGGCCTATTTGCAAAGTTGAGATCATGTGTTTTCATTATCTCTTTAGCCATTTCTTGAGATGAAACCACTATGCAAGAAAGTTCACCTAGCTGCATGTGCATGAGAGGTCCATATTCTTGTGCTAGTTTAGCTAGGGAACGATGAGGTAAGGCTCCAACAAGGTCGTGGATGTTCCCTATGAGAGGAAGTTTTCTTGGTCCTGGTGGTAATTTGAAGTTTGTTTTCTTAGCTTTTGATTTCCATGTAATTTTGATTAACATGAACAAGAGGAAACCAAGGATAGTTGATATGAGAAGATGAAACCCTAACTCCATGCTTATTGTGGAAATGAACTCGACTCAAGTTAGTTTAAGGTTGTGTGACTGTATATAAAGAGAAGTGTTTCAATTGGCTTGTGGAAATACACTATCATGAAAGTGAACCTTGACTATATGTTTAAGTGATTCAATTATCTCCAACATACTCAACCATACAAAAATTGGCTTGGTGAGAAGTGTTTCCACTTGTATAAATACATGTTCAAGTCTCATTTTTCCAATGTGGAACTATTATAATATTATTAGAATATCTTTATATATTATTAGAATATCGTAGAATATCGTTATATATTATTAAAATATCTTTATATATTATTAGAAAAAGGCCAATATAACACTTGGTCTGAACTTTTCAAAATTCATGCTCGTGTTCATCAGGTCATTGATCATATCATCCCAACTGAAACCTCATCCTCTCCTAATCTCAAAGACATCGATCCTAATCTCAAAGACACCAATCCTAATCTATGAGCCCGTCTTGACGTTGTTTTCCTTCAATGGATTTATGACACAATTTCTGATGATCTTCTTCACACCATCATTGAACGCGATTCAACCGCGAAAAATGCGTGGAACAGACTATTCAACATTTTTTATGACGATAAAAATTCTCGGGATCTCTACCTAGAGCAACATTTTCTAATGTTCATATGGAACAATTTCCTGATGCTTCCACATATTGTCAACATCTCGAATCCCTGTCTGATCAACTCTCTAATGTTGGTGCTCCCGTGTCTAACGAAAGGCTTGTTCTTCAACTCATCTCTGGCCTAACCGATGCGTATGCCACGGTGGATTCACAAATTCGTCATGGAGACTCTCTTCCACAATTTTACAAAGCTTGTTCTATGATAATCCTAGAAGAAACAACCAAAGCAAAGAAAGCAGCTACTTCCATCAGCAACTTTGCTTTCGTATCATCTCTTGATGATAACACGGCCTCAACCACTCTCCATCAGTAGCGCAACAACCGCAACAACAGTGGTCCTGGTCGTGGTGGTCGTGGCAATGGTCGTGGTGGTCGTGGCAATGGTCTTGGTGGTCGTGGCAATGGTCGTGGTGGAGGTCCTTCCCAGCCTCAGTGGCCTCCGTCTCCCCATCAGCAGCCTTAGTAGACTACTCCCACTTATCCCAGACAGCAGCAGTGGGCATATCCATGGTAGCCATGGACCACTCCACCATGTCCATATCCGATAACTGGTGCTCCCCAGCAACAATCAGGCATACTCGGTCCTAAACCTCAGCAAACTCACATGGCAACTACTCCACCTCATATGAACCGTCAGCAAGGCTTCTCTTCTTATGCTCCGACTGACATCCAAGCTGCTATGCATACTTTCTCCATCTCTCCTCCTGATGATCAATGGTATATGGACAGCGGAGCAACTTCTCAAATGACGGGCACTAGAGGTAATCTCACATCTTATTTTAATATGAGTAATAATATTACTGTTGGAAATGGTCATCATATTGCTGTAATTGGTTGTGGCAATGCATCTTTACCCAATTCTCTAACCTTAAACAATGTTTTGCATGCACCAAAACTTATCAAAAACCTTGTTTCTGTCAGAAAATTTACAATTGATAATGATGTTTCTGTTGAATTTGATTCTCTCAGTTTTTCTGTGAAGGATTTCCAGACAGGAACACTTTTAAAGAGATGTAATAGTTCTGGCGACCTTTACCCTATTCCCACAAGACCAAACACAACAATACTACCACCATCCACCTTTGCTGCTTCATCTAATGAGTTATGGCATAGTCATTTAGGACATCCAGGAGCTCCTATTTTAAATTCTCTACATCGAAACAAACTTTTGCTATGTAATAAGTTTCGACATGATTTCTTCTGTCAGTCTTGTCCTCTTGGGAAACAAATAAAATTGCCTTTTTCTAATTCATTGTCATTTACTTGTATGCCTTTTGACATTGTTCATAGCGATCTTTGAACTTCTCCGGTATTAAGCTCCGGAGGGCATCGTTACTATGTGTTATTTCTTGATGATTTTACTAATTTTTTTGGACTTTTCCCATCTCAAACAAATCACAAGTACATTTCATTTTTATCCAAATCCATGCTCACATTACAACACAATTTGAACGTGAAATAAAATGTTTTCAATGTGATAATGGCAAGGAGTACGATAATGCTCTCTTTCATCAGTTTTGTGCACAACATGGAATGTCTTTTCGTTTTTCTTGTCCTCATACCTCCCCTCAAAATGGAAAAGCCGAAAGAAAAATTCTTACAATAAATAATATAATCAGAACCCTCCTTGATCATGCGTCTATTCCACCAGTTTTCTGGCACCATGCTCTTCAAATTGCCACTTACCTACACAACATACTTCGAAATAAGAAACTCAGTCTTCAATCAACCACCGAAATTCTCTATCAAAAAGACCCGTCTTATTCACACCTCCGAGTATTTGGTTGTCTTTGCTATCCATTAATTCCGTCCACCATTAGGAATAAACTTCAACATCGGTCTACACCATTTGTCTTTCTAGGATATCCGTCCAACCATAGAGGTTATAAGTGTTACGAATTGTCAAGTCGTAAAATCATTATTTCTCGGCATGTCATTTTTGAGAAAAATACGTTTCCCTTTTCCACCATGAATGCTCCTACAACGACTAACTATAACTTCTTAGATGATGGCATAATCCCCTTACTTCCCTCACACTTATCCACCACATATCCAGCCGCCCCCTCTCCTAACATAACTGTTACCCAACTACTATCACCGACAACCCAAAATACTCCTACTCCTCCAACCACGAACCAAACCACATTTCCCCTCTCACCACCCTCCTCGGCCCAACAACCTGCACCCACGGCTCAAACACCTTCTCCCTCCCAGACAACGACCTCATCTACACACATAACACCTACCACCTACTCTCCACCGATTCCTACACCTATTTCCCCCTGCACCTCATTCCCCTCAAACGACAACCCGATCCCAACACGGAATTGTCAAACCTCATCAACTTTTCAACCTACACACATCAACCCACCAAAATATCTCTCCTTTACCTACAAATCCCATTGATGCATTACAAGATTCAAATTGGAAAATGGCCATGAAAGACGAATATTCTGCTCTTATTGAAAATAAGACGTGGGAATTAGTTCCTCGTCCCTCTAATGCTAATGTTATTCGAAGTTTGTGGATTTTCAGGCATAAGAAGAAATCGGATGGTTCTTTTGAGCGATACAAAGCTCGTCTTATAGGTAATGGTGTTAATCAACAATCAAGTGTCGATTATGGTGAAACCTTCAGCCCTGTCGTCAAACCGGCCACTATTCGCATGGTGCTTAGCATTGCCATATCCAAATCATGGTGTCTCCATCAACTAGATGTAAAAAATGCCTTTTTGCATGGAAATCTTGACAAAACCGTGTATATGCACCAGTCTCCTGGTTTCCGTGATCCACACTATACTGAGCATGTTTGTCTCCTCAAGAAGTCTCTATATGGTTTAAAACAAGCACCTCGTGCCTGGTACCAAATATTCACTGACTATATTGCCACATTGGGTTTCTCTCACAACATCTCTGATCACTCTTTGTTCGTGTTTCATCACGGTGATGATACTGCGTATATCCTTCAATATGTGGATGACATAATTCTCATTGCTTCATCTGATGCTCTTCGTGACTCTATTATGTCTAAACTTAGTTCTGAATTCGCCATGAAGGATTTGGGTCCTCTAAGTTATTTTCTGGGAATATCTGTCACTAAACATACATGTGGTCTTTTCTTGTCTCAAAGACAATATGCAGAAGAAATTATAGAACGAGCAGGCATGTCCTCCTGCAAACCATCACCCACTCCAGTCGACACCAAGACAAAACTCAGTGGTTCTTCTGGAAATCCGTATCATGACCCAACTGAATATCGAAGTCTTGCAGGAGCATTGCAATATTTAACTTTCACAAGACCAAATATCTCTTATGCAGTACAACAAGTATGCCTATTCATGCATGACCCTAAAACGCAACATATGTTAGCACTGAAGCGTATCATTCGGTATATTCATGACACTATTGATTTCGGCCTTCACTTACATCCCTCCTCTGTCAGCAAATTGGTTTCTTACACTGATGCAGATTGGGCTGGTTGCCCCGACACCAGGCGATCCACCTCTGGTTACTGTGTCTATCTTGGTGACAATTTAATCTCATGGTCTGCCAAACGCCAACACACCCTCTCTCGGTCTAATGCTAAAGCCGAGTATCGCGGAGTCGCCAATGTAGTATCTGAATCTTGTTGGATTAGAAACTTGCTATTGGAACTACATTTCCCAATCACAACAGCCACACTGGTTTATTGTGACAATGTGAGTGTTGTCTATCTATCCAGCAACCCAGTTCAACATCAATGCACCAAACACATCGAGATGGATATACATTTTGTGCGTGAGAAAGTCACCCGCGGCCAAGTACGAGTCTTACATGTTCCTTCACGTTACTAAATCGCTGACATCTTCATCAAAGGACTTCCGTTGCAACTTTTTGACGATTTTCGTGATAGTCTCAACATCCGTCAGCGTCCCGTTTCGACTACGGAGGTGTATTAGAATATATTTATATGTTATTAGAATATCGTAGAATATCGTTATATATTATTAGAATATCTTTATATATTATTAGCATATAATTGTCATTAAATAGTAATGATTGTATAGTAAAATAGTCAGAGAAACTGACACTGTATAATTGTGTATGTATATCACCGAGAATCAATAGAAAGGCAAGACCTATCATTCTTTCAGAAACTATTAACACCTCACACCAAGACTGGACATATGATGCGTGACTCGATAGAGGTGTTCTAATAGTAGGTAGCCCAACAAAAAAAATGTTGGATATATTTTGATACCATTTTATAATTTGTTTTCGACCTAACTCAATCTTTTAAAACTGTCGTATAAGGTGAGATATTCCTCACTTATAAACCAATGTTCACACTTTATCTCATTTGATATGAGATTCTTAATATCTATCAAGATGATATATATGTAACCCATCTGTAAAAAAAACTTTGAATTCCAATCTTCAGATTACAAGGTTTGAATCCAAAGTTATTTTTTTATAGGGGGGTAAACCAAAATTTGCCTAAATGGCAGAGGGTAAACATCATTTAACCCTTTATCTTTTTTTTTTGGTGTGTATGGAAAAAGATAATAGTTTTATTGTACATTGATTTTTTTTTTAATGGTAAGATTGAAAAATGGACCGAGTTGGCCCATCGGGCGGTAAAGCGGCGGGAAAAATGTGCGGGCGGAAAACGCTCGCTAAACAGTAAAGTCGCCACCGAAGTTTTATTTTTTGAAAAGGGGAACGTCGATAAACCCCTTCGAGAACGAGAATAAGGTCATTGCGACCAAATTTCGGGTTCGGGAATCAGTTACGAGGGGAAGGTATTAGCATTCCTCACATCCGTTGTACCCAACGGGAACCGTTAGTTAGTTTAGCGTTCAATTGTGTTAGTTTTATGAAAAATGTTTGTAAAGAAATAAAAGAAAAAAAAAGAGAAAAGATTTAAAGACCAAAAATAAGTTTTTTTTATAGTGTGCTTGACAAGAGTTTTATCTTGCTCCTACGTCTCTCCTGGTGCGATGGAGAATTCAAAGCTATGTAGTTCTTTGACAGAAAATGTTTGTATGTGGATTGATTTTATTTATGAAAAAATAATTTGGTCGCGCTTGGGCGAAAGAAAGTTTACTTAAAAAAGGGACGGACTCGCACTTGGGCGATGATATCCGTTTGAAAACGCGCATGGGCGTGAATAAAATAAAGTTTGGTGGGTTGAGATTGATTTTAAATGGAGGACGAATATTCGACCGAAAGCGAAGTGTCTACCTCGTTTCCGAATATTCGGGGAAGCGTCGGGTGTCTACCCAAGTTTTCCTTTTTCACTCGTACATAAAAAGGAAAATTGTTTTTTATGCTTTGGTATTTTGAAAATAGAATGACAATTGTCCGAACAACAAGATGTACATCAAGTGCTCGTGCAACCGAGGAATGGAAAGACATACGTCGGACCACTCCTTTTTCATTCAATTTTGTTATTGAAAGTCAACATTTTTTACAATTGAAAGCAAAAACACTTGTTATATTTTTCTTTGAATAAAAATGAGTTTCAACCCTTGCAAAAAATAGTTCAAACCAGGTTCTGAACCTTCGGAAGCAGAAACTGACTTTAGAAGCAAAAATGCAAAATGTACGGCTTCAGAAGCACTGTTCAGAAGCTGCTTCAGGAGCACTGTTCAGAAGCTGCTTCAGAAGCACTGTTCAGAAGCTGCTTCAGAAGCACTGTTCAGAAGCTGACTTCAGAAGCACTGTTCAGAAGCACCTTCAGAAGCACTGTTCAGAAGCACTGTTCAGAAGCACTGTTCAGAAGCTGGCTTCAGAAGCTGCCTTCAGAAGCTCATTTCAGCTTCTGATTTCAGAACCTCAGGGGTAAAAAGTTTAAAAAAAACAGTAAGAAAAAAAAGAAGCAATCCACTTCTGTTTTGGTGATTTGTGATCTTTGTGATTTTTTTTGAGGTTTTGAATGATCTTTTTAGTGCAAAAATGAGTTAAAGATGACTGAAAATGCAGAAAAATACAGCAGGAACAGCAGAACAGAATTATGTGGTTTTTTCTCAACTTCTGAGTTAAATATCTCACTCAAAACTGAACCAAATATGAAAATAAAAATACCACTGTAAAGCTTGCCATGAGTACTACATCCTACTGGTCTTAGATCCACCAAAAGATGTCCTAGAACTAACTATATTTTGGCCTCAAGTCATGCCCATGAACTTATGATGAAAAATGCATTTTTTATGAAAAAAGCTACAAACACTTAAACAGAATGCGAAAAAGGAGATAACTGTAAGCATGTGAAAACTGTTGGTCTCGGTATGCCACCTCTCGCTAAGCGTCATGAGCAAAGCATGATTCACAGTAGGATACCCCGTGTACAACAAATCATGCAAACCACTTGCCCGTAAAGGATCCCAAAACCAGACTTGATTCGTTGCTGGACGCGGAGATCTCCCACCTTAGCCTCATGATTTATGCTTTTAACCTTACGGGTTCTACGAATCTGAAATAATAAAAAACACCACATAAATCAAAAACATAAAAACAATGTAAACACTTATAAAAATTAATCAAAGCATAAATACTTAGCATAAAAAAAATCTATTTTATATATACTTCATATATAAAAAATTAAGCGAACAATAATTAAAGACCAAAAAATTATCAGACAACGGCGATGAGCATCACTTAAATGGCAGTTAACTACCGATGGAAACGGCCGTAGTTAACTACCGATGCACCAATCCATCGGCAGTTAACTACCGTCAGGGTAAAAACATATTTTGCTGGTGTTTCTTAACTTTCTTTAAAGTGTGAACAACAATTTTCAAGCAGGTTGGCTCTATCTAACCCATTTACATGTGTTGATCCATCAAATCAAACCCAACTAGGTTGAAGTGACTCGTTTGACAGCTCTACATGTAAACCTCTCTATTATAATAGTTCCAGGAAATATATAAATATTAACTATTTTTTTAAGGCTTAAATGTATTTGTGATCCTTTAATTTTTAAAAAGTTGTGATTTTGGCCCCCTAATAAAAAAATAACAATTTTACCCCTTAACTTTACAAAATGTTGCAAAGCTGCTGAGAAGACGCCACGTGTCCCAAAACAGGGGGCCAAACTCACAACTTTTTGTAAAAAAGGGCCAAAAGATCTTATTTCCCTAAAGATAGAGGGTCAAAAGAGAACATTTCCCTAAAGTTATAGGGTCAAAAGAGCATATTTCCCTAAAGATAGAGGACAACATTTTTATTTTTTTATTAAGAGGCCAAAATCGCAATGTTTTGAAACATACGGGGGAAAAACTGCATTTAAGCTTTTTTTAAATGCCTAGAAAATATCACTCTCCTTTAGGGTCCGTTTGGTTCGAGAGTTTTGGAGGGGAGGGGAGGGCTCACTTTTATTTTTTTAAATTACAAACAATGTAAAATGTTTTTTTAAAATAAATTAAGTGTTTTTGAAGTATTATATAATCATTTATCATGTTGTTAATTCAATTTTCTAAAAATTATTTTATAATACCCGTAATTTAAAAAATAAAAGTGAGCCCTCCCCTCCTCTCCAAAACTCTCGAACCAAGCAGACCATTAGTAAATTTAGCACACGTACATCATACGCACAAAAAGGATAAAAAATGTCATCTCGATTAAAACAAAACACACCATGTATTAATTATATCGCCCGCTGATTCTAAAGTAGTATTTTTCTTTTTTCTGTCCGCATCCTTTAGAAATCACATCTCACATCACCATGCCAATTTTTTCCCAAGTTTTCTTTCTTTTTCTCTTTATCTCTACCGCTCTGTCTAGATGAGATACATCTCCTCTCTTATTACTTTTGTGGAAAGTACCTTTTTTTTTTTAAGAAATTTATTTTTTTCATTAGCTATCAAATGCCAAATACACGACGGTATATCATATATTTATGTGGGAGCTATCATGACTTGGGGTTACCTGTGCTAACTCATGATCGACCCCATTAGCCTGCCTTCTATTAAACTCGACATAAGAGTTCTGGAAACTATTTTCAAACAATTGTCTACATGCAGATATAATACAATCAAATTTATTATTATCCTCTATATCTGACCTAAACTGGCCTACAACTCGCTTAGAATATAAAGCAAAGTCTACATTATCAAACTGAAGGTCAGCTATCCATTCCAGTGCCGTGTGAAGACCAACCGCCTCTCCGACATCAACATCACAAAGAAGAGATAAGCAGTCAGTCTTAACGAGAACAAACTCACTTGTATCATCGCGAAGGCATATGCCAACACCCTTTGTGGAAAATACATGTATGTCACAAGCATTTAAACACACTGTTTAGGCACATTTACATAAAAATACACATCTTTAATCACGTTTTTTTAAGGGACATCTTTAATCAAGTTAAATATATATTATTTAATGAGTTTTTTCTTTCTATTTTTTTTTCAAATATTTGTGTGTACCTAAATGGTATGATTAAATAGTTGCGTCTACGTAACACTTTCTCTAATTTTGTTCTTATCCTTTCACATAATTCACATCAGTGAGAGCATATTACCTTCCAAAAAAAAAATTAGTGAGAGCATAAAAAAGTATACAAAACCCCTAATTTCTTTATAAAGATATCCAACAAATGCTACTTTCTTTTCAATCATCTCACAATATCATTGAAACAGCAATAGTAAAGACATAATGATTAGGTTAAAAAATGTTAAATGGTGCCGTGCCCCTCAATTAACTGACTTTTGCTGCGGTACCCATCATATATAGTGCCAAATATACAATTGCGAAAATCTTTGACTACTTTTGCTCCATTAACAAATATTGTAACAGTCCGATTTTTAATAGTAGCATTATTTAATATTATTATTTATTTGTTATATTTGTTAATTGTTTATGTTATTGGGAATTGGTGGATTAGTGAATTTTAAGTGATTAAGGGTATTTAGGTCATTTTAGAGTGAGTGACATTTTGTGAATGTGTTAGAATATAGAAATTAGAGAATTTAGAGGTTAGTGATGTAGGAGTAAATTGGGGAGGTTTAAGTAAAGTAAAAGTGTAGAGAATTATTTCATGAGAATTGGATGTAACTAAGCTTATTAGTGAGAAGGACCCTAACCCATAATATATAAAGAGTAGTGTGTGTTGTAGAGAAACTAGGGTTGACTCATTTGTGACAAAACTTTTGGGAGGCTAGAGAGAGAATAGAGAAAGAGGAAGAGGCTTGGAGAGAAAGCGAAGAGGAACTCAAGAGCACAAGGGAAAAAAGGAGAATCAAACTAGAAGAGCTTATTAGAGTGAATATTTGAGATAAGGGGGAAGATTTTTTTCACCAATTGGGTTTGATAAGCAAATAGGTAGTTTGAGTGTTTTACCTTATGATTAATTTCATGTTGTTTGATGTTAATTATGTGAAATTCGTGCTCTATTTTGTTGGTTAAGTTGATTATGTTAAAACTTGGTGAATTCATGTTTTGTTCATGTCAAAATTCATGTTTTGTCATGATGAATTGATAACTTGATGAATTTTGATGATTTTGAAGAATAACATGATAATTGAATGAAGTTTGTTGTTTAATAAGTCGATCTTGAGCATGGGTATGTGTTTTGTTTGAGAAATCATGAAGTTATGATGAATAAGTTGTGGTTTAAGTGATTATTGCTTTGTTCATGAGAAATTGCTTAATTAAGTGAATTTGAATAAGTTGCTGCTACGATATATGAGAAGAATGAAGTGATTATATTTGTTGTGTGGTATTGTGATTAATTAAGTTGTTGTTGTGTTTTGAATGAAATAGCTTAATTGAATGAAAATGATTAAGTTGATATTGGATTAAATAAGTTGTTGTTGACATGATTGAATTAAATGATTTTGATTATTTGTAACATGAAGAAAATGTTGTGGCTGTTGTTAAATCTATGTTGTTGAATTGTTGGTGAAAATGAGAAATTGTGACGAAGTTTGAAATTAATGCAAACATAATGATTTTGATGAAAAATGATTTTGATTAAGTTGTTTAAGCTGTGTTTGCGGTGTAATTGATAAAGTAATGTTGGGTTAATGGGTTAGATCGAGTTTGGTGTGTTTGGGATCGAGCCGAAAAACGAGAAAATATGATGTTTTGCTGTGTTGAGCAAAACGCACGGTCTGGCTGTGCAAAACGCACGGACCGTGCATTTGTTACGACATTGCCATAATAAAAACACACGACCGTGCGTCTGAAACGCACGACCGTGCGTTTTTCCCTGTAGCTCGGAACTTCATTTTTTTGACTTTTAAAGGGTTCCAAGGCATGTGTTTGGGTCCCAAATCCCTAAACTTGATCAATGTGTGTTTAATTATGATGTATATGTTTGATTAACATGATGTATGATTAAAGATAACTTATGAATGTAAATAGGTGAAATGAACGTGTGAATTATGTTTAATTGAGCCGTAAGTTGCATATGAACTTGTTAATTGACTAATGAGACATGAATGATGATGAATCATGATTAAATATATGAGATGATGCTGAGAAGATGCTGAGTTAGTTAGTGGTATGTTAATGGAACCTAGTGTTGGTAAATCATGATTTGTGAACTATTTAATTGATGAATTAACTTGGACTTAAGTATAAGGAAGTTTAAAAGTTAATTGGTTGAGACAGACTTATAAATTGTCTTGATTTAAGTTATGAAATTAATAAGGACTTAGTAAATAAGTAATGAGGTATGAATGGTGAAAAATGATGATGAGTTGATGGGTTAATGCAACTTTTTTATTTATGTGTGTGTTGTGATGATGTAAGTGAAATTAAATGAAGATGTGATGTTATGGTGTGAATAACATGTTAATTGTTTGATAAGCGACGATGATCATATGAAAGAATATATGATAATGTTGATGATGTTTTGATGATTAAGCATGTTGAATGTGATAAAATGATGTTGTGATGAAAACATGACTTGTATTATATGGATGTATTGATTTGATAATGCAATTGTGACGATGTGAAGATACGTTATATGATGGAGTGAATTATATAACAACAAGATGAGTGTGTTTCGTTAACAACATGATACGTGGGATTCCGGACTACAACTTGATTTGAGGTATTTGTTTCGTTAACAACACTCATTTGCTTGCTATCATTGATGCTGGTGCGACGCGTTCGTTTATTTCTCTTGTTTGTGCTAAGCGACTGAATCTTGTTATGTCGGATTTAGTTTGTTTACCTTTGACTCGCATAGATGTTATATTTGGTATGATTTGGTTGTTATCCTTTGGTGTTTAATTTTAACTGTTGACGAAGTCAGTTACTTTTCTAATCTGTTGGGGCGTATCGAGGGGAAGTTTTGTCTGCAATTCAAGTGAAGACATCGTTGGATGATAGTGGATTTTTCTTGGGCATGTTAGTTCTAGAGGAGGAATATCAGTTGATCCGTATTAGGTTGAGGTTGTGTTGCAGTGGGAGGCTCCTAAGTCTGTTACTGAGATCAGAAGCTTTTTGGAATTGGCAGCAGTAGTGTTGGCGCTTAAGATTTGGAGGCATTATCTGTTCAGTTTGAAGTTTTCAGTGATCATAAGAGTTTAAAGTATTTGTTGGATCAGAAGGAATTTGAGTTGGTTGAGCAGTCCAAAGATTTGAGCTTGGTGTGTGAGTTGACACTGAATGGTGTGAAGTTGGGGATGTTGAAGCTGTCGAGTAATATTTTGGAGAATCCCTACCAGAGAGAGCATAACTTGGGAGTCAGTGAGTCGGCTGGAGGGAGCGTGTTGAGAGTTGTATTCCTTTAGGCAATTTTCGAGGACGAAAATGATTTAAGTGGGGGAGAGTTTTAACAGCCCAATTTTTAGTAGTATAATTATTTAATATTATTATTTATTTGTTATATTTGTTAATTGTTTATTTTATTGGGAATTGGTGGATTATTGAATTTTAAATGATTAAGGGTATTTATGTCATTTTAGAGTGAGTAGCATTTTGTGAATGTGTTACAATATAGAAATTAGTGAATTTAGAGGTTAGTGGTGTAGGAGTAAGTTGGGGAGGTTTAAGTGAAGTAAAAGTGTAGAGAATTATTTCATGAGAATTAGATGTAACTAAGCCCATTAGTGAGAGACCCTAACCTATAATATATAAAGAGTAGTGTGTGTTGTAGAGAAACTAGGGTTGGCTCATTTGTGACAAAACTTTTGGGAGGCTAGAGAGAGAATAGAGAAAGAGGAAGAGGCTTGGAGAGAAAGAGAAGAGGAACTCAAGAGCACAAGGGGAAAAGGGAGAATCAAACTAGAAGAGCTTATTAGAGTAAATATTTGAGGTAAAGGGGAAGATTATTTTCACCAACTGGGTTGTAGTTTGGGTGTTTTAGCTTATGATTAATTTCATGTTGTTTGATGTTAATTATGTGAAATCCGTGCTCTATTTTGATGGTTAATTTGATTACGTTAAAACTTGGTGAATTCATGTTTTGTTCATGTCAAAATTCATGTTTTGTTCTGGTGAATTGATAACTTGGTGAACTTTGATGATTTTGATGAATAACATGATAATTGAATGATATTGTTTGTTGTTTAATAAGTCGATTTTGAGCATGAGTATGTGTTTTGTTTGAGAAATCATGAAGTTATGATGAATAAGTTGTGGTTTAAGTGATTATTGCTTTGTTCATGAAAAATAGCTTAATTAAGTGAATTTGAATAAGTTGTTACTGTTGATTAAGTTGCTGCTATGATATATGAGAAAAATGAAGTGATTATGTTGGTTGTGTGGTATTGTGATGAATTAAGTTGTTTTTGTTGTTGTTGTTGTTGTTGTTGTTGTTGTTGTTGTTGTTGTTGTTGTTGTTGTGTTTTGAATGAAATAGCTTAATTGAATGAAAATGATTAAGTTGATATTGGATTAAATAATTTGTTGTTGACATGATTGAATTAAATGATTTTGATTATGTGTAACATGAAGAAAATGTTGTGGCTGTTGTTAAATCAATGTTGTTGTTGAATTGTTGGTGAAAAAGTGAAATTGAGACGAAGATTGAAATTAATGCAAACATAATGATTTTGATGAAAAGTGATTTTGATTAAGTTGTTTGAGTTGTGTTTGAGGTGTAATTGATTAAGTAATGTTGAGTTAATGATTTAGATCAAGTTTTGTGTGTTTGGGATTGAATGGTGTCGCCGAAAAACGAGAAAATATGATGTTTTGATGTGTTGAGCAAAACACACGGTCTGGCTGTGCAAAAGGCACGAACCGTGCGTTTGTTACGACATTGCCCAAATAAAAACACACGACCGTGCGTCTGAAACGCACGACCGTGCGTCTTTCCCAGTAGCTCAGAACTTCATTTTTTTTTATTTTTACAGAGTTCCAAGGCATGTGTTTGGGTCCTAAACCCCTAAACTTGATCAATGAGTGTTTAATTATGATGTATATGGTTGATTAACATGATGTATGATTAAAGATAACTTACGAATGGAAAGAAGTGAAATGAACTTGTGAATTATCTTTAATTGAGCCGTAAGTTGCATGTGAACTTGTTAATTGACTAATGAGGTATGAATGATGATGAATCATGATTAAATATATGAGATGATGATGAGTTAGTTAGTGGTATGTTAATGGAACATAGTGTTGGTAAATCTTGATTTGTGAACTATGTAATTGATGGATTAACTTGGACTTAAGTATAAGGAAGTTTAAAAGTTAATTGGTTGAGACGGACTTATAAATTGTCTTGATTTAAGTTATGAAATGAATGAGGACTTAGTAAATTAGTAATGAGGTTTGAATGGTGAAAAATGATGAGGAGTTGATGGGTTAATGCAACTTGTTTATTTATGTGTGTGTTGTGATGATGTGAGTGAAATTAAATGATGATGTGATATTATGGTGTGAATAACATGTTAAATGTTTAATAAGCGACGATGATCATATGGAAGAATATATGATAATGTTTGATGATGATGTATTAAGTGACGATGATCATATGAAAGAATATATGATAATGCTGATGATGTTTTGATGATTAAGCATGATGAATGTGATAAAATTGTTGTGATGATAACATGACTTGTATTGTATGGATGTATTGATTTGATAATGCAATTGTGACGAAGTGAAGATACGTTATATGATGGAGTGAATTATATAACAACATGATGAGTGTATTGTCGAGTCCATACGTGGTGTCCATGCATACATAGTCAGTCAAGTTGTGAATTGATGATAACATGTCGAGGGTATTGATAACCCAACATGCCGAAGATTTTGATGATAACATGCCGAGGGTTTTGATAACCCAACATGCCGAGGGTTTTAACAATCCAACATGCCGAGGGATTTAATATCCAACATGACGTGGGATCACTCATTAACAGACCTCTGATATCCAAAACTTGGTACCACATGCATGAAGAGTCGAGTTAGGCACATTGCATGAACATGATGAGTCGTGTATGATGATGTCTTTGTGTGAATTTGTGCATTTATATGGTAAATGTATAAATGATGATTAACTGTTGATGAGATGTGATAGAATTATAGTTGAGTTGATGAATATTTAATGATGAATTATAGTTGAGTTGATGTTTATTTGAGATGTAAATAATTCATAGTTGAGATGATGATTAATTGTTGATGAGATGTGATTGAATTATATTTGAGTTGATGATTAGTTGTTGATAAAATGTGATTAGCATGTATTTGATTTGGGGAATATTGATTTATGAGAATATGCTATGTATTCGTTGTGAACCTTGTCTTTAAATGATGATGTAATCAAGCTGCTAATAGACTATGACTGAGTTATAAATGTAGTAAGAAGATAACCAGGCTTTTAAAATTGGTTGGTAATGATGTTATGCATGTTTGAGAGATAAGACCAGTCTTAATATAATGTATGAATATATGATGATGATGATGATGATGTTTGTTTGTTTTGCCTGAACTTACGTGCGTTTATTGATCCTTTTTTTGAACGTATATCTTACCCCCTAGTGGCTTTTTGTTTCCTCACCCTTGTGGTGTAGACTTGCAGGTTGAGGAGTAACTCTTGGTTGTGAGTTTTATGAGGACGACATGATGCCTACTCATGTTTATTGCTTTTCTAAGGAGTCTAGATTAGGAGCTCTGATCTAGGATTTTGGGAATTTACTTTTATATTGATTTTTGATGCTATGAGATCTTTATGATCAGACTGATGTTGTTATGTTATGTTGAGATAATTATGTTGTGACCCGAGACGATATTTGTTGAGATGTTTATTCTGTTGTGATCTAAATATATTTGATGAAAATTTTATATTGTGAATTTCTCATGAGTTGTATGTTGAATGGTAACGTCTTGATGTATGATAATGCATGATTTATCGTTTAAATATGTTTCTCGGGGATCGGGGTGTTACAAATATAACTATGAACAAAAAGCTATAATGGACTGCCCATTTTGCGTTCATTAAGAGACAAGCAAACAAAGCTATTTACGGTTTAGTTAAGACGGCTTCGTCGGAAGCTAGTTTCCATATCTATCATCACATCTCAACATGTATTGAGTCTATTATCATAAATGAATTTCAGTAAGTTTGTTCTTATATATAAAAAAAATCTTGCGTTAATGATGAAAAAACTAAATTCATTATAAATTTAGATGTACAATTAACTGTGTAACAAGGTAGAATGGGAATTATTTCCCTTCAAAAAAAAGGTAGAATGGGAATATAAACTATAGAAGCACATGCCTCTCACATTCTTAGCTTTTTCATGTGTAAGTAAATGAAAATGTTAACAAGTGCCTTTAAAGTATTTGTTTAGAAGTTTAAATTAAAAATTCTATTTTAGAAATTGTGCATTCATGACATTGAAACAACAAAAAGTAACTTTTTTTTTACATAAATTATCAATTATTTTTATTTTTGAATCATTAACAAGTGTTCTACTTGTTAGCATAACCCTAAAGTAAAAAGCATGAAATTAGAACAATATTTATTTGTCGAAGACATGACTAATTATATGAAGTTAAAATACCGGGAATTGTTTATGAGTAGCATAACTCCCGAAAATGTAGAAGTGTACTACAAGAGGTTGGGTCCTCTCCTTTCCCCATTCTCTCCTTCTCCTCCTCCTTCATTTTGTGTCTTTCTCTCTCTCAATTTTTTAGAAAATAGAAAGAAACGATTTTGAAAAATATTTTTATCTTCAACACAATTCAAATCTCCCGTCTTATTGCACCTTCATTAGCATGACTCACTTGCTCACATAACAATAAATTAAGATAGGATATGATAATTTATTCTATCATATCTCTCTTATCCTTACCATCACATGAGCCATAAAAGTTTTGGTGTTTATCAAGCAAACACCACTTTTAGGATGTCCACTAGAAATGACGTAAGGATAGCAATGGAATAAATTCTTAACTTGATCAGATTTAAGAGTTTTATTGAAGGCATAAACCACATTTAACTATGGAAGAAAGGAAAAACATTATATTACATGTCTACATTTTTAGAGCTTTCGTAGGTATTGTCAACAAATAACAATCAATGGTAAATTCTCATTGAGTAAACACAAGAGTTTCTACCATTAAAGAACTTTTATAGGAACTTTAACACTGCTATTACTTTTCTTTGAGAATATTGCCTTAAGAGTGGTAAGTGGTGGCAACCAATCACAAATCATGTTTTCTTCCAACAGCCAACCCAAAGGATTCAAACATGTCAAGTTCATCAGCCTTATTCCCATTAGGCATCTTCCAATCAAAATGGAAAAGCAAATTTGCAAGTGAGATTTCCATGTTTGCAATACCAAATGCCATGCCAGGACACATCCTTCTCCCAGCACCAAATGGTATAAACTGAAAATCCACACCTTTGTAATCAACTGAGCTATCAATAAACCTTTCAGGACAAAATTTCTCTGCTTCAATCCAATATCTTGAATCTCTGCTTATTGACCATGCATTAACAATGACCTTGCTTTTTGCTGGTATTTCATATCCATTTATTTCACATTTTTCATTGCACTGCCTTGGAAGTAACAATGGAATTGGTGCATCTAGACGCAATGTTTCTTTGATAACTGATTTCAACTATCTGAGCTTGTGAAGACTTCCTTCATCCACATACCCTTTTTCATTATAGACACTTCTTACTTCAGCTTGTGCTTTCTCCATCACTTGAGGGTTTTTAATCAATTCTGACATGGAATGGACCACTCTAAACTTGTGAATGTAGTTTGACTTCCAGCACTGAAGATATCCTGATAGAGAATATGGCATAAATTTTATAATGGCTAGAACCAAAGGTTTCTACATGGAACTGAAGGAAAATCGACATGAAAAAGTGCAGCGGGAAGTTTAAAATTTTTCGATTTCCTTTCCTTGGATCATTACGAATATTACATGAATCAGTGATAGAGTTGTTACCTCTTGTAGTGCAGAAACAGTTTCTTTGATCACAGCTAAGCAAGCAAGCAAAGCCTCTACTCGTCCACACGAACGGCTTCCTCTGGTTCCCGGTGCTAGCCAAGCGATCAGAGGTTAGGGAGAGAAGTAGGGATTTCGGTTTAGCCTTTTAGGGTTACACGAAAATTGCATGTGCTGATTTCAGCACTAGAGCTCTATTTATAGAGCTCCTTGCTGCACAAAATCAGCCATCATTGTTGAGCTTCCATAAGCCCATTAACCCATCAGCTTCCGCTAACTAATTAGCGTCAATTGCTAAACGCACCCCATCATATAAGTATTACTTATATTTTCCTTTTACCGTTCTATTGTGTGTGACCCTATAGGTTCTTGCAACGTTGGCAATAATATTAAATCCTATATTTAATATTATAAACAGTGAGCGGTATCTAGCAACACATCACTGCTACCCAAGTGACAAGAATGTCAAGTGATCTGACGAAACCTTTCCATGATAATATCTATGTGTACGATTACTCCTTTGTCCTGATATCTTTATTGAACACAAGGCATAGTTTGCGTCACCCTTGTTTAGCTCAATATTTATATTTCTTGATCCCGAAATATACTGAATAACGAATAAGTCCAATATCTCATATTGACTTCATTCGGCATGACCATGCATTTTTCCAGTCATATTTCATCAAGAGGCCTAAAGATATATCTCCTGTTATGAGGAGGGACAAATCCCATCTAGGACACTCATGTCCCTCAACATGATTCGTCGAGTGCCCGATAACCAACGTTATAGTTATCTTGTTACAGATAACGTTTGAATGACAATAAAACACTTGAGTCCACATCTAGGGATCACAGTGGTTTCAGGTCTAAGAGTGATATACACTATTATCATTATGAGAATAACTTATGACCATTTCATAACATACTATGTAGTATTCTCACGATGGGTCAATCCAGTATAAATATTACTCCTAATACTTATACCTATGTATAGACTTAACATCTCATATTCATGACCCATGAGATATGGTCATCAGTCTACATACATAATAGTCTCCACGCTTTATTATTATCCCAATTCATATTAAAGCTTGACTACGGATACATTTAAGAATAGTGTTCTTTCTGTTGATGTAATCTCATGATTAAGTCACACTTAATATTCCATCACATGAACCAACTATTCTAGGGACTTTATTAATCTTATAACAAGTGTAATAAAGAACGCCATATTTTATTTAATAATAAAAGCCATGATACATATGAAAAGTTTAACATAAACTATTAGCCTCTAGGGCTTACACCAATAGGAACATGCTTTAAGGGATTCTTAGACAACAATCCAAGAATTTAATTAAGACCAATAAAAAGAAAAATAATCTTATCTGTAACATACTTTATTGGTTTAAACCTGTTTTTTTTTTTTGTCAAGTAGCCTAAATTCACCTTAAAGGTGAATAAGTGAGGTGTCCAGGGTTCAAACCCTGGCCCCTGTATATAATATGCATTATCCCTTACCAAGTGAGCTAAACATGTTTTCAATTACAGCAAATATATAATTTTTATTTTAGTTCCGGTAAAAATATTCTTTTGTTGTTTTAGTCCTTGCAAAGATATAACTTTTTATTTTTGATCATTCTTGTTTTATCTTGTTCTGTTCAAAATTAATTCATATTAGAATTATTCTCTTTAGTATGAAGAATATTTGGTTTTAATCATTTCAATTAAAGAATAAAATGAATATTACATGAACCAATTTTGATATGAACATATTTTCCAGAAGCTAAAGAAAACATCAAAAATAAAAAGTGGAATATGCAAGGATTAAAATAATAAAATATTTTTTACTGGAACTAGTTAAAAGAAAAAAAAAAAGTATATTTATAGAGTTTAAAGGCACATTTAAACTAGTTTTTTTACTTTATATCCAATCTGTTACCAAAAATTCCAATATTCCTACGTTGATTTTTAATTGTAACATAGTACTAACCAAAATTGTTGCTTTGTCAATGATGTCTGATAAGGGATGTTCCAAATCACTATGCTTTTGCAGCTTCAAAAGAACATCAACAAGATCCTCCCCTGTTTCTTCCTTAGACATTGTTTCAAAATTCTTTTCTCTATGAATTCTTACAATGTTCTCTAATATCTTATCCGTTTCACGATGAAGCTTCTCAACTCCTTGCCTTAATCCTGTAAGAAATTGAAGAATTCCAATTGAAGGATACAAATCAGCAACAGAAAACCATCCAGCTATCTTTGAAACATCCTTCATAAGTTTTCTATACTTTTCTTTATCTTCAACCATTGCACCAAAAGCTGTCCTTGATGTTAACCCATATGCTAATGAATCAAGCTTCTCACTAAGATTTATAGGTGACCCTTCACTCAAAATTATATCTTTGACAAAATTTGCCATTTCTTCTTCCCTTTGCAATCTAAAAGACTCAACTCTATTTTGTGATAGTAGCTCCATAGTACAAATTTTTCTCATCTGCCTCCAATAGGATCCATGTGGAGAAAAAGTCATTCCTTTATATCCATATGTGATTATTTCTGCTGCAAGAAGTGGAGGTCTATTTGCAAAGTTGAGATCATGTGTTTTCATTACCTCTTTAGCCATTTCATGAGATGAAATCACTATGCAAGAAAGCTCACCAAGCTGCATATGCATGAGAGGTCCATATTGTTGTGCTAATTTTGCTAGGGATTGATGAGGTAATGCTCCTAGTTGGTGGATGTTCCCTATGAGAGGAAGTTTTCTTGGTCCTGGTGGCAATTAGGAGTTTGTTTGTTTAGTTTTTGATCTCCCAATAATTTTGGTTACTATGAACAATAGGATACCAAGGATAGTTGATATGAGAACAAGAAGCTCAAACCCCATTATTGATTTGGAAGGTAACAAAACTCAAGTCATTTTAAGGCTTTGGTGTGTACATATAATTAAAAGTGGAAAATTGCTTTTTTCCCATTCAGTTTTGTTCATTTTCACCTCAAACTCTTTAAAATAATCCTAATGTGAGTTAACTCACGTTCGGTAGATCCAGCGTGACTTAACTCACGTTGATAGCCAACGTGAGTTAACTCACGTTGATAGCCAAGGTGAGTTAACTCACGTTGATCCCCAACGTGAGTTAACTTGAGTTGGTTTTAGGTAAGATAACAAACCAACAATTCTTGACAGAGATGTTGTTTTTTTCAGCCTCTATGCATTTTGTAGAATATGTTATGTTCATTTATTCATTCACAATACCTTATGTTCATTTTTTAAAAAACATTCGCTACATTTTTTAAAAACATTCATTTGCTAAATTTTTAAAGGCATGATCCAAAATAAATCATAACTAAAAATACACAAGTACGCAAAATCAATTCCAAAACAATAGAATACGACAAATTTATTTAGTTTTAATTTCATCTCCGTTCATATCGGGGAATAAACAAAGCAGTGTGTTACATTACATTATATTCTCCCTTAGGATGTTGTATCATCATCATGTTGGGTTTAAATTAAATTCATGGAAGTTGGCCCAAAATGTTGGCATTTAAGTGTCTTATACTTAGTGTAAAAATTTGCTAGTCTCTTTGAAAATCCAAAAGAATGAAGAGAACACATCACATGTATTCTACCGAATTAACTATATAGGTTCTCACATCGAATTCCTTCATATAAGATGAGTAGTGACAAACACGAATGCATTCTAATATATTCTTTTGAACTTAATCCTACTGCCCTACCAACTGACAAGTTTCAATTGACAGAGGAGCATGATCAAGCTCAAAACAACATCTTAGAAATGCATTCCCGTTTGTCACACTCATCTTATACAAAGGAATTCGATGTGAGAACCTATATAGTTGATTCAGTATAATACAAGACGTGTTCTCTCAATTCTTTCGAGTTTTCAAAGAGACTTGTAAACCTTTACACTAAGTATAAGACACTTCAATGCCAACATTCTCAACAAACTACCATGAATTATACTTAATTCCAACAAAATAAAGACACTACATAATTATACTACCTAAACATCTTCATCTAGCAAAATCAAACTCTTGAGAATATCTTTAGATGATCTTAGCAACGAAACATCCAACTCGATCGTCGAGAACATGTTGTGCTGACCAAATATCGAGAACATGCTCCTCACGTCGTCGTCATTAGTGAGCATCATCCGGCTGAACTGCAATCTCCCGACTGAGCGATCGATGGACGTTGATACCCAATGTCTTCTGTCATCCTTGTATCTTTTTGGTTGAGTGGTTAGTTGATTTGATCTAGTTGATCCTTCTTATTTTTTAACGTGACATCGACCCAAACCTTGAACAAATTGGGCTTTCCACCGTTGAAGCAGACTTCAGCTAACATTGTGTTCGGATCTACTAAATAAATGTCCATTGCTTCAGATCTACACCATAAGAAATTAAAAACAATCAATGAAAAACTCATTCAAACATTTCATAAAACACTTGGAGTGCAAAATATACACAACCTAAAACTAAAAACTACAACATAAACATGCGAACATCTAAACATTCAATCAACATAAGTGGTTGTTGTTCTGATGTATAACAGAACGCAACGTGAGTTAAGTCATGCTGACTAAATCCGAGCGTGAGTCAACTCACGTTGGCTATCAACGTAAGTTAAGTCACGATGGATATACCTAGTGTGAGTTAACTCACTTGGGGATTATTTTTGAAAGACTGAGGAGGGAATGAGAAAAACTCATTGGGAAAAAAAGTAATATTCTTAAAAGTGTTATTGTACGGGCCTTTTAGGCCCAATCAAATAATCATTTGGGTTCTCCAACGCCAAGGCCCATTAGGAACATGTCAATATGACCCAATAAAGGTTGAAGTTAAGGTCCATCGAGGTGACCACGCCGTCAGGCCACATGATGCAGCACATGATTTGACCTCATACACCACCTCATAAAATGTAGCACCTCGGAGTGGTGAGTAAGATAAGATGACATCCTTTTGTGATATACTAGCTAGGAACCACCTCGTTCCACCAGGATACCAATTTGGCGCCTACGTGCTTCACTACCTTAAAGCATAACAAACTTATGAATAGATGTCAAATCGCACCTATATACAGGGACCTCATTTGAACCGGATAGGCGTCTTGCCTATCACAGGTTTGATTATACTAAGGACAAATTTAGATATGCATGATTTGTTCTTACTTACATGGGATTCACTTAAACCAGATAGGCGTCTCCACCTATCTCGGGTTTGGTTACTCTGATACCTCAATTAACTTTGTAAAAAACCGCACTAAAGCTAAGGACAAAACATAACAACAAACAAGGAGTCTCACAACATCGTGACTTAACTCACGTTGGTTATCAACGTGAGTTAAGTCACGATGGGTATACCAAGCATGAGTTAACTCACTTGGGGGTTATTTTTGAAAGACTGAGAATGGAATGAGCAAAATTCATTGGAAAAAAAAATTTTCTTAAAAGTGTTAGGGTACGGGCCTTTTAGGCCCGAACCAATAATTATTTGGGTCCTCCAACACCAAGGCCCATTAGGAACATGTCAATATAACCTAATAAAGGTTGAAATTAAGGTCCATCGAGGTGACCACGTCGTCAGGCCACGCCATGCAGCACAAGATTTGACCTCATACACCACCTCATAAAATGTTGCACCTCAGAGTGGTGAGTAAGATAAGATGACATTCTTTTGTGATATACTAGCTAGGAACCACCTCGTTCCACTAGGATACCAATTTGGAGCCTACGTGCTCCACTGCCTTAAAGCATAACAAACTTATGAATAGATGTCAAATCATACCTATATACTGGGACCTCATTTGAACTGGATAGATGTCTCGCCTATCACAGGTTTGATTATACTAAGGAAACATTTAGATATGCATGATTTGTTGCTACTTACATGGGATTCACTTAAACCAGATATGAGTCTCCACCTATCTCAGGTTTGGTTACTCTGATATCTAGATTAACTTTGTAAAAATCTGCACTAAAGTTAAGGACAAAAGATAACAACAAACAAGGAGTCTCTCACCGGATACATCTTTATAAAACAATCACCAAGTATCCAATTACCAATTAGATGCACAAGTTCACACCAAAATATTGCCACATACGACATTTCAAGTGTATGCAATGCCACCTAGTGATTTCACCCACCATTTTATTCTTGATTTTAAATCAAACACCAAAGTTTATTCTCGATCTTAAACCCAACACCATATTTTATTCTTGATCTTAAACCGAGCACCTTAACTGACTATGAATGCATGGACCCATATATAGACTTGACAATGCACACCAAACATACTCATCATTGTTATACAATTTACACCATCATATAACATACATCACCAATTCATCACCAATTGCATTGTCAACTCAATAAGGCCACACATTACAATTCAGGTAATCAAACATCACATCATCATCATCATCACATTCATTCATTCATCCTCATAACATAAGCAACATGCAAAACATCTTCGTTTTACTTCATTATCAAAGTCCGTCTCCAATTAATTCACCTATAAGCCTTGCTATACTTATGTCCAAGTTAATCAATCATAAACATCATCATTAAACACGTATTAATCATATTTAAGGGTTTGGAAATCATTCAAGTGCATTGGGTACCTCAAAAAGTCACAAAATTAGGGTTTTGCCACATTGCACAGGGCGCACGGTCGTGCTCCAGGGGCGCACGGTCGTGTGTCCCAAGTACGAGGATCACACACGCTCCATGCCACAGGGGTGTATGGTCGTGTGTGGTCACCAGCACATGATTTTCCGATTTTTGCATTTTTACGTAAAAATACCGTTTTCAACATCGTGAAGATTCACCAACGACGGCGGTAACACAATCTGATACGCTACAAGTCTAACCCTCTCCACAATCTGATAAGGACCAACAAAATGCGGCGTCAATTTCTTCGACTTCAAAGCTCTCCCAACTCCCGTAAGTGGATTCACTCTCAAAAACACATGATCACCAACTTGGAATTCTAACTCCTTCCTCCTCTTATCATGATAACTCTTCTGCTTACTCTGTGAAGCTTTCATCTTCTCCTGAGTCATCTTAACCTTTTCATAGTCTGCTGAACTACTTCCGGTCCAATCAAAGCACTCTCACCTTACTCATACCAACACACCGGTGTCCTACACCTCCTTCCATACAACACTTCAAAAGGTGTCATACCAATACTCGAATGAAAACTGTTGTTGTAAGTAAACTCAATCAACAGTAAACATTCACTCCAACTTACTCCTTGCTCCAACACACAAGCTCTCAACAAATCTTCCAAAGACTGAATAGCCCTCTTCGACTGACCATCAATTTGAGGATGATAAGCATAACTCATTCTCAACTTCGTTCCCAAAGCTTCTTGCAAACTCTCCCAAAACTTCGACGTAAACCTCTGTTGGTTATTTGGTTGTTGGCTTCATGTTTGCTAAAATCAAATATACAAGCAGCTGTGCGTCTTCAGAAGCTAGAAGTAGAACTTCAGAAGCTGAACGTCTTCAGAAGCAGAAGCTTCAGAAGCACTGTTCAGAAGCTGAACTTCAGAAGCACTATTCAGAAGTTGAACTTCAGAAGCACTGTTCAGACGCTGAACTTCAGACGCACTGTTCAGACGCTGAACTTCAGACGCACTATTCAGACGCTGACCTTCATACGCAGAACCTTCAGACGCAGACCTTCAGAAGCACTTCTTCATAAGTACCTTCAGAAGCTGGTTTTTTCTGTGTTCCTGTTTTCGCGCCTGGAGTGTATATTTTCTCGCCCGATCGTTTGAAGATTTGTTTGAGGAATTCTCCTTGCTGCGTGAGTTTCTAGAAGGAAGAATTTTTGCGTGAGATATTTTCTGAAGATTGGTTTCTTTTATTTGTGATTATATTTTCAAAGAGATCTTTGGAAAATATATTTCTGAAGAATATTTGCTTCTATATGTTTCTAAAGAATTTTGGAAATATATCTTTGAAGAATATTTGGTTCAATTATTTGTTGCTGCTGAAGACTATAAATAGAGGACGTTGCTATTGAAGAAACTCAACCAAAACCAAAGCAAGTATTGATAGAGTTTTATTAGGTTTTGAGTCTGTTAGTTGAGAGTTGTGTGCTCTATTTTGTATACCACTCTATTGTTTAGAGTTGGTTTGTTTTATTGAGTTGTAATCACTTGAAGCTTTTACGCAAAAGTGACTGTTTATGTCTTTGGAGTGTGTCTCCTACTTAGTTGTTTGTTTTTAGAGTCTGATATCACTGGGGCAGTGATTGACTGAGGGAAGTTAGATGGGATCTCAGGTCTAGGAGTTCCTAGGTTGAAATAAATACGGGTAGTAGCTAGGTGATAAGTTGTAAACTGGGAGTTTGCTGAGAACTTAGAACTAGGACTATCATAGTGGATTTCATTCCTGGCTTGGTAGCCTCCAGACGTAGGTGTGTTGGTCACCGAACTGGGTTAACAAATATCCTGTGCACTTTTACTTTATGTCCTTTATTTCTGTCTGTTTTGTCTTGTTTCTGAACTACTGTTTTACGTTGCAATTTTGTACTATGTTCTACTCTGTTTTATGAACAGCATCAGGTCCTGCCAGAATTTCAATTGGTATCAGAGCAGGCACCCTGCCTGTTTTAGGGTGAGCTCCAGGGAAGGTTTTTTCTGGCAGAATGGACAAGGAAGGAGGATTTGTGAACAGACCACCTCTGTTGGATGGTACCAACTATGAATATTGGATATCACGCATGAGTGCTTTCCTTAAATCAATAGACAGTAAAACCTTGAAAGCAGTTCTGATGGGTTGGGAACATCCTGTTGTGCTTGACAAAGATGGAAAAAAGACAACTGAGTTAAAACCAGAGGAAGAGTGGTCCAAGGTAGAAGATGAATTAGCTCTTGGAAACTCCAAGGCCTTGAATGCTTTATTCAATGGAGTGGACAAAAATTTGTTCAGACTGATCAAGCAGTGTACTGTAGCTAAGGATGCTTGGGAGATTCTCATAATTACTCATGAAGGCACATCCAAGGTAAAAATGTCCAGACTTCAACTTCTCACCACCAAATTTGAAAATCTCAAAATGTTGGAGGATGAGAACATACAAGATTTTTATATGAACGTTTTGTACATGGCCAACTCATTTGATTCTCTTGGAGAAAGAATGTCTGATGAGAAGCTTGTGAGAAAAATACTCAGGTTTCTTCCTAAAAGATTTGACATGAAGGTAACTATCATTGAGGAAGCACATGACATCTCCAGTATGAAGGTTGAGGAATTGATAGGGTCTCTTCAGAATTTTGAAATAGCCTTCAACAACAGAACTGATAAGAAAGGGAAAGGTGTTGCTTTTGTAGTAGATGCTGATGATGTGGATGATGAAAGCACATCAGAAGCTCTTGTGATGCTTGGTACACAGTTTAACAAGATTCTAAAGCAGACTGTCAGGAGATCCAATCCAAATGATTTGAAGATGACAAGAAGTGATGAGAAAGACAGTCAATCCAAAGGTGTTCAGTGTCATGAGTGTGAAGAATATGGCCACATTAGGACAAAATGTGCAACATACCTCAAGAAACAGAAGAAAAGTTTAACAGTATCTTCGTCTGATGATGACTCAGAAGGAGAAGTGGAGTATGATTATGCTAAGTGTGTCAATGCTTTAACTGGTAGATGTATGTTTGATGATGGAGTCAAGGTTTCAGAAGCACCATTAGGTTCTGAAACATCATCTGATACTGAGTCAAGTGATGGAGAACTGTCTTGTGAAGAATTGGCTACCTATTACAAAGAACTATACCTCAGAAATGAAGAAGTTTGCAAGCAGCTGGAAAATCAGAAGAAGACTATCAGTCAACTGCATACTGAAAGAAGTGACCATTTAGCACAAATTTCTGATCCCAAAGATGAGGTAACCCAATTGAACTCTCAACTTGAACATATGAAGAAGCAAGTCAGAATGATGAATTCTGGTACAGATGTGTTAGAAGAGATATTGGAGAGTCAGAACCAAGGGAAACCAAATGGAATAGGGTTTGATGATAGGACCTTGAACAACAAACAACAAAATCCAGCTAAATGGTTCATTGCAGCTGTTGAAACATTTGATCTAATAATAGGCAAACCTAAGTTAGAACATCAGAACAAACCTCATGGATCTAAGAGCAGGAGGGCATCTCGTTCTTGGGTATGCCATTATTGTGGTAGAAAGGGGCATATAAATCCGTTTTGTTTCAAACTGTATGGATATCCACAACCTCATGTTCAACCAAAGGCCAGCCATACATGTGTTCAAGTTAGAAAAGAATGGAAACCCAAGGTTGTTGATACTAGTCTTATAGCTCACACCTCTCTAAAAGCATCATCAAAAGGAGAAGAGATTAAGCTGTGGCACCAGAAGCTTGGTCATTTAAACCCAAGAGGAATGAAGAAAGCCAGTCAAGAAAAGTCTCCTGGAAAGTCTGCCTGTAAGTCTGTTGCTGTGTCACCTTCTGACTGTTCACAAGAGAAGGAGATTGATGAGCATTCCCAGGATGCTGTGTCAGAGGACAAGTCAGTAAACAGTGAGAATGACAAAGATGCAGAAGAGTCTGAACCTGTGTCTGATCAAGAAGTTCAAGAAGTTAGTATTGATTTGATAAAGGATCAATCACAATTGCTGTTAATATAGATGATCTGGAGTCTGATGATGAACCCATTGGTAAAAGACTGGACCAAAGTGTTGGCAAGAGGCTGAAGAATAGGAAAGGAAAGGATGTTGCTGCTGCCAGCAAGCCTGCTCCTGTTACTAAGAAGAGTGCTGTTGTTGGACCATCTAAAGGCTGGAGCAAGGTGGTGGTCCCTGTCCCAAAGAAGAAGACACTAAAAATAAAGGAAGTGGATCCTAGTAAGTCTGAGGATAATGTTGAGCAAGATGTTCAAGACATCATGCCCTATGTTCGGTGTGCTGAGGGTGATGAAGATGTTACTGATATATTAGATGCCAAGCAATTTGAAAATTTGAGGGGCCAACTGGGCATTTGTCTTTTTTGAAGACTTTGCAGAGTCTGCTGTGTCTGATGCAGAATCTGATGACAAATTTGCCTTCTAATGCTTAGTTAGTTTTTGATCTTCTGTGAAGACTGTGTGTGGGTACCATGTTTTTGTGATTCTGAACCTGTGATGGTTTTGATGATGGTACTAATGATGGTTCTGATGTGGTTCTGTGTGTGGTGCTGTGATGGATGTTTATAACCTCTGAATAATTTTCTGGGCGTGCTCCTGGTGATTACATGGTTGTTTTGTCAAAATTGTTTGGCTAAAAAGGGGGAGAAGTGTTCAGAATACAGGGGGAGTCTCTATCTCAGGGGGGGTATATGTGTTTCCTGATCTGGAAGTGTTTCCTGATTAAGTTCAGAATTGGAAGCTGATCTATTTCAGGAGCTGTGTGTTTCAGGGGGAGTGTGTGTTTCAAAAGCTGCTGCTGAATGATATGTTTCAGGGGGAGTAGTGTGTGTCCTCAGAAGCTGCTGCTGTATGTGTAAAACGTAGTATTTTCCTTGTTAGATTTTGTTTGTGCCGCTGCTGTCTCTGTTGATTTTTGGGTTACTACGTTTATGTTATGTTCTTCATGGTTGCGCAATTTTGATGTGTGAAGAATTTGCTTGTTGTATCTCTCTGTTCTCAAATTGATTTTAGCCAAAAATTTGCCAAAGGGGGAGATTGTTGGATATTTGGTTGTTGGCTTCATGTTTGCTAAAATCAAATATACAAGCAGCTGTGCGTCTTCAGAAGCTGGAAGCAGAACTTCAGAAGCTGAACGTCTTCAGAAGCAGAAACTTCAGAAGCACTGTTCAGAAGCTGAACTTCAGAAGCACTGTTCAGAAGCTGAACTTCAGAAGCACTGTTCAGACGTTGAACTTCAGACGCATTGTTCAGACGCTGAACTTCAGACGCACTGTTCAGATGCTGACCTTCAGACGCAGAACCTTCAGACGCAGACCTTCAGAAGCACTTCTTCAGAAGTACCTTCAGAAGCTGGTTTTTTCTGTGTTCCTGTTTTCGCGCCTGGAGTGTATATTTTCTCGCCTGATCGTTTGAAGATTTGTCTGAAGAATTCTCCTTGCTGCGTGAGTTTCTAGAAGGAAAATTTTTTGCGTGAGATATTTTCTGAAGATTGGTTTCTTTTATTTGTGATTATATTTTCAAAGAGATCTTTGGAAAATATATTTCTGAAGAATATTTGCTTCTATATGTTTCTAAAGAATTTTGGAAATATATCTTTGAAGAATATTTGGTTCAATTATTTGTTGATGCTGAAGATTATAAATAGAGGACACTGCTATTGAAGAAACTCAACCAAAACCGAAGCAAGTATTGATAGAGTTTTATTAGGTTTTGAGTCTGTTAGTTGAGAGCTGTGTGCTCTGTTTTGTATATGACTCTATTGTTTAGAGTTGGTTTGTTTTATTGAGTTGTAATCACTTGAAGCTTTTAAGCAAAAGTGACTATTTATGTCTTTGGAGTGTGTCTTCTACTTAGTTGTTTTTTTTAGAGTCTGATATCACTGGGGCAGTGATTGACTGAGGGAGGTGAGATGGGATCTCAGGTTTAGGAGTTCCTAGGTTGAAATAAATACGGGTAGTAGCTAGGGGATAAGTTGTAAACTGGGAGTTTGCTGAGAACTTAGAACTATGACGATCATAGTGGATTTCCTTCCTGACTTGGTAGCCTCCAGACGTAGGTGTGTTTGTCACCGAACTGGGTTAACAAATATCTTGTGCACTTTTATTTTCTGTCCTTTATTTCTGTCTGTTTTGTCTTGTTTCTAAACTACTGTTTTACGCTGCAATTTTGTACTCTGTTCTACTCTGTTTTACGAACAGCATCAGGTCCTGCCAGAATTTCAACCTCAGATCTCGATCTGACACAATGCTAGAAGGAACACCATGCAATCTGACAATCTGATCAATGTAGATCTCCGCCAACTTCGCTAAAGACATATTGATCTTCACGAGAAAAAAATGCGCTGACTTCGTCAACCGATCCACAATCACCCAATTCGAATCACTACCCTTCATAATCTTCGGCAAACCGCTCACAAAATCCATCGACATACTATCCCACTTCCACTCTAGAATAAACAACGGCTGCAACATTCATCCTGGCTTCTGATGTTCAATCTTAGACTTCTGGCATACCAAACAAGAATAAACAAACTCTGCGACATCCTTCTTTATTCCTGGCCACCAAAATAACTTCTTCATATCCTGATACATCTTCGTCGCTCCGGGGTGAATACTCAAACTACTACGATGACCTTCATCCAAAATCTTACTCTTAAGCTTAGATACATCTGGTACACAAACTCGATCTCGGAACCTCAAAACTCCTCTCTCATCCAATCTGAAGTCAACTTCTTTGCCTTGATTAGCCAAAATCAATTGATCTACAAGCTCCAAATCCACCTTCTGACCTTCTATGATCTCTTCCAAAATATTACTCGTCAGCTTCAGCATACCCAACTTCACACCATTCGGTGTCAACTCGCTAACCAAGCTCAAATCTCTGAACTGCTCCACCAACTCCAATTCCTTAACCATAAGCGCCGACATGTGCAAAGATTTCCTACTCAACGCATCTGCCACCACATTCGCCTTGCCTGGATGATAACTCAACTCAAAATCATAATCCTTCAAAAACTCCATCCAACGCCTCTGCCTCATATTCAACTCCTTCTGGTCGAACAGATACTTCCAACTCTTATGATCGCTGAACACTTCAAACCTCGAACAAAACAGATAATGCCTTTAAATCTTAAGAGCAAACACCACCGCTGCCAATTCCAAATCATGGGTCGGGTAATTCCTCTCATGTATCTTCAACTGCCTAGAAGCATATGTTATAACCTTCCCGTTCTGTATAAGCACACCGCCCAATCCCATCTTAGAAGCATCACAATACCCAACAAACGATTCAGTTGCATTCGGCAAAACTAAAACAGGTGCAGACGTCAACCTCTTCTTAAACTCTTGGAAACTCTCTTTGCACTTAGCATCCCAAACAAAAGCTTGACCCTTCCGAGTTAACTACGTCAACGGCAACGCCAACTTAGAGAAACCTTCAATGAACCTCCTATAGTAACCGGCCAAACCCAAGAAGCTTCTAATCTCAAAAACCGACTTCAAAACTTCCCAATGCAACACAACTTCAACCTTCGACGGATCAACCGTAATTCCACTTCTAAAAATAACGTGACCAAGGAAACTCACTTCCTGCAACCAAAACTCGCACTTCGACATCTTAGCATACAACTTCCTATCATTCAAGGTCTGCAACACAACTCTAAGATGCTCCGTGTGCTCTTCCTCAGACTTCAAATACACTAAGATATCATCCATGAACACCAACACAAACTGGTCCAAACAAGGGTGGAAAATTCTATTCATGTATTCCATAAATACACCAGGTGCATTAGACACCCCAAATGACATCACAAAATACTCATAGTGACCAGGCATCGTTCATAAAGCAGTCTTCGGTATATCTTCTGCCTTAACCCGAATCTGATGATATCCAGACCTCAAGTCAAACTTGTTGAACACTTTAGCACCAACCAACTGATCCATCAGATCATCTATCCTTGGAAGAGGATATTTGTTCTTAATGGTCACCTTGTTCAACTGCCGATAATCCACACACAACCTCATGCTACCCTCCTTCTTCTTAACCAACAACACTGGAGCTCCCCACTGCGAAACACTCGGCCTGATGAACCTCTTCTCCAACAACTCTTCCAACTGCTTCTTCAACTCGCTCAACTCGGATGCAGACATCCTATACGGCGCCATCGACACGGGACTAGTTCCAGGAACTAATTCAATGCCAAACTCCACTTCCCTCTCAGGCGGTACATCAGAAATGTAATCCGGAAACACATCAAGAAACTCTTTCACATGTGCATTACTCTAACTTTGTTTGCTAATGGATGGATACTTTATGATATTCAATTCATCAACTCGCTTAAAAGAAGTCATCAACATGGCATTCCATTATTAGATGCTTCATTCTTCTTCCACTAAATGAGATGTGTAATCTGTAAATTATTCTAAAAGAGAGGAGATTTAATCATTACGATGAGTATCGTTCCATGTTAGTGATGTTTTCTGACCGGTCATCTTTCAATTATAACATTTAGGGTTAAATATGTATTTAGGTTCTGTAAAATTTAATTTTAGTCTCTATAAAATTTAACCTCAATTTTTATTCCTATAATACTTTTTGCTACCTCAAAAAAAAAAAAAAAAAAACTTTTTGCTAGTAATTTCAGTTTTTTGTTAAGTCAACTCATGTTTGACTAATAGAAGTTCACACAGCAATGCCACATTAATATTTTTAGTGAAAATATTAACAAGTGTCTTTAGGGCAATTTTTAAGCATCTAAAAGTAGTAACTTTTGCATTAAAATTTTGTAGTTATAATTTTTACATGTGTTTTACTTATATTTTCAAGATAATATTTTTTATGGGTTTTTTAAACAATGCTCTTAATGACACTTGTTAGCAAAACCCTATTTTTAAAGATGTGGTGGTTATTATTTTATTATTAAAATATTTTTGTATTAATTAAGAGGAGCGTTGCCATTAAACTTTCAACCAAACCCTCTTAATCACTTTCTCTTGAATTGGAAAAGTATACATGAGTTGATTTAACAGAATTTAAACGGTAAGCTTATACTTGGTTCACAAGGCACCACTATCACCAGTCATATTTTATATGCTGATGATATCTTAAATTTTTGCAAAGGCTCAAAGAGGAACATTCAGTGCATATTAAGCAAATCTTTAGACTATATGGTGAATATTCTGTTTGGCACGTAAACTTAAGAAAGGGTAATCTTTATGTTGGATCAAGTAACCCTGTCGGAAGTACAATGCTTGCTCATGAAATTGGCTTTAACATGGTTGTTATACCTTTCAAATATTTGGGAATCCAAAATTTTAAAGGTAAACCTAAGATCAGTTACTTTAATGATATATGTTAAAGAATTAAAGTTAAAATTGCTACTTGGCAGGGAATTTTTCTGTCTATAATGAGTAGAGTTCAACTCATCAAGTTTGTTATTCACATTTTCTTTTTCAACTCACATTTTCTTTTGAAGCAACTTGATCAATAGTTTCAAAATTTCATATGGAGTGAAGATATTTCCACTAGAAAAGTGTGTACAGTTTCTTGCGCAACCTCTTGCTTGCCTTTCCAAGAGGGAGGCTTGGGCATCAAGTCATCTAGAAATTTGAATGATTCCGCTTTTTTACATCTTTGTTGGAACCTTTTTAGTTCTAATGATGATTGGGAAATTCAGTGTAGGGCTTCTTAGGAACAATGTTACAATTTCTCATCGTATCAGCTCATCCATCTGGTTTAGTCTCAAACAGTGTATTACTGAGATTCAAGCTAATGCTCTACAGATCATTGGTAATGGTGCAAATATCAGATTTTGGACTGATAATTGACTTGGGAGTCCATTGATTCAATTGTTGAACATTCCTTAGAATTTGGCTAGAACTTTGGATTCTAAACTTCAAGACATGATCAGTGATGGAAGTGCCATGGTTCCCTTATTTATTCACATAATTTCCCTGAAATTTCTCATCAAATTGATAATGTTACCATACCGATAGAGGACCAACAAGATTTTTTAATCTAGAAACATAATATTGATGGTTCTCTCGATGATAAATTCTCTTTCTTGCATATCAAGAAACATTCCAATCCAATTAATTAGGAAAAAATATCTGGCAAAATTACATTCATCCTTCTCACTTAATCATATTTTGGAGAATCAGTCACAATAGGCTACCCACAGATGATAATCTTTGGGGTAGAGCTTGTGTTAGTGTATCTCATTGTTGCTTCTGTTAGAATGCTTACGAGACTTCCTCACGTTTGTTGCTCAGTTGTCCTTTCTCCACTCAAATATGGGTCTGGTTTTCTCATATGATTGGCTATATCATTGATAGATCCTCTATAATTTCTTCACTTGTTTCCTGTAAGCATGATTGGAGTAACCTAGTTCACGATCTCATCCTTACTACTACCGTTACTCATATCATCTGCTCTTTATGGTGCCTTATAGGAATCATATCAGATTTAAGAATGGCATGACATATGCTTCTAGAGTCATATCTAAGGTTTTAGCCTCTGTGCAACAAAGTAACAAGCTTATGAACTCAACATTTGCTGGGCATTCCTGCTGAGCAAACAGTTAGCAGTGAATTTAAAGTGCTTGCTAAACCATGAAAACCTCCGAACATCATAACTTTTTTTTTGGATTCCATCTAACGTTAGTTGGATCAAAGTAAATACGTATGGTTCTTCTATGGGGAACCATCCAATGGAAACTTATGGAGCCATCTTTAGAGATTGTAAATGAACTTTTGTCCTATGCTTTTCCGAGAATATTGGCACAACAATGCATTCACAACTGAACTTTTAGCCATAATTCACTCTATCAATTACGCTAAGAAAGAGGGTTGGAGTAAGCTTTGGATTGAATCAGACTATCTTCTTGCTCTCATGTTTTTTATAAATGTTAGCCTTGTGCCTTGGAGGATACATAATCAACCTCTTGATTCTTCATATTTCATCAACCTTATTATATGAAATGTTCCTTCTATAAACATGAAAAGAGATTTGTTGCGAAAAGAGCCATTGAGATGTATAGAGTTGTTGAAGTTGTACTCGATGTAGAGTGCATAGTACAACTTCATAAGCTGTAAATGTAGGAACCTAGGTTTCAGATGCCATCATTAATTTTGGTATTCGTAGGATGATCAAATATTATTTTATAGTTCTCTAACTAGACTATCTTCTCCTACATTGTTGAGGCATCAACGAACTGATGTTCTGCCAGTAAACTTTGTTCTGAAACTTGTAATTCCTTTTTTTTTTTTTTCTTTTTGCTGACTGTAAGCTACCAGATGCTTGGATCTCGACAAGTGCACAGTTGAGGTACTGATGAAACAGACTTTAATTATTTCTTACTTTCTCTTAGTAAACAAAATGTGATCGTTCATAGTAAGTGACATAATGTGTTCACTCAGCGTGTAAATGGCAGATAGTACTTTCCTATTAACATGCACACTCGATCAATTCGTCGGTGGACAGACTGTTCTTCTAGTTTTGTTATCTTGTTATCAACAAAACCTCAAAGAGAGATATTGTATCTAAACCATCTTAATTCTTACATAAACTTCAAAACAATTTTATTTAACTACAACTTAGGAGACGAACGATACATAATAGGAATCAAGCACAAATCATGTTTCCTTCTAACCGACAAACCAAATGATTCACTCATGTCAAGATCTTCAGCCTTATTTCCATTAACCATTTTCCAATCAAAATGGAAAAGCAAATTTGCTAGTAAGATTTCAACATTAGCAATGCCAAATGTAATTCCAGGACACATTCTTCTTCCAGCACCAAATGGAATAAACTGAAAATCCACACCTTTGTAATCAACTGAGCTATCAATGAACCTTTCTGGATAAAAGTTCTTAGGTTCATTCCAATAGTTTGGATCCATTCCAATTGCAGAAGCATTAACTATGACTTTAGTCTTAGCTGGTATTTCATATCCATTAATTTCACATCTTTCATTGCATTCCCTTGGTATTAACAACGGAACAGGACCATGTAGACGAAAGGTTTCTTTTATTACCGACTTTAAGTATTTTAGTTCGCAAATGTTTGCTTCATCTACATGCCCTTTTGCATCAAATACCCTTCTCACCTCAGTTTGTGCCTTTTCCATCACTCTAGGGTTTTTGATAAGTTCTGACATTGCCCACTCTGAGGTTTTGGCTGATGTACCACTTCCAGCACCGAAGATATCCTGAAAGAAATTATTCACATGTAAATAATTTTCAACAAATTTTTACAGTATAGTTGTATGAATATAGGGTTTTAAATAAAGTTTTGCAATCGTAATCTGAGCTGCTGCATCATGGTTTTTGATGACTCCGCGACCGCAACATGACCATGATTAAGTCAACATCAACCAAATTCTATTGCTGCTATCTATGATATAAAGAATCACGATGTAACCACGACCGTTATTTAAACCACAAAAGTTCAAGAATTTTACACATATTGTACTTAAAACATTTTTTTAATAATTCATGGAGCTTCTCACTTAAGATACAGAGTAAATAAACAAGGCAACTTTTCAAAAGGTAGTGGCAAAATACTAACCAACATGTTTGCTTTGATAATGCTGTCCGATAGAGGATACTCAAGGTTGTTCAGCTTCTGAAGCCTTAGTAATACATCAACTAAGTCTTCATCTTTTTTTTCATTGAATGTCTTTGTTTCTAAACTTGTATCCAATTGATGATATCTTAGAATTTTCTCAAGAATTCTATCAATTTCTTTATGTACCTTCTCAGCTTTAGACCTTATCCCTGTCAAAAAATGAAGCACTTGAAATGAAGGAAACAAATCAACTACAGAAAAACCACCAATTAGTTTTACAACATCCTTCATAGCAATCATAAACGCTTCTTGATCTTCAGATTTTCCTCCTAAGGCAATTCTTGATGTTAAGCCAAAAGAAAATAAATTAATCATCTTACTAAGATTAATAGATGACCCTTCACACAAACCTATCTCCTTAATAATATTTGACACCTCTTGTTCCCTAATTGATTGAAATGATTCAACACGTTTTGGTGTTAATAGTTCAAAGGTGCAAATTTTTCTCATTTGTCTCCAATAACTACCAAAAGGTGAAAATGTCATGCCCTTTGAACCATAGGTTATAATATCAGCAGCTAGAAGATGTGGCCTATTTGCAAATTTGATGTCATGTGTTTTCATTATTTGTTTGGCAATTTCAGGTGAAGAAACAACTATGATGGAAATTTCACCTAGCTTTATATGCATTAATGGTCCATATTTTTGTGATAATTTTGTTAGGCTATGATGAGGCATTGGACCAAGTTGGTGTATGTTTCCTATAAGAGGTAGTTTTGGTGGGCCTGGTGGTAACTTGGAGTTTGAAGGCTTTGGTTTTTTGGAATCCAAAAATAGGATAAACACTATGAACAAGAAGAAGAAGAAGGATAAGAACATAGGGGATACAATATTTTTGGTTTCAAGCTCCATGGTTTCTGAAGGGAAAAGCTATCTTAGATGTTAGATTAATTCTGAACTTATGTATGTGGCCACAAATAATATGGGAAGGCGCCAAAGTTTTTATATGAAGAAAAAAAGTCTTAAATAAATAATTCATGCCCTTTTTTTTTGAGGGAAAATAATTCATGCTCATTGGTAATTTTATTTTTGCTTGCTTAATTTTTCATTCTAAAGACTAAATTATTATTTATCCTGATTTAAGAAATGAAATGGAGAATTTTTTATTATTTTTTTTTATGAAAAAAAATGGGATAGAGATTTAGTTTCATTGTTTGACAATTTTATGATATAACGGAATGAAACTTTCATTCTATCCATTGAAAAGTGAACAAAATGCTTTATAACTTTTTTTTTTTTGACAAAACTTTTCTATTCTTTTTAACCCTTATTTAAAAAAAATATTATTTATAGAATTAAAAAAACAAATGTTCTTATACAACTAATTGAAATTTAATACTTACATAAACTATATTCTCTATCATTTTCTTTTGTCATTTTATCTCACTAATAACAAATATATAATGACCATTGAACCCTTGAAAAACATAAGAAATAAGCAATAAAAAGTAGTTTACAGTCCCCCAAAACTAACAAACACTTCAATAAAAAGATAATTCATAACCTGAATTTATCACTCGATTTCTATTATAAAAATAAAATTATCACTTAATTTTCTACCTAAATATGACTTCATTTGAGCTTTTTATCGGTGTTTACTAACTCAAGATTCATTTGAATTCAGTTTCTATATATGAAGATACAAATGTCTATCTATCTTGTGGATTGTACAATGCCATTTTTTTATTCGTGGTATCTTTTTGGATTCCTACGTCAGCGTCGTGTTTTATTAGTATTTTTGTCTTTGATGAAGAAGATGAAAGAAAGAAACATAGGGACAAAATAGTACCTATAATAATTACAAATTAAAATAAAGGAGGATTTCATCCTTGGAGGGTAAAGGGTAATTGATGGGATGCATTCCACTCAATTTCACCCTCCCATTATCAATTAAACAATATGGAACATAAACTCGTTCCATTCCATTTAATTTTATCTCATTTCATCATATTCCATCAGTTTAAACATAGCCTAAACGTAATATTAAGCCACGAAATATGTAACCCAACACGACACATCAACATCGCTTATGTCACATACAAAGGACATTAACAATGATATATATTTCACATCTAAACCAAGAATATTACAAAAAAAATCCTTAACAAGATACCATAATCTTTCAACTTCATTCACTCATATAATAACAAGATACCAAATATTATTGCACATACTTTCATCGTACAAAGAGTGATGATTACATTAACCTTCTTCTATAAACTTATTGAAAATTCACACACACATATATAGAAAAGAAATGGAAGAAGGCGAGAAATCACCAAGATACGGTACACCAACATGCACCTAGATACTAACACCGAAATAAGAAAACACCCAAAAAAATGGGTTTGGATCCTCTCCAGTCACATGAGAGTCCAGTGAAATCTTATCAATTAAAAATTAATGCATGTGAGAATTTTAAATATTGAAAATAAGAGAGAAGATAATTAATGGTGCAGATTGTATTACTAGAGAAGACGTGTGAGATTTCTACTGCAGGAAATCCATTCCCCAAAAAATCCACAAGTAAACAGAAGCAAGACCCCTTTAACTGAGATTAATGTATTAAACCCTTTCACTGATGCCACAACACCTCTTTAACTATTGAAGTGTTTAAAGAGTATCAAAGTGTGTCGAAGCAAATAAATAAAAAATGGTTAAATATATTTTGATCGATACTTATAAATATATAGAATTTCGTTTTTTAATCTTTATAAAATGAAATCGCATTTTTTAATCTATAATATTTTCCTTTTGTATTTTGAGGGACCAAATATGCTAACTGAGATGATATCCTCTCCATTGGGATATTCTTCTTCTTTTCGTGAAGATCCAGAACCATGTCTTTTTCCACATTGGATTTAAGGGAACTGGATACGAAGAATCCGAAGTTTAAAACATTGCTTTGGTGCCAAGTGGCTAATTTAGTTCAATGACGTGCTTCGTTAATCTTTGTAACCTATATATGTTTTTATTCTTTTGTCTTTCTTATCTAAAAGATCCATTAATTCCAAATATTTCTTCCAAAAACTAATCTTATTAAAAATAATTGATATAACCTTAGAAAAATTGATATAGGAATTTTGAATCGTTCCGGTTCGGAGGTGATAATGTGATCTGTTATCTACGATATATTTAATTGTCAATACATTCAATCCATTCATTACAAAAAATAATTATTGTTGAAGAATTGGATTCAATTCAAACATTTGATAATATGGATAGATCGAATCCATTCGACAAATTTCTAAAATCCTACGGATCACATATTTTTTTTAAAATGAAATCCAACAAATTATATTTATTTATTGTAATAGATACACTAAAAAAATATTGCTATAATACTTTTAAAATAATTTATTAATTTCACCACCAATTTTTATATTAATTTACTAGAAAAATTGATATTAGAGACGGAAAAAATCCGTATATAAAATACAGAATTTCTAAAATACAAATTTTTTATTAGGTTTTGGAGGCTGTTTGATTTAGCTGAAAATAAGTGGTCGACGGTGGCAGAGATGTTTTCATTAGGGTGGGGTGAGGGTGGTGAGGCTTGGAAGTGGCGTCGTAGATTGTTGGTGTGGGAGGAGGACCAGGTAGGAGAGTGTAGAATTTTACTTCATGATGTGTCATTACAGGTTGATATTGAGAATATTTGGCGTTGGAAACTCGATTCAACGACAGGATATTTGGTGCGTGGAGTGTACAGTTTTCTTGCCAGTCAAGAACCAGAGCACTTTACATGGTGTCAGAATATACTTGGCATAAGGATTTTCCTTTAAATGTATCTTTGTTTGTTTGACGGCTTTTCCATAATAGACATCCAACTAAGGATAATCTTTTTAGACGACGTATCATCCCTTATGAGTCTACACTCTGCGCGAGTGGGAGTGGAAATCATGAATCAGCATATCATTTGTTCTTGTCTTGTGTTTTTTTTGTTCTCTTTGGCATTTAGTTCGAAATTGGCTTGGAATTTTAGCGGTAGACCCATATGGAATTGCAGATCACTTTCTTCAGTTTGGTAACTTAGCAGGGTTTTTGAAATCAAGGCGATCTTCAATGTATTTATTTTTGCTCTCTTGTGCGTGGGTAATATGGAAGGAAAGAAACAACAAAATTTTCAACAACAAAGAAAATTCAATTTCATAGCTTTTGGACAACATTAAGTTGCTGTCTTTTTGGTGTGTGAAGGGAAAATTTAAGCATTTTAATTTTGGATACCATAGTTGGTGGACCAGCCCTTTTGTTTGTTTGGGCATCGGTTAATTTCCTTGTTCTTGTTGTTTGTAGATTGTGGTACTATACTCTAGTACACCTTGTGCTGGATAGAATATTTGTTCTCTGTTAATCTAAGTTTCATTTTTCCTTGTTAAAAAAAAAGAGTTTCTATCTCTAAATAGATTAGAGACGAAAATAGCGACGGATCTGATTCCATTATTGACATTTGGGTAGCTAGAGCACCTCTAATGGTGATCTCTTCCTTTGGTTATTTTGTGAGTCTCATTATGACACATCATCTTCAAGCAACACACATTTTTTACTCGAACTGTGCAACTCTAAAAAACTCTTTGGTCCCACAATTTTATTTCACATATTAATAATTTATTCATATTAACACTGTGACAACTTTTGTGATTGGCCAAAGTAATTTGGGTCCCACTGTTTAATATTCTTTTATCCAAAGTAACGTTACTTCAGAAAGTAACGATTACTCCAGACTGGCCAACTTTAACCGTGAACTGATGAAAATATTCAGCTTTTAGACTTACACACTGGTGGATCAAACATAAATATGTGCCGCTGGAGTTGCTCTAAGGAGTTTGAAATGGATTTTATATTTTGACTTTGATTAGAGACAAGAAATATTCGTCTTTAATTATTGGAGAGGAAAAAATGTCAGTAATTAACACATCAAATTTTCTTCTTTAAAAGAAAACACATAAAATTCTCTCTATAGAAACGGACCAAATATTCGTGTATAAAATCAATATATATATATATATATATATATATATATATATATATATATATATATATATATATATATAAATCCCTCTCTAAAGAAATATCATTTATATTTATCCCTTCTCAAGTCAGGGACCACCATGTAATTGACCTCTTGAATTAATAATATGATATATTTTGATTCAAAAAAAAAACCTCAAAAAAGTTGTTCGAATATTATCCTTAAAAAAACAGGTGTTCACAATATTAATTCATTTTACAATATATGACTTGAAATTCCACAAAACCAAATTTTAATCAACAACAATTTTGCAAGGACACGTCATTTTTCTTAAATCAAAACATGAACTAGTGCATCATTACAAATTTACAATACATCAAAGTTTAAGCAGTCCAAAACATAATAAGATCATGATATTCGATCTTACAAACATACAAATGAAAGTTTTGTCAAAAATAAAAAAATACAAATGAAAGTAACAAAAACTAAAGTTCATTTCCTTAAAAAAAAAAAACTAAAGTTCATTATCCATATCACCCGTCTCATGGTTTCCATTTTCACCCCTCTCTCGTTGTTTTTTTTTTTTTTGTACAACTGGAAAAAAGCAGCAACAAAAAAACAAAAAGAAAGGCTATTTAGAAAAGAAAGTCCCACTAGCATCAACTAGCTAGAATGAGGAGAGTGATTTCATCAGGGGGTTGCTCAATAGACCAAAAGGACTCATGGTTGTCATCGCCAAGCTTAACTGTATAGTCTGCACAAATATTTCCTTCCCTTAGAGTATGCATTAAATGAACATGGTGATCTCTTGGGATGAGCTCTTGAATATTCAGAATAATCGAGGCATAGTGGTGCCAATCATTAACCGTATTTGAGATTATAACTTGATTCCTAACTCCCACGCTAACAACAATCCATGATACATTGCCAACAATATTACGTGAAGGATATTTGACAAACCAATATTTCCAGCAAAACCACGAATCCAAGCCCCATCATCATTCCAAATCAAACCTCCAAAACCGGAGACCCCAGGATTCCCAAGGCTACTTCCATCGACATTCAAAATCATACCGTGACCATTATGTTCATTCCACTTTACCAATCTCGAATTAGGAATCGAAGTAGACTTTGAAAAACACTTAGCTACAAGTTTGCAAAATTCACAGTGAGGAGTTTTAAGCTTTAAGAAGAAATGACCTCATTTGCAAGGCACAAACTATTCCTTGCACACCACAACCACCAATACGCAGTCAGGAACATAAAAATAGAATCACCATGAATACGCAGCCAATCATACAAATTATTCCCATGATAAAAGTCATGGTCCACGAAGCCCAGAGATTTTCAAAAAGAAACAGAAAACTCACAATCACGTAAACAGTGAAAAATTGTCTGCATGCACATGGTACACCGGGAGCAACGATACGTGTGAATAATACCACTGTGGCACAACAAGGATCTCGTGGGAAAGGACTCGTGAAGGGATGTCCAGAAGAAGAACTTCAACTTCTCCGGTGTAAGAATATGCCTCAACCAACTCCAAGATATGTTGTCCATAGCATTCCGAACAAATTCAATTCTATTAAGCTAGTGGTATCTATCCCTAGCAATGTATATACCATATAAGTTACCTTTCCAGGTTACACGATCAGGAACCAAGGCATTCATGCAAAGAGGAAGGGATTGCAGACGCTCACACACATTTGGAGGGAGATTAGTGTAAAGAAAATTGAAATTCCAATTCCCGTCCACATAGACAGCTTTAACACGTAAATGCAGGTCATAAATATCCACACATAGCACCTTCTCATCCAGCTTCCCTTCAATAGACCAATTTGAGAACCAGAAGGATGCGCTCCCATCTCCCAGCCGACATTCAAACCCATCCTTAAACGCAAAGAGTGCTTTCATAACTGCATTCCAAGTTATCAAACCCGGTTTCTTCTTCATATTGAGAAAAGCTTCATCTTTGACATACTTAGGCTTTAAGGCATGAACCCAAAGCGCATCAGAATCCTGGTGAAGGCTCCAAACCAACTTACCCGACATCGTCGTATTAGCCTCTCTAGCTTTCTGAATCCCAAGATTACCATGCTTTTTGGGTTTCAATATTTTGGGCCATCGGACAAAGATGCACACCGCAATTAGAATTGCCCTTCCACAAGAAATTTCGAACCATTCTATCAATAGTTAAGCGGCCTAAGAATTTGAGGGTTGTTCAAAAAACAATGAAGCCGCCACCAAAATTTATTAAAATAGGAAAAACATCGGAAAAACCCTTTAGAACGGAAAAATGGTCTTTAAAACCAAATTATAGGTTTGGGAGTCGATTATACATAGGGAAGGTATTAACACCCTATGACATCCGTTAAAAAACAGTTACCTTTAATTAATTGCACAAAATATTTATTAACTTCTAGATATTTATTTCTCCTTATTATGAAATGCGAATTAAATAAGTTTCTTAATGAAAATGCAATATTTAAATATAGAGGAGAAAAAGATTTTTATTATTGTGCTTGACAAGAGTTTGATCTTGCTCCTACGTATCTCATGATGCGATGGAGAATTCAAAGCTACGTAGTTCTGGGATATAAAATGTTTGTGTGTTGGTTTGTTTTAAAAAAAAAAAGATTTTTGTTGTGATTGAATTTAATAAAGATATTGATTTGAGAATATTATATTGATCGTGAAAAAAAAGATGTTGAGTGCGGGAAAGTGATTTGCGACGTATTTGTTTGGTTACTTGCTCTATGGAAAATGTTTGTGTTCAACCTGATCAGAGTCTGAGTGAGTCAGAGTCTGATTGCAAGGTCTGAGTGCAGCAGATAAATCAAACACACATTCACACAAACACACACACACAAACACACAAACACACACACACACACACACACACACACACACACACACACACACACACAGAGAGAGAGGAGAGAGGAGATAGAGGAGAGAGAGATAGAGAGAGAGAGAGATAGAGAGAGAGAGAGAGAGAGAGAGGAGAGAGGATAGAGAGGAGAGAGAGAGAGAGAGAGAGAGAGAGAGAGAGAGAGAGAGAGAGAGAGAGACAAAGAAATTATATTGGTTCCACCCACAAACCAGGAGTAGTCCAGTCCCCTTGCACTTCCAAGAGATTTTCACTATAATCACTAACTCAAGCACACAAGCAAGAGACTTCCAAATACTCAAGCACACAAGCAAGAGGCTTCTAATGCTTAATCATAACTGAAAGAGACTTCTTACAATCTAACTTAATCAAATAAAAGATTGTTTGGTTTTACACTTGATATACAATCAGAGGTGCAGACAAGTACATAACAGATTAAGACTCTTAAGACTTAGAATTTCTAAGATATGAATTTAGTAAGAAATTCTTAAGTGTTTATGCGCTATGAATTTTGACAGAGTAAGGGTACAAGTTAATATTGCAGAGTCTTGTTGTGTTCTTCAAGTCTTCAACTCCTTATATAGGCAAGGATTTGAAAGAGGTTGAAAAAGTGCCAGCGTATTAAGAGTCTTTGAGAAGCTATCAAATCAAGATGTTGGAATGTTTTCTGATATGGTTAATGTTGTTTGAAAAGACATTTCAAATTCATTGCTGCAAATAGAATTATCTGTTTCATTCCTTTTGTCCTTGAATTTGACTTACCACATGATTCAGTAGAAGACAAATTGTACTTGGTCAGAGGCTGAAAACAACCCTTCTTATAACAAGATAAAGCTGACGTGGCTTTTAGGTCCTCAGATGTCTGGATACCACAGAGTCTGGATGACTCAGGGTCTGGGTGACTTAGAGTCTGGGTGACTTAGAGGCTGATGATCCAGAGTCTGGTCTTGAATAGCTTATGGGTGACTTCTTCACTTCTGATCACTTGTTGACTTCTGATTGACATTTCTTCAGATCTTCTATAATGTCTTTAGCTTCTCTTGTTCTTCTGATGCTCTTAGATATGTTCGGACCTTGATAAATTTTAATCTATGATCATGCACACTTAAACATATATTAGCATATCAAATTATCTTTCATTACTTCATTATGATTAAAACTTCAAAGGCATTGTACAAATTCAATTTTGTTAAAACATATTATACATAATACCTTATTGTAGTTGCGGTAGAAAATTCATTGGCTACCACATTTCAACCCAACTAACCAGATCTTACTTATCATGTTATCATTTACATAGAAAAAATTGAATGGCTACAAAGCATTCATTGATTCTTCACATACTAAAAACAATCTTATGTTTTTAAAACAAAACTATATATAAGTTTAGTATAGTGAAGCTCTCGTTTTATATGTAAATATTCTAAAAGAAAAGCTTCAAATATGTTTTGTTATTTAGCTAGTAACCTCATACCCCACTACAAGAAATTTAGTATTTTGCGACACATGCTTTACGACCCTTGCCTTAAAACTGCCTCTGAATATACCTTTGCGACGGTTTCTGCGACCCTGACGCCCAACTGCCGCAAGTTTTTGAGAAATTTGCCACCCTTACCCCAACAGCCGCAGGATTTTGAGAAATTTGCGACCCTTACCCCAACAGCCACAGGTTTTGAGTTATATCACTTGCTATCCCAATTTATTCACTCCATCTCTGTCAAATTCAATCTTCTTCAAATTCAATCTCCCTGTTCCCAAATTTCACCCTCCAGCTCCCAACTTTCAAACCCTAAAACCTCCAATTTCAATTTCACTTAATCTCAAAATCTTCTCAAAATCTTCATCTCACCCTCAATCTCTTTCATTGTCTCTCACCCTCAATCTATGAAACCTAAAAAGCAATCTCCTGTCTCACACCCTCCGTTCTCCACCAGCCACACCACCGTGCTTCTCCGACAACCACACCGTCGAGCCTTAATCACGTTCAATCGATCACCTTTGTCAAATCCTCCACTCATCTCTGAAAACCTTTCATTCTAGGGTTCCCACCTCCCTTTCCTTCCATTCCTCACGACCCACCTTTCTCAGAGCTACGGTTAGCCTTCGAACCTCAATAATCTTCAACTTTTCATTTTTCTTACTGGGTTGCGGCTTATTACTGCTCTACTTTACGATTTTCATATTGGGTTTCTGCTTAATAGTGCTCAAGTACATATTTTTCTTACTGGATCGATGCTTATTATTGCAATAGTTTTCATTTGCAATAATAATGCTCAAGTACATAGTTTTCATTTTCTTACTGGGTCTATGTTTAATAATGCTCAAGTTTAGGTCTTTCTTGTTGGGTCTTTGCTTAATAATGTTTAAGTGTAAAACTGTGATGTGGATTTAATTTTGTACTGTTCATTGAATGAATCTTGCTCTGTACATGGATATGTGTTGTGATTCTTCTAAGTTCTAACTTTATTTTTGTATTAATTTTGTTATGTTAATTAAATTGTGGCAAATGGGTTAAGTTATGAGAAAGAAGAGTTCTGTGCAAATGGGTTCTGTTAATATGCTTATTTTGTTCTGTTAATTGAATCGTGGCAAATGGGTTCCACTGTTGGGTTTCTCACTTCTTAGTTCTGTTAATTGATCATGGCATGTGTGTCAATCTGTAAGCTGCAACCTGAATCATTTGCCTTTTAATTTTGTTAATTGATCTTTGAACTCTATTAATGGGAAAGAAAGTAACTTAAATGTCCTTGCATGATTTTAGAAATAATTGATTTATGCAATTCAATTTTGGACTTCCAATAATTTGCACTTAGCATCAATTTTGGACTTCTAATCATGCATTATATTTTGTCCTGTGATCTTATCATGGGTTGTATTATTTCTCTTTGTCGTCTCTTAAGTGAGTCGGATTTGAAGTATCGATTAACATGCTTGTATGTAAATATGAGTCCAAAATATGGGATAACAAATGCTCATCGCCCCCCTGCCACAAATTATTATTTGATAGTTTTCGTAATTTAGAGGGTTAAAGCTAGGAAAGTGGCAGATCCAATTCTCACATTTTACGCATACCATGCATGTCAAACATAGACAACGTAGGTGCACAATTTCAAATCAAACTTAGACGTTGTTCTGTTTTTTTTTGTTCAGATATTTTTCTGTAATTTGATGTTTTGGTCTGCTCAATTTTTTCTGGTTTTGTGCAGGTTTATTCTCTATGGTTTAGGCGTTATTTTGTTAGTTACGGGTCTGGTTTTGCAGACATTAATGCATTTTTTTGCTCAACTGTTGTGATGGTTGTGTAGCTATTAGTATCGTGTTTGTACCTTTCTTTGAGCTTGTTAATTTGGCTCGAGTTTAGTTTCATGAGAAAGTATCAAAAGCAGAAAGTAGTCTTCCATGATTCTAAGATATGTATTAGAAAAGTGATGTAGACTTTAGTTTTAGTTAGCATGAACATAAATGGAAAGTAGCTATAGCAGTAGTGAACTATAGCAGTAGTTAGAATGTTCATGCTTCCAAATTTCTCTTTTTTGATTCATAATCCCAAATTACTGGTTGAAATGACAATAATTGTTGATTCAATCCATGATTAGTTTCCTACTTAATGATAATAGTTGTTGTGATCTCTTGAAAGGACAAAAGACTAGTTTTTCTCCATACAAGATATAACTGTCCTTTTCAAATTGGAATTTAAAATTAAATGATACCTTTTCTACCATGCCTGGAATATAGTTTATTCATTTGAAGATGGGGTTGGTGCAAAAAATAGTTTCAGTTTGTTCTTGAGCACTGCTTTGAAGATGCAATCAGACATTGTTTTTCCTGTCTCCTTTGCAGGATTTGTTACCTCCTTCTTGCAAGAATGTTGAGATTGATAAGGCTCCTGATGTATGTTCAGCGATTCCGAAGTTTTGTGGCAACTTTCTTAACTCTTATACCAAGTTTGATGCCATACCTCGGGACCATATTTTGCATCTTGTGTATTTATTGCTCACTTGGTGTCCAGGTGAGTGAAAGCCCGAGTCATGGTCATTTTCTGCGTAGATTTACAAGTTAAATTAAGGATTCATTTTATGTTTTTAATTGTAGTGATTGTATTCTCTTTTCTTGTTCTTTCTACAATCAATGAACCAAATTTACATTTGTCTTTCTAGATTTTTGGTGGAATAGTTAATGCTGGAAACCCGGATTTGGAAGCCACAGACCTTGCTGCTAATGAGTATCCTCTGTTCATATTTAAAACTATCTATTTCTAAGCTGTAGAGATTGGTAAGATCCTGTAATAACCACATTTCTTCCTTAGACCTTAACATTTTTTCTAGGGGATGAGGATGGGGTTGGGTCAACAACCTAGTCTGAACTTCAATACTTGCCTATATATTGCTTCTAATTGAATAACTTCTATGGTATTTTTTGTTCTTGAGGTGTTCTTCTTGACAAAATTAGCTATTTGCTTTTCAATTCAATGATTATCCAAATGGAATAGTGACACTATTCAATTTTCTAGTCTCAGATGTCTGGGAAGAATTGATGGAGGTATATGTGCTGTCTCCAATCCTTTCCACTTCAAATGTCCTCTTCTGTCTCCAATCCTTTCTCTGCTGCAAATTGCAGCACCTTGTATTTGTGCCTCATGGAATTAGTTAGTTCTTGATAATTCTGTTAAAGAGTGTCACAAAAGAGTGTGAATTTCTTATTGTGCTTGTTGTTTGATATTCTCTAGAACATTAAAATAATTATAACTGAAAAACTAGTGAGCTTCTATGCTATCTTTTTTATAAATAAGTTTTGTTTAGCAGTGTGTTTCAGTCGAGATGAAACTGCCTTTGTCAACAATATTTTGTCCGTGTTTTCTTGCTTATTTCGTCCAGCCGTTTTTTATAGCCTACTGACTACTGTACTACATCACAAATTCACAATTCCTATTTGTGTGTGTTTATGTGATGGTGTTGGGTTTTATTTGGTCTTAAAATATGTGATGGTGTTGGGTTTTATTTGGTCTTCCTTTAGTTCGCCCACCCCATAGTTTGGTGTGCGGTTTAAACTTTAAATGGTGATAGTTAATTTTTTAGGAACCTCAAGGATGGGCGCCTCAAGTATATCGTTACCGGTGCTCTGTCTACGGATTGCCTTATTTAACCACAGTACCTGGAGTTATTTCTACTGGTTTAGACATATATGTGTGATCGAATTTATATATTATAATCAAATACTATTTCACGTTGAAAAAGGAGTTGTGTGTAATAAGAGTATCGACAAGAACATATTAAGAGTATCGACACTGAATTTGTTTTGCAATTGATCCATGAAGATTGGACAGTGTGTCTTTCCTTTGAAGCACATGAATGTGACAATATTATTTTTTATGGCTAGTTGCTTTTAGAATTGAATCACTGTCAGTAAAGGAAAAGGCAGTTGGTTCTGCAGAACCTGTAAATGGGAAAAAGAGAGTTAAGTTATGTGTGTGAAAAGGGTCCAAGGGGAAGAGACTTCTATAAAGGAAGAGCCTTGCAGGTTTGTACTTTCCAATTAATCTTATTCTCATTCATTAATTTTGAAGATTTTCCTTTGTTGTTAAGTTAAATATTCTAATTCTATCTTCCTAGATGCTGGTGGCATCATGGGAGTCTGGAGTAAGGAGAAGCACCAAGTTCAGGACAAAGCCTTTGAAATATTGGAAAGTGGAAAGAATGGTTTTTGAGGAAGTCCTTTTGTGAAGATTGACTACAAGGGTTTTATAGCTGACAATTTTGTGCATTTTGTGGTCATGCTGCAGTTTCGTTGACATGTGTTTTATAGCTGACAGTTTGGTGTTGTTTTTAGATGTTAGCATGTTTTTGTTTTTAGAGTTGAATTATACATGTTGGATTTGATTTTGTAGTTTAAACTATGTACTTTATATATTGTTTTGATTGTTACTTTTGAAAGAATTATATGAATGAGATTTAGACATTTTTAGTTATATATTTCTGTATTTTAAGTATTTATTAATATATTTATTTTTAAATTGTTAACAAAAATTGCCCCATTCAAGTTTTTTTTAAAAAAAACAAAACACTTGCGACTATTGTGAACTGTCGCAAGTCCCTTCAAAATCATACAAACGCTCTTCCTTTGCGACTGTTAGGAACTGTCGCAAGTCCCTTCAAAATCATGCAAACGCTCTTCCTTTGCGACTGTTAAGAACTGTCGCAATAGCATCTGCGACAGTTGGTGCGACCGTTCCATGAACTGTCGCAAAAGGCACTTGCGACCTCAATTTCTGCGCCTGTTGGTGAACAGTCGCAAAGGGACATCTGCGACCCTTCTAACAGTCGCAATCCATCATTTTAAAAGTCGCAAAATGCCTTTTTTCTTGTAGTGCCCCATGCTGATCAAACTTAATGAAAGTTCCTATTGCATACCATTTAACAATTAAAATTAAAGTTTGTATGTTGCCATTCTATCCTCATGTGATTTTGCAACAACACAACTGAATTATATATAGCATAGTAATTATTTAAATTACCATTTTTAATCATTTCATGAAGCTAAATCATTCTATAATAACTTTTGTACCCCTAGTTGTAGTAAGAGACATGTTGCTACTTGTTCTAAAATTAATTATTTGACAATATTTTGTCGATAAAATTTACTTGTTTGATTTAGAAATATGAATGGAACAATTACTGAAACAAACATTTAGGCATTAAAGAATGTAATTGGAGTAGCAATGATTTCAGATTCTAAATAAAAAAAAGTATTTGTAACACAAAAAGAACATGAGGGCTGAAAGTGAAATCCAATGAGACATTCAATCAAACGTGTAAAAGGCGAAGTAATTAAAGCTAAAACACTTAAACAAAAGGTGATTAGATAAAAAGTAATCATCGGAAGGAGAAGGAAACCATTCACTCTAGATAAAGATTCGAGTCACTACAAGAAATCACAACTGCATAAACTGTCACCGCAATCCGCCACATGAAATCACCGCATAAATCGGCACCGCATGCCTTCTTCCAACAGCCACCATGAGAGTAATGAAATTAATGTCTCCAAAGCTGCATGAAAACTTTTTTCGGCAACCTCAGGAAACATCCAATAGAGTAGAGTCACACACATCAGTTTCTACAACCACCACCATATAAATCATCACTTCGTGCCTTCTTTGAAACAACCACTATTGCATAGACCTCCTTTCAAGAAAATATGGAATAAACATGAAAAAAAGTTAGATGGAAGAATCAAGAAGATAAATTGAAAAAGAAAATGAGATGGGTGGGGATTAAAGAGATCTAAAATGGGAGAAAATACAAAGGGCACATAAAATACAACTTCAATCACTGTTCATCTTCTTCTATCAAAGCCTCCGTTGAGCCTTGCAAAACCAGTTTCTCTATGCAAATTCTCAATGATGCAAAAACAGTTGTATTGATATTTGATGCATGAGAAATAGAAGAGAATTTATTTTCTATGGAAGATGGAAAGGTCTCAATAGTGCTACTTAATAGAATCGGGAATGAATTCTCTCCTGTGTGCTTTTCTCCAGTTTTCTACAGTGTAGAATCTATACCATTAAATATATTATCTCTCTTAATTTCAAGTTTTTAATATTTATATTTTTAAGCATTATATTTTTTTCAAAGATTGGGATTTAACTGAACCCTGCAGTCACCGCAGAGGATCCATTCCCAATAGAATCAGTGTGGGGGGGGGGGGGAAATTTGAATTTTAAACTATACACTATTAGATGGGCATTTAACGGGGGTGGTTATGTGTTTTCCCTACAAAAGGTTAGGCTTTAGGGGTTTGGAAGTAGGGTTGCATGTTATCTAGGGTTAGATAATAAGGATAAAGATAACGATATATAAAAGAATCACAAAATTTTGCAGCATACATACTTACAAAACCAATTAATTGTTCACGGAGTAAAATGGATAGATTCATGCTATTTCTCAAATAATATGAATTGCTTCACTAATATTCTTCATGATGAGGCCATTTAAAAAGTTGTCTTCGTTTCTATGTTTTGTTTATTTTTTTCTATTGAAATTCTTTCAATACTGTGTTTAGTTTCAGGTTGGTTGTGATATGAACATGATGTAAATTCTTTCTTCCTACAGAGATATTATGTGGTAAGTTTAATTGAGAATAAAAAGAATTGTGAACCTAAAATGTCATTCTCGCCACTCTTTTGTACTTAACATTGCTTGAATTTTCACTGAGACTATCTTTCACATTTGTAATATTGCATAATTAGAAAATTGGGCTAATAATAGTTGTACCACCATCTTTAATTAGCTAATAGAATGTCTATGATAAAATGCCGAAACATTCTTTGTACTACATAATAAGTTTACTTCTCATATTAAGTTTCCGCAACATTCTTTATTTCAAAGTTTTCCCGTGCATTGCACGGGTCAACATCTAGTTACAATAACAGCTTCATTTCAGAAATGTAAAATCTTACCATACACATAAATACATAATTCTCACTTCCATTTAACATGTGGAGTAGGCTATGGATGATATGTGTAGGGAATAAGGTACAAATCATTTTTCTTAGTTACAGCTACTCCAAAACTCTCACTCATGTCTAAATCTTCCTTTTTCATTGCATTGGGAAGTTTCCAATCGAAGTGGTACATTAACAATGCAAGTGAAAACTCAACATTGACCAATCCAAATGTGATCCCTGGACACATTCTTCTGCCACTGCCAAATGGAATGAACTCGAAATTATTACCTTTGTAATAATCTACACAATTGTCAATGAACCTTTCAGGATAAAATCTTTCTGGGTCATCCCAGTGATTTGGATCTCTTCCAATGGCCCAAGCATTTACTATGACTTTGCTTTTAAATGGTATATCATACCCATTTATTTCACATGCTTGACCGCACTCCCTTGGCAGCAAAAATGCACCTGGGGGGTGTAATCTCAATGTCTCTTTCACAACATATTTTAAATATTTTAATTTATCCATGTCACTTTCATTGGGTTTTCTTTCTTTATCAAATACCTCTCTTACCTCAGCTTGTAACTTTTCCATTATTCTTGGATTTTTAATCATCTCTGCCATTGCCCATATTATGGTAGAAGCTGATGTCTCACTTCCACCTCCATACATATCCTAAAAAATCAGGAGATCTAGTTAGTTATATTTTTTTAAAAAAATATATGTTAGTTAAATTGATTCGAATAGCATCCACGAGAAAATAAAACCCAAATAATATTAGGGTCATGTTAACCGGTGCCCCGGGGGCACTGATTAAGGAAACTAAAAAAAGAAAGTTTTAAATTAAAAGTAATATTTTTTAGACTTTTAATAAGTTGACTGCACAAGTTTCAATGTGATATTAGCATTCGTCAATGATATTATTGTCTCCGTTCCTTAATGGTCACTTAATTAAATTGTTTAAACATACCAATAAAACAAATGAATTATTTGTTATTTACATTGACGAAATTATTTGTCTTTTTTCTATAATATTTATAACTATTTATTATATCACTACACCTATTCTTTCTCTACAATAGAGATTTAAGGGTCCCCTCAAAAAAAAAAAGATTTAAGGGTATTATTGACAAAACAAAAATTAATAGTATAAATTAAACTTTAAAAACAACAGATAAATAGAAACAAATATTTCCTTCAAAAACAAAAGAGAAAAATAAAGTGGTTATGCTTACCAAGATCACAGCCTTGACACTATTATCATTTAAAGAATCCTGCTTCAATAGCACATCTACAAGATCTTCTGTCACTTCTTCACTATGATCTTCATTAGCCCTTGATTTATGAACCAACCTATGTTCATCAATAATGTTTTGCAATATCATGTCGGTTTGTTTGTGTAACTTTTCTAGCTTAGGCTTCAAACCAGATATGTTTTGAAGCCATTTATAAGAAGGGTACAAATCTCCCAAATTAAAACCTCCAGCAGCTCTGGTGGATTCCCATACCAATGATATGAATTTTTTATTTTCCTTGCACTCCTTCCCAAAGGCTACCCTTGAAGTGATTAAAAATATTCTTGAAAACACTTCTTTGGTGAGATTAATTTCTGATCCTTCTTTTGAAGCTATCCATTTTATTAGATTAGTCATCTCTTCGATTCGAATTGGTTGAAAAGATTGAACACGTTTTGAACTTAAAAGTTCTAGTGCACAAATTTTCCTAAGTTGTCTCCAATAATCACCATAAGGTGCAAAAGACACACCAATAGAATTATAACTCATGATCTTTGAAGCTTGGATAGGTGGCCTTGATGCAAAGACAAGATCATGTGTTTTCAACACTTCTTTAGCATATTCTGCTGATGAAACTACAATAGTAGAAACCTCCCCAAGCTTTAGATGCATCAAGGGTCCATATTTTGTTGATAATTCTCTTAGCCTATGATGAGGAAGTGAACCAATGAGGTTGTGTATGTTTCCTATAATAGGTAACTTCAATGGACCTGGGGGTAAATTTGTAGTTGATGAGTTGGATTTCTTGGTCACTATTTTGTTTACTATAAACATGAAAATGAAAAGGGAGAAAATGGAGGTAAGGTATAGGATTTGAATATCCATGTTAGAAGCAGAACAATGGCTTTCAGTTTTTGTGATGAAATTGGTTTTTAACTCTAATATATATAGGTAAAGTATAGGATTTGAATACCCAATTTAGAAGCAGAAAAATGGCTTTCAGTTTTTGTGATGAAATTCGTTTTTAACTCTAATATATATAGAATGTAGAATTTCATAATTTTGTTTTATTCTAGAGAACCTAGCTGCAAAAATTGCGGATTTGAATCCACGACTTTGCATTATTAAATCTATTTTGTTAAAAAAAGTATATATGTTCACAAAGACCAAAGACCATGTATATAGTATATAGATAATACTAGGTTGATATCAAATATAAGTAAAAAACTCTATCTATCATGATCAAAATACATATACTTTTTAAATTTGAATGAAATATATAGATACCTTTACTTATATTTGACCAGAGAGAACAGTAGCTAAGGGAGGCTATACTAGAGAAGGCTTTTTACAATATGATGGCACTAACATATGAGGATACAAGAGAATTCAATGTTATGAAAAATCTCAAGTATACTCTTGCTTTCAAAAACTTCGAGACGTACATAAACATACAATTTCAAAAGGAAATTAAAACTATTCAGCGTGACAATGGTCCTGAATATGCGAATAATAATTTTTGAAAAATATGTGAAACCAATGAAATTCATTTTCGTTTGTCTTGCCCTTATACATCTTCTCAAAATGGCAAATCGGAACGAAAAATACGTTCCATTAACAATATTATTCGAACTTTATTAGTTCATGCATCATTACCCTCATCCTTTTGGCATCATGTTCTAGAAATGACAACCTATCTTTTGATCATTTTACCTAGCAAAACCATCAATTTTGAGTCACCCTTTAAAATGTTGTATCTAAAAGACCCATCTTATTCCCATTTACATGTTTTTGGATGTTTTTGTTACCCCCTCTTTCCTTCAACTACAATACATAAACTTCAACCTCGCTCTACACCATGCGTTTTTCTTGGGTACCCGTCAAATCATAGAGGTTACAAATGTCTTGAATTATCTTCAAACAAAATTATCATTTGTCGCCATGTCATATTTGATGAAACGTCTTTTCCTTATGCAAAGATACACACCCCTAAACCCACAACAAACACATTCCTAGACGATGATTTATCACCTCTTGACTTAAACTCAATCCGACCCAAATCAAAGCCCACCGGCTCATCAATACACTGGCCCCCTCACCAACTTCGGACCAACAAAACACTCCACCAATCGTAATTCATCATATCGGCCACCCCCTTCTCCTACAACATGGTCAAACCCACAAATTTGTGCCACACCTCCTTCCCACGCCTCAGATACACCATCACACTCTCAACCAACAAACAAACCATCACCACCTTCTCCCATTTTCCAACCAGTTACCAAAATATTGTGGCCTACACACCCATGTCACCAAATCTCCTCCACCTAGAAGCCCAGTGTCTGCACTTAAAGATCCAAATTAGAAAATGGTCATGGATGATGAATATAATGCTCTAATTAAGAATAAGACGTGAGATTTAGTACCACGATGTTAATGCAATTAGATCTGTGTGGATTTTTAGACATAAAGAAAAATCTGACAGTTCTTTTGAGAGACCTAAAGCTCAACTTGTAGGTGATGGTGCAAGTCAACAGGTTGACATTGATTGTGGAGAAACATTTAGTCCAGTTGTTAAACCAGCAACAATTCAGACTGTCCTTGGCAAATTCATCAATTGGATGTCAAGAATGCCTTTCTACATGGCGAGCTCAAAGAAACAATTTACATGCATCAACTGTTAGGCTTTAGGGACCCAACAAATCCTCATCATGTGTGCCTTCTCCGTAAATCTTTATATGGTATAAAACAAGCTCCTCGAGCTTGGTATAAACGCTTTGCTGATTATGTTTCCTCAATTGGTTTCTCTCAAAGCAACTGTGACCACTCTCTCTTTATCTACAAGAAAGGCACTCATATAGCTTACCTCCTTTTATATGTGGATGATATTATCCTCACTACTTCATCTGATGTTCTGAGAAAATCTATCATTTCGCTACTAAGTTTAGAATTTGCTATGAAATATTTGGGACCCCTACACTTCTTCTTGGGTATTGCAGTCATTCCCCATCCTAAAGGTCTATTTCTCTCACAAAAGAAGTACGCAGAAGAAATTTTTGTTCGTGTTGGCATGTCATCTTGCAAACCCTTCCTCACACCGATTGATAGAAAAGTGAAACTGAGTGCAACTGATAGCTCTCCATTTGAAGATCCATCTCTCTATCGCAGCCTTGCAGGGGCACTTCAATATCTCACTTTCACTCAACCAGACATTTCTTATGTAGTACAACAAATATGTCTCTTCATGCACAATCCCATGGAAGCTCACATGCACGCTCTCAGACGTATTTTTCGCTACATTCAAGGCACCAACCAGTATGGTTTGCATCTTTATCCCTCGTGTACTTCCTCCTTAATCTCTTATACAAATGCCGACTGGGTCGGGTACCCCGACACCAGACGTTCCACCTCTAGTTATTGTGTGTTCCTTGAGAATAACCTACTCTCTTGGTCGTCCAAAAGCCAACTCACATTATCTCGCTCTAGTGTTGAAACTGAATACCGCGGAGTCGCCAATGTGGCTTCTGAATCATGTTGGTTACATAATCTCCTTCTTGAGTTACACTGTCCTATTCACAAAGCCACCATAGTTTACTGTGACAATGTCAGTGCCATCTATCTCTTAGGTAAACCAGTTCAACACCAACGAACAAAACATATTGAGATGGAAATTTATTTTGTTCATCAAAACGTAGCTCGAAGTGTCCGCGTTCTTCATGTTCCCCCACGATATCAAATTGCATATATTTTTACCAAAGGTCTCCCCCTAATATTGTTTCAAGATTTCAGAGATAGCCTCAACGTCCGTCAACCTCTCGCTTCAACTACGGGGGAGTATTACAATATATATATATATATATATATATATATATATATATATATATATATATATATATTCATAATTGACTTGTAAATATTGATTAGCCATTCATTAGCCATGAATTATATTCATTATTAATTATTTAGTTTCCAAAATAGGATTGACAATAGCTGTATATATTTCACAATTCATATCAATGGAAATCTGGGAGTTATATTCTAGCATGGTATCAGAGCCTATCCTAGATCTCTCGTTGGGCTTCTTGCATCGTCCACGATTTAGGCCCATTGGGCCGTGCTGAAGCATGAGGGGGAATTCCGCCTTTATTGTGGTCCGCTCATAGTCGCCTAAATTGCGGCCTTTGGTTTGCCTTTATTGCAGCCTCCAACACCTTCATTGTGTTGACTTTGAGGGAGTGGATTTAGTCCCACATCATATAGATATGACTCTTGAGAAGAGTTTATAAAGAGGAGGAACTTCTCACCTTATAAGCTGGTTTTGTAAGGATTAATTAGGCCTCAAATTTCAACAGAAATAAAATTACAAATTACCTTGGAATGGGAAAGGATTAAGATTTGAATCCCCTCCTTTTTAATAACAAATTCTCTATCCATGCAATTCAGTTTTATATAGATAAGTTGAAATTAGCAAAATATGTTTACATTAATTTCAAGGCTCAAAATCTATTTTTTCAAAAAAGAACCCCAATAATCCCAGTGTTATCTCGTTTGGCGAGCAAGTCCTATCACCATGAGAGATTTGATAGAATCATACGCCTGTTTTCCAAAACATTGGCTCACAAGCTGATCCCGTCACCAGTAAAGATTTTTCAAAATTGCATATCCTCAATTGCATTTGCTCAGCAGAGCCAAATTGCTTCACCAAGCGAGATGAATAAGAACTTGACCACTTAGGGGGGTGTATTGAATTAAGATTCTAAGAGATTTTAAAAGACTTTTTTATCATAAAAAAGTCTTGTGGTATTCAATCAAGACTCTGTGCAACTTAAAAAAAGTCTTCTGGTATTCAATCAAGACTCTTTGTCATTTAAAAAAAGTCTTGTGGTATTCAATCAAGACTCTTTATCACTTAAAAAAAGTCTTGTGGTATTCATAATCATGCAAATTTCAAAGGATTGTTTAATAAATTGGATTTTGATGGATTTGGTGGGATTTTCTAGTGAAATTTTAGCATGAAAAAGTCTTTCATGAAAACATGAGATTTCTTAGGATTGTTTTTTCTTTAAAGAATTTCCTCTCTCTCTCCTCCCTTCTCTCTCTCCCTCTCTCTCACACTTTCTCTCTTCCCCTCTCTCTTTTCCCTCCCTATCTCTCTCTCTCTCTCTCTCTCTCTCTCTCTCTCTCTCTCTCTCTCTCTCTCTCTCTCCTCCTCTCTCTCTCTCTCTCTCCTCTCTCTCTCTCTCCCTCTCTCTCTCTATCTCTCCTCTCTCTTTCCTCTCTCTTCTTCTCTCTATCAACCTCCCTTCTCCCATCTCTCTCTCAGTCTCTCCTCTTCTCTCCTCTCTCTCTCTCTCTCTCTACTCTCTCTCTTTCTCTCTCTCTCTCTCTCTCTCTCTTTCTCTCTCTCTTTTCCCTCCCTCCTATCTCTCTCTCTTCCTCTCCCTCTCTCTCTTTATCTCTCTCTCTCTCTCTCTCTCTCCTCTCTCTATCTCCCTCATAAAAAAATAAAGTAAAATAAATAAAAGAGTGTGTATTGAAAATATTGTGAAAGATAGTGTGTTATGATCATTTTTTTCAATGAGTCTTTAAAAATTCATAAAATCTTTTGAAATCTTTTGAAATCCATAAAATCATTTGAAATCCTTTAAAATCTTATGAGTTAAATCCATTGAAATCCAAATTGTAAATCTCAATAGTATTTTAAAATCATCAAAGTCATTAAAATCCTGCAAAGTCTTTTAAAATCCTTAAGAATTTTTTAAACAAAAATTGTCCTTTAAAATCTTAATCCAATACACCCCCTTAGTAACTTTTGTAGTTAAATTACACTTCTCATGATGTTTAGCTTAACAAAAGAAATTAAAAGCAAACATACCTAATTGACTAAAGAATTCCAAACCAATAATTTATTCAAATTGACTCTTAATCTAACACAATAAGAGAATTACACAAAATAAACACCCTAAAACTCTAAATCTAACAGAATATGTATATGATAAAAAGTTATCAAATAATTTTAAATTTATTTTCCTATGTTGTGAATTCGGACTCAAAACTCACACCAATGAAAACGATGATGCGTGGAGCAAAGGAAAGTAGTATCAATTATCAAAGTTAACCACAAGCAACAACAACAATAACAAACCTAGATTTAATCTAGGAATTAAGTGAAAAACACAAAACCACAAGCAAAAGATATAAAGAGAAGAGAAACAAACACACCAAGAAATGTTTACCCAGTTCGGTCCAACTTGATCTACTCTGGGGAGAGATTGATCTCTCCAATCCACTATCAATGAGTTCTTACAAAGATATACAAAAAGGTTACAAGAAATTAGCTTTGAGAAGCTCACAAAGAATAATCCCTAATTTCTACCCTTTTCCAAATCTCACAAATGAACAAGACATTCAATGATTTTAACTCACCCAAGGTGTTACTAATGCTGCCCAACCCAAGAGAACCTCTCAAGATAACTCTAATCAAAGACCCTAAAGGTGTCACCTTTGATTTCCCAAGTTTTTCTCTCTTGAAGCTCTACCCAAAAATGAACTAAAAACCCTTAAAAAGGGCCCTGTAAATGTTAAAATCGTGTCACGATCGTAACGTACGACCCAAGGTACGAACCTTATCCACAAAATCGTGTCATGATTTTCCAAATCATGTAGCGATTCGCCTTCCAGGGACACTCTCACTTTCTGCCTCCAAAATCGTGTTACGATTATAAAATCGTGTCATGATTCTTCTCAATTCCAAAAATCAATTTTGAGTCATTCTACAACATCCTACATACCCCGAATTTTTCCCGAGAGATTATTTTTTTAACCGGATATCTTCTACGTACAATGGCAGACATTAATCTCTCGAGTCGGATATGATCGTAATAAATGGCAAAGTTCTCCCTCGAGAGGCTTAACATTGTTGTATTTTCAGGTATCAATTTAAATCCATAACTTTGGTTAAGCTGAAAGATAATATTATTTACCATATTAAGTGTTGTTGAGGCTGCCAAAAAAAGTTGTCATCAATATGAATTTTTGTTTAGTTTCGTAAATAATTAAAACAAAATAAATGAAAACTTGACCCCGCAGCTTCGATTGCAATTTTCTTTTAATTAATGAAACCCAAAGCCGCCATATCTCTCTCTTTCCTCTCTCAATCTCTATACTAATTTGTTTCATTTTCAAATAAGTGTGTGTGTGTTTATATATATATATATATATATCTACGGAGGTGATCTAGAAGACTGTTAAAATATTAATCATTTTGAAGACATTATTGGATAACTACTGCAGAATTATTGATTCCATGAATTATTGTCTTTTGAATTATGTAACCCCCATTATTGGCCACTTGTCGGCCATGTTACTTTTATTTTTTTTTTAAAGTGGCATTTACTTTTGTCTGCCACCTACTTTGTTTTATTTTAACTTTTACTATTTTCTTTTTAGTGGCATTATATATTGTCTGCCACTTATGTCTGCCACTTGTAAATAGTCTTTAAGTGTTTTGTATTTTCATTTGAAATCCGTGTCTTCCTCCCATCTATATAAGGGATTGTAAATTAGTGTGGAAGACATTCCCATCTCTGATGCCGGGAGTTCTTCAGAAAACAATAATGAAGATGACTGCTACGGAGTTGATATATATATATATATATATATAGGGTCAGGATCAAATGAGACCATGATGTCAAAATTAGTTTGACACCAAATTTCATCCATTCATTTCATTTAATCCAAAGGCTTAAATATATCACCAAAGTAATTAACATACACCAAATACTCTCTATCACCTAATTAAGAAACATCTATGTCATCATTAATTCATAATCAAACAATCCCTTTTTATTTTCGGTAGATTCAAACCCTTTTTATTTCCTCCTAAATTATTTCTTTCGGCCATAAGCACAAACACAAACTTTTTAATTTTTATACAATTATGATAAAGCATAATTCGGTTAAACGTAGGACACAATGAGTCCTCTAAAAAATAAGACACTATGAGTGACAAAATAATCTAACTAACATGAACAATTCAAGAATCATTTGGGTGGTTTGATGGTATCTGCTATTGATAATTTAGCCGAGCTTGTTGGCTTTTTTTAATACAATTTATTTAATTATTAAAAAAGTATGAGTATTAAATAAAGGCAAAGAATATCATTGATGGTGATGATGACTCAAACAACTAAGTATGAGTATTTCAAAAAAAAATCTATAAGTATGAGTTTTATCATTCATTTTATAAAAAAAATTAGAAAAAAGTTTGAGTATGTGCTCCCTAAAAAAAATTTGAGTATGTGTTGATGGCAGAAATAAATAAATCTAAGGAAATAAAAATGGATGTTTGATTATGAATTAATGATGATAGATATGTTTCTTAATTAGGTGATAGAGAGTATTTGGTGTATGTTAATTAATTTGGTGATAGATTTAAGCCTTTAGATTAAATGAAATGAATGGATGAGATTTGAGGTCAAACTAATTTTAACACCATGGTGTCATTTGATCCTGACCCATATATATATATATATATATATATATATATATATATATATATATAGTCATGATCTGTTAACACCAGGTGTAAGTCTTGAAACTTACGCCAAATCTCAACCATTATTATTAGTTGATCTAACGGTTCATATTATGTCAATAATAAATGGAAATAAATCACATGATGATTAGAAAAGGAAATTATCTCTTTGAGATATTGCTTGATTCACCTTTAATTATTTTTTCCTCTCATAATATGAAACTATAATTCTTTGTGCTATTGTCATGTCATTTACATCTGCAATTGCAAGTTTTTTCTGCCATGTTAGTTTGTTAAAAATAGTTTCATTCTTTGAGCAAAAAAAAAAAAACAAGGGGACAACAAAGGGACCATTGTTTTATTTTATTTTTTTGGGAAAAGGGGACCATTTTTCATCAATTAAAATAAAAAAGAATGTTTATCTTTAATCTTTGTTAACAAAAAAAAATTTGTTAAAAAAAATTTCGACACGCAATTTTAGTCCCTATTAAATTAAATTATGCTTAGACTTTTAAATTTTTGAATGATTTTTTACATATTTATTTAGAACACTATACAAAGTTCCTCCGCAAAAAAAAATTAACTCAAAATTTGATTTTTAGGTCCAAATTTTTTTTTTGAAGGAAGGTCTAAATTTTTATTATTTTAATCTTGAAATTTTAATGTTTATAAAAATTCATATTAATTCATTACATGTTAAAAAATATTATTTTTTTTATAAAAGAGTTTCTTATAATGATCTTAACTTGTCTGTAAAAAATTATTCAAAAATTTAAAAGTTTAAGAATAATTGAACAAATTTTATTTTAATAGGGACTAAAAGTGTGTGCCAGATTTTTTTATAGAGACCAAAACATATCACTTTTTTATATGATGACTAAAAACAATATTTCTAGGGACTAAAATTTTATTTAATTCTTTAAATGATAACATTTTAGTGGGTCACATTATCTATAGATCACAACCATTTTAAAGCTTTCATGAGTGGTTTATATTCTTTTTGCAAAAAAAGAAACTTTCATGTGTTGTTTATATTCATTTTGCAATATTATATATATATATATATATATATATATATATATATATATATATATATATATATATATATATATATATATATATATCTCAAGTCTCCTATGGTAGGTGACCTATTCAGGTCTCCCACAAGAGACGGGGCCTTGACTAAAAACAAAGTTCAATTTTTTGACACAATCGTATTGTTTTCACTGAGAATAAGTCTCATTTTTTTTAATTTGCAGGTCAGCCACACAAAAAAATATTTGTGTCATGTTTTAATAAGAGAGAGTAAGAAAATAATTAAGTGCAAATCAAGCAATATCTCTCTGAGATAGTTTCCTTTTCTAGTCATTATGCGATTTCTTTCCCTTTATTATTGACATATTATGAGTCGTTAGATCAATCACTTACAACGGTTGAGAGATTTGGTGTAAGTCTTTTAAACTTACACCTGGTGTCAATGGATCCTGACTCATATATATATATATATATATATATATATTCTTTTTGATCAAGTAATCTAGTAGATAAAAATTTACTTCACACCAAATATATCTAATACAATTGCTATTATATAATTATTGGAATATCAATTCCAACGTAGAAAGCTATAGCTTCAAGATTTATATTTCTTAAAAAAAAAAAAAAAAACTTCAAGATTTATAGTATAACAAAAAACTAAAGATGCTATTGTTCCGTTTTAGACAGTCAAGCGAAGATGCGATTTTAAGTTTTGTCTTTAATATTTTTTTTTAGCAAGTTGAGATTTGTCTTTAACTTTTTCTTACAAGAGCACGTTGTTAATCATGTAATTTAATTAGCTTACCTGTTCCTAATAAAAAAATTAGCTTATTTATTCAAGTATTAAAAAATGCTGATGAGTGTTAGGTTAAGTAATCTATTTTATTTAAAAATAAATACCCCTTTTTCTGAGACTGAATATAAGAATATATTTTAGAATATCCTTTTTTTTCTTTCAAAAGTTTAATACTGTGACTCTCAGTTAAAATTAAAATATCTCACTTTTGTTATTAAAAAAATCTTATTGTAAAAGAATCACTGCTACGCTATGATAATTGTTTTTAATTCTTTGGAGAAGTCATATGTGAAGTGAGACTTCTCAACTTCATATTTTTTCTTAAATAATTAATTTGATTAGGTGGTCCAAAATCATATATATTTATTCTTTTTGTCTTAATTTTTTGAGCAAGTCGAGATTTGTCTTTTCTTTCTTACGAGAACAAGTTGTTCATCGATCATGTGATGTAATTAGCTTATCTGTTCCTAATACAAAAGGTTAGCTTGTGTGTGTTCAAGTATCTAAAAATGCTTATGATTGATAGGTTGATAGCAACCTATGTCTTTTGGGTACTTTGTTGTTTTATTCTTTCTGCATCTATTGTTAAAAAATACCATAATGATATTTGTATACCTTTTGTTTTCTAAATACATATAACACTTTATTTTCTTTTCTATTTTTCTCCTCCTATCACATCATTAATTTAACACATCACTTTTTTGAATTTTTCAACTCACACCTCATGTATTTTTGATTACACCAAAATTTACTTAAAATTTTACAATAATAACAAAATTGCCCTTATATATAAATTTTCTTAAAACCTTTATTTCATTCATTGTTACTCTAAAATTTCACCATCTTTTACCCACAAACAATCATGGATGTTCAATCAATCTCTATAAAAGATTAAAGAGTGAATCAAATCATCTTTCATCCATATTCTATTGCATATAAGTAAGTGAATTTCTTCTTTATATTCAATGATGCTAGAGTTTCTATTTTTTTTCTTGTTGTTCAACGTTGATATGTTATGAACTCTACAACGATTATTTGATGATGCAGCACGCACGCGTTAACGTTAATTAACATTGTTGAGGTTGACTTAAATTCAGTTTAAGTAGGTACATGTAAACTTAATCTACATAACCTACTTAAACTGAATTTACATGTACATACTTAAAATAAGATTACTTAGAATCATTAAACAAGGTTGAAGAGTGTAAAGCAAAATTTAACTATTAGTATGTACATTTAAACTCAGTTTACATGACCTACTTAAACTAAGTTTACATGACCTACTTAAATTGAGTTTAATTAATATTAAATTACAGTACAATCAAGTCTTCTCCATCATTAAACAAGTCCTTTTTTTTCTTCTTTTACGTTTCGTTTCACTCAATTTCAATTATAGTAGAATCAAGTCTTCTCCATAGAAGGGAGAAATCTTGCTTGGAGAAGTATGGTTTTGGAATCGGAAAGAAGGAAGAGGCGTTCTCTGAGTTTTGGAACAAGAAAGAAGGAAGAGACGTTAGTTTTCTGGGTGAATTTGAAAACTAAATTTTATTTTAAGGGTAATTTTGTCATTTTGAGGTGTAACCATAAATACCCGAAGTGTAATTAGAAAAAATCCATTTTATTTTATCTATTATGGTCTATACATCTCTAGAGGCGTCAACCAAACATATACTTAAAATATTTCCCCTCAAAAAAATATACTTAAAATATTAAAAATGATATTTGTACAATTATTTTATGACAACTTTTGTGACAACTTTCTAGCTCATACTCACGTTATGTTTTTACTTTTTCTCTCTATTATTTTGGTTTACGTGTCAATATTTAATTTTTTTTTAAAGTTATGTTTGTGCAAAAAATTATCACATAAATGATTGTTCAAATAACACAAATCTAAAATATTTATTGAAACCGACGTTCAGTCCGTGATGCAGCCATTTTAGTTTGGAATCGTATTGTATTGACCCATCAACCGCTAGTGCTACGTGATTTTGTCATTTCTTGCCTTGATTCTTTTGTTGCTTGTCTAAGTCGATGCATTGTTTCATACTTTACTACATTAGATAATAAAAAATAAAATAAAATAACTATAAAAAAAGAATTTTTTTGGAAGGATATAATAAAAGAATTTGATCACTACTAGTACAATTCAATATATATATATATATATATATATACACACACAGACACACACACTGTCACCTATCCTATAAAATAAAAAAAAATCTTATATTTAATAAATGATAAATTTGTCAAAAAAAAATGATAAATTTGTAAATTTTATATTTTAAAACAAAAAAACATGTTTCATTTTTTTGTTTGCAGAAAAATAAACATGTATCTTTATTATTTGTTGTGTACTAAAGCACTTCATATTGTTTTTATCTTCTTTTCTTCTACAAAAAGACCATGTTTTTTTAATGTAATAAATCAGCACCAAAAAAAGTATAACACCACAAAAAACATAATAAACCATTATAGGGAATTTAAGTTTATATGTTGTGGTCTGCAATCTATGTTGAATACACTCAGGTAATAAAATTGTTCATAAGTCTCGATTTCATCCGGTTTGCCAAAACAAAATATTTTTTTTTTGTTTTTAACAAGATTACCAAAACTTAAGTTAATGTAGAACATAGTGGAGTTGTTAAGCACCAGCAACACATCATAGGATCATACATTGTGCTATTTTTGACAATGATTATACATAGTGGAGTTAAGCACCAAATAAAATAAAATGAAACGACAGCGACAACAGTGCATTTTGTTTTATGGTGAATGAGATTTTATTTTTTTAAGTGGTGAAACAGATTTTTGAAAGGGTTTTTTGTTTTAGGCATCGTTTGACCTGACTTTTTTACAGTCCAAAAACTACTTTAAAACAAAGTTAAAATTAAGGGCTTTAAGAAAAAAATTAAAGTTGTTTGGTTACTTTATTATTTTTTTAGTTTTAAAGCTATTTTTAAGTTAAAAGTTGTTTGACAAAATATTGTACAAATATATAATAAATAAAAAAATGTTAAAATAATTTTTGAAGGGAAAAAATGTTTAAAACATTTTTTTAGTAAGTACTTAATAGATACTGTGTTTGGTCTACCTTCTACTTAAAATTGTAGAGAAGTAGAAAAAAAGTCGGGCCAAACGGTACCTTAATTACTTAAAAGAAAGTTATAAAATTACTATGGTATTTAAAATTGGTTTGAATAGTAGTAAGTTGACGTTCTAGTTAAAAGTAAGTCGGAGTTGGCTTGTTAACTTAGTAATTCAAATTTTTAGATGAAAGTAAGTTAGCAACCCTATATAGGACCGTGAATTGACTTACAACAGAAATAAAATTACAAATTACCTTGGAATGGGAAAGGATTAAGATTTGAATCCCCTCCTTTTTAACTACAAATTATCTATCCATGCAATTCAGTTTTATATAGATAAGTTGAAATTAACAAAATAGGTTTACATTAATTTCAAGGCTCAAAATCTATTTTTCAAACAAGAACCCCAATAATCCCAGAGTTATCTCGTCTGGCGAGGAAGTCCTATCACCATGAGAGATTTGATAGAATCATACGCTTTCACCAAGCGAGACGAATAAGAACTTGACCACTTAGTAACTTTTGTAGTTAAATTACACTTCTCATGATGTTTAGCTTAACAAAAGAAATTAAAAGCAAACATACCTAATTGACTAAAGAACTCCAAACCAATAATTTATCTAAATTGACTCTAAATCTAACACAATAACTAAGAGAATTAGACAAAATAAACACCCTAAAACTCTAAATCTAACATGATATGTATATGATAAAAAGTTATCAAATAATTTTAAATTTATTTTCCTATGTTGTGAATTCGGACTCAAAACTCACACCAATGAAAACGATGATGCGTAGAGCAAAGGAAAGTAGTAACCAATTAACAAAGTTAACCACAAGCAACAACAACAATAACAAACCTAGATTTAATCTAGGAATTAAGTGAAAAGCACAAAACCACAAGCAAAAGATAAAGAGATAAGAGAAACAAACACACCAAGAAATGTTTACCCAGTTCAGTCGAACATGACCTACTCTGGGGGAGAGATTGATCTCTCCAATCCACTATCAATGAGTTCTTACAAAGAGATACAAAAGGGTTACAAGAAATTAGCTTTGAGAAGCTCACAAAGAACAATCCGTAATTTCTACCCTTTTCCAAATCTCACAAATGAACAAGACACTCAATGATTTTAGCTGACCCAAGGTGTTACCAATGTTGCCCAACCCAAGAGAACCTCTCAAGATAACTCTAATCAAAGACCCTAAACCCTAAAGGTGTCACCTTTGATTTCCCAAGTTTCTCTCTCTTGAAGCTCTACCTAAAAATGAACTAAGAACCCTTAAATATTGCCCTGTAACTGTAAAAATCGTGTCACGATTATCACAAATCGTGTTACGATAGTAACGTACGACCCAAGGTACAAACCTTATCCACAAAATTGTGTCACGATTTTCCAAATCGTGTCACGATTTGCCTTTCAGGGACACTCTCACTTTCTGCCTCTAAAATAGTGTTACGATTATAAAATCGTGTCACGATTTTTCTCAATTCCAAAAATCAATTTTGAGTCATTCTACAACATTCTCCACCTTGACTCTCAATTGATGGTGAACCAATTTAACCATCTACCACCATTCTCCTTTTTCTTTTCCCTTGCATCCAACTACGCCAAGTAGCTCCACAAGCATTCACCCTTTGCTTCTTCAACCCTCAGAATGCCTTCCGCTCTCTTGAAGACCCACAAGTCTACACCAAACATTCTTCAACCACGAAACGTCTCCCACTTCATTGAAGATATCCTTGCATCCAATCACCCTTGGTCTTTTTGGTAATCACACAAGCCACACCATACATTCTTCAAACCCCGAAATGCCTTCCGTCCTCATGAAGAATTCCCTTGTTCACACCTAGAGCATAGCACCCAAGGTCTCCATAGTTGTACCATTTCCGGTGTCATCAACTCCACCTCAAGTTAAGCTTTCTCTACCAACTTCCAAATGCACACTTCCACTATGCCTTTAACCTTGCAAACTCCACCTCAAAGGTTGATCACGAGTATTCTTCACACCGCCTCTCCAGGCTGACCTTGAGTATTCTTCCCACCACCTCTCCAGGATGATTTTGAGTGTTTAAATTCTCTCCAGACGATCACCGCTTTACAAGGCATCACTACCAAGGTGCGAAACATCACCTTCTTCATCCTCCCAACAACTCGCCACCAAAGCACCCGCATCCTCATAATCCTCGGAGACAACTTGCGTGGAGTCATCATTGTCCTCCACACAATCCCTCTTGAAGTGACCCATCTTGTGACACTTAAAACACTTATACTTTGACTTTCTTTGAGCTTCCTTGGCTACCTCTACCTCCACCATTCCCACTTGAAACACTTAGGCCTTCACTGTTTTCATCCGCTCTCAAGTCCTTCGACTTGGTCAACTCCTTGGTTCTTAAAGCCACTTGGACTTCTTCCAAGGTGACGGTGCCTTCTTTGCCATAGAGCATGGTATCCTAGAAGGATTCAAATGATCTCGGTAGAGCACACAACAAGAGTATAGCTTTGTCTTCATCCTCAAGATGCACCTCAATGTTCTCCAAATCATCAAGGATTTTATTGAACTCCGTTAGTTGCTCCATTACGGTCTTTGACTCCACCATCTTAAATGAGTAGAGTTGTTGCTTAAGAAATTACCTATGAGCCAAAGACTTTGTCATATACAAAGACTTCAACTTTGACAACATCGATGCCGTGGTTGGTTCCTTTGCGACATCCCTCAAAACTTTGTCCCCGAGGCACAAGACAATGGCACTCCTAGCCTTGTCCACCATCTCGGTCTTCTCCACTTGTGACATGGTGACCGGTAACACACCTTCACCCTTCAACGCTTTCTCACACTTTTGTTGTATCAACACCGCTTCACCTTCCATAACCCAAAGTTGTTACTTTCGGTGAACTTCTCAATATCCCACTTTGAACCCATGGTACTCACTTAACCAATTCACTCCGTTGCCCCACGGTGGGCGCCAATTGTTGTGAATTCAGACTCAAAACTCACACCAATGAAAACAATGATGCGTGGAGCAAAGGAAAGTAGTAACCAATTATCAAAGTTAACCACAAGCAACAACAACAATAACAAACCTAGATTTAATCTAGGAATTAAGTGAAAAGCACAAAACCACAAGCAAAAGATAAAGAGATAAGAGAAACAAACACACCAAGAAATGTTTACCCAGTTCGGTCCAACTTGACCTACTCTGGTGGAGAGATTGATCTCTCCAATCCACTATCAATGAGTTCTTACAAAGAGATACAAGGGTTATAAGAAATTAGCTTTGAGAAGCTCACAAAGAACAATCCCTAGTTTATACCCTTTTCCAAATCTCACAAATGAACAAGACACTCAATGATTTTAACTCACCCAAGGTGTTACCATTGTTGCCCAACCCAAGAGAACCTCTCAAGATAACTCTAATCAAAGACCCTAAACCCTAAAGGTGTCACCTTTGATTTCCCAAGTTTCTCTCTCTTGAAGCTCTACCCAAAAATGAACTAAGAACCCTTAAATAGTATTATGTAACTGTCAAAATCGTGTCACGATCGTAACGTACGACCCAAGGTACGAACCATATCCAGAAAATCGTGTCACGATTTTCCAAATCCTGTCACGATTTGCCTTCCAGGGACTCACGATTTTCCAAATCCTGTCACGATTTGCCTTCAAGGGACACTCTCACTTTCTGCCTCCAAAATCGTGTTACGATTATAAAATCGTGTCATGATTCTTCTCAATTCCAAATATCAATTTTGAGTCATTCTACAACATCCTACATACCCCGAACTTTTCCCGAGAGATTATTTTTTTAACCGGATATCTTCTACATACAACTGCAGACATTAATCTCTCAAGTCGGATAGGATCATAATAAATGGCAAAGTTCTCCCTCGAGAGGCTTAACACTGTTGTATTTTCAGGTATCAATTTAAATCCATAACTTTGGTTAAGTTGAAAGATAATATTATTTACCATATTAAGGCATCGTTTGACCTGACTTTTTTACAGTCCAAAAGCTAGTTTAAAACAAAATTAAAATTAAGGACTTTAAGAAAGAAGTTAAAGTTGTTTGGTTACTTTATTATATTTTTAGTTTTAAAGCTATTTTTAAGTTAAAAGTTGTTTGGCAAAATATTGTACAAATATATAATAAATAAATAAATGTTAAAATATTTTTTGAAGGGAAAAAAATGTTTAAAATATTTTTTAGTAAGTATTTAATAGATATTGTGTTTGACCTACCTTCTCTTTAGAATGGTAGAGAAGTAGAAAAAAAGTCGGGTCAAACGGTACCTAAGTGTTGTTGAGGATGCCAAAAAAAGTTGTCATCAATATGAATTTTTGTTTGGTTTTGTAAATAATTAAAACAAAATAAATGAAAACTTGACCCGCAGCTTCGATTGCGATTTTCTTTCAAATAATATATATATATATATATATATATATATATATATATATATAGACACACACATACACTTCCTCTGTTTCTTAATCTTGTGAGTAAAACACAGTACACTAAAACGACTAATAGTTTGTGGAATGTCTCGTTGAACATAAGTGGACCTCCGCACACATTTCTTAATAGTGCACAACACAAGAATACATTTACCAAAATAAAGACGTAAATGTCATAAAATGATTTTACATTGATATTTTTGGTGGCTATGACTATGAGTGAGATTTCAAGAATTAGGAATAATCTATCCTAGTGGTTTTTAGCATGTATTAATTGTTTAATGAAGCAAGGTTTGAATAATCCAGTCGATGACGGTATATGATGTTTCACACTTTCACCCAAACAAGTGACGATTTATTCAAAACAGAATATTAATACAAAATCCGGTAATTGGTGTGATACTATTTTATAGTTGACCTTAATCTATCTATCAATCAATCAATGTTACATACAATTACAAATAATTATACATTGATTGATTGCAATTCAAACTCAAGTAATTCTAGAACATCTACATCAGCACAATGCAATGTGCTATATAGTTAAAATAATTGTAAGAATGGTCACCAAACAATCTGAGATCTTAGAAAATGCTATATAGTTAAAATTGAAGTTGCTTCTAGTGTTAGGTTTGTGTTTTGATGATGTTTATTAGCTAGATTCTCTTGATGATGTTTGATAGTATTAGTTAATGCCTAGAACGTGTTAAAGCATCTAGTAATCCTTGTCTCATTATGTCATATGTGTCTTGTGTGTCAAGTTTATCTTTGTGTGGGAAAACCTTTGTTTTTGTGTGGCAAAACCATTTTGCTAGGTCCTTGATTCGATTCAAATTAGTTTAGTTTGAATCGTATCATTTATTTTCTCTGTCCTTATCTTTTGTTGATCATGCAATTTTGATTCGGTTCATGAATCTTTGAATCGTATCACATGTGAATCGAATCACAATGTGTTGATTCATATTGTTTTCTCTGGTCTTGTGTTTGCCTTGTTTGAATTGTATCACAAGGTCTTGATTCGCATCAATCTTCATTTGGGTTGCTTTGATTCGAATCAAATATTGCTTGAATAGTATCATCCTTCATAGCTCCATATTTATCAATTTACACATGTCTGGATTGAATCATACTTACTCTGATTCGATTCATCTCGTTGTTTTTGCCTAAAATTTTGCACTTATATCTCCTTCCTATATATCGCTATACCCATACTCCTTCCAACTCACTGAATCAATTGCAAGTAACATTCTAGAGTCTCCAAACCTCTCTCTCCACCCGTTCTTCAGATTAAACAATTTTTCTAAGATTCCTTGTGGATTTTGAGTCATAGATTGCAAGAGTGCTATAGGGATTGTACATTGGTTTCTTTCAAGGAACTTGGTTGAGGATCAAGGTTTCAAAGGTAAAGAGGGATTTCTTTCCACCTCCAAGGTGAATTGTGGGGGTCTTTCTAACTTTTCAAGTTCAAGGGGATCCAAGCTTCGGACATAGCAAAGAAGAATTCAAGGTGAAAGAATTCCAAGGATTGCATGGGATCTTGAGTTTATAAGACTTAGAGAATCTCCAATTTCAAGGGTTACTTGAAGATTTGTGGTGTTGGGCTGCTTAGGATTAAAGATTAAGGTTATCAAGGGAACTCTTTGTAATCATAACAATTTGTAAACAATTGCCGACAATAGTGGAAGTCCTTGATAGAGGCGTTTTCTACCAAGAAGAGTAGATGCACCCCGAAGCGAGGACGAAAGGGGGAACTACTATAAAATTCTGGTGTTCTTCACTTCCTTATCCTTTTAGACTTTTGCTTTAAAATTTGTATATAAATTTTATGTTTGAAGCTTTATGATTTGATTGTGATTATTTTTCAAACTTAACCTATCTTGATTCATTGAATTAAGATTCTTTTCAAATTCAATTTTATCACAATTAAAATTCAATTAAGTTTCAAATCATTAATTCATATACTTTGTGTTCCTTAGTGTTGGTGTGGTTTATTGCAATTAGGTTTGGTTTGAGTTTGTCTAGTTTTGTGATTTGTATATTTGATTATTGATATTTGATGTGCTTAATAAGATTCAATATTTGAACCTCGCAATTCAACTTTGAATTTTAGTTTTTAATCATTGTCTTAAGAATTTGTTATCGTTGGTGTGCACGAATCAGATAAGTCATAAGTTTTCAATTCGCGCTTTCGCAAACTCTTTTGAAAATAAAAAAAACACTATTCACCCCACACCCCGTGTGAGATTATCCACTATAGTATCCTGCTATTAGAAACTTCTGAATAGCACTATAAGGTCTTGATCACACTAGATCAGTCCACTGTCTTGATCACACCAGATCAATCTGTTACAAATTGTATTATCAACCTCAGCAGGTTTATACAATTCTTTGCTTTCACACAAGAAAGGTTGGAACTTTTCTACTAAAACTATTTATCACCTAAATAGACTTGAGAGCTTGATTACACTTTGTATGATGATTGATTTTGTTTGGATCATGATTACTCAACACATGTTTGAGATTTTACAAAGACAAACTCAAAAGATTATGATCCTAAGATATAATGAGAGATTTTGGAGCTTGCTTGTTTGTTGAAGAGCTTGATTGAGAGAATGATTGTTTAGCCTTCAAAAGTGAATGCTTTGTATTTCAAACTCTTGCTCTTAATCTTCAATGCCTTCCTCTATTATAGGACTTGATGATCCTTGGAGGACAAGCTATAAATGCCTTCCTCATTTTCAAAAGATGCTTGGGGACAAAGGATCAACTTTGTTCATAAAGAACATTCTTGTCACTGCCCAGATCGTTCTCTTAGTTCCAGCCAATCTTGAGGAAAGTAAAGCACACGTTTTTGCCAACTTGTGATGAGTTGTAACCTTCTCTTAGGAAACTTCCTGCCCACTTGTTGCACTTTTGTTGATGTCATCTTGATGATGTCACAATATTTTCTTCATAAATATCACATGTTTGTATTTCATTCTTGTGATGGATATTTTTCTTTAATTCTGCCCATTCTTGTCATTCATCAAAAGATCATATTTGTCATTTGCTTTGATGGAGATGCTTATTTATCTTTGTGAACTCAGAATGTTCTTATGAACGTTCTCTCTGAAACAATCTCACAAAACACATTAGTAGATAACAAGATAATAATTGTAATATGTTTGTTATCCTTGAAACATCAAGTGAGGATGTTCTCTTCACTTTGTATGACCAAAATGTTCTTTGTAAGAACATGAGAAACCTTTGTCAAGGTCAAAATTTCTTTGATTGATTTCTAATTCTCCCAAATCATATCTTGAATAATGAGGAAGATTCTTGGATCATCCTAAATCTTTTATGATAGAATCTTCGTCCATATGATCATGACTTTTCTTCCTTGATAATTCTCCAATTAATGAATGACTTACTGAATAATTCATTCATGAATTGGTTTCTCTTCGGAGTTGATTCTAATCATTTTGATGAAGTAATGAGAATAATTTCGAGTGTAATACTCATCTTCATCATGAGAACATTATTTTCATCAAATTTGATAATGTTCTCTTCTATATGAGAAGACAATATCTTCTTGGTCAATTAACCTTGAATTATTTTGTTGATGATGCAATTCTTCTCATATCCCTCTCAGTGATTCCACCCATTGTTTATTGTCCATTGAGTATGTTTGAGATGTTTTAGTTTAGGCATGCTTGTAGTCATGAAGGTACAATCAATCATTCTCTTGAATGAAATTTTTGTGTCTTTTCCTTAAACTCTTTTAGAAACTATTTGAGGAGTGATCTTGTGTACCTTTCAAATATTAACCCTTTATTCCTCGAATCTTTAAGGCTTTGTTTGAAAACCATGTGGTGACGAGGATGAGTCAATTAATCATAAGATTTATCTCTTATTGAATCTTCAATCAACACTCTTTTGATTCAAACAATATTCTTTCTATATCTTCTTTGAGCTTGTGATACTACTTTTTTGGTATTCTTCCATTGAGTATATATATGCACTTGTAAGAGACTTCTTTATTGTCTTCTTCTGTGAAAAGACTTAAGTGCAAACATCTGTAGATCACTATTCATAAAACTTAGTGTTTATTCCATAAGGTTTGTTATCATTAAAACTTTCATCAAAAAGATTTTGTTTCAACATTGTTGTTATCCGCATAAATCCTACACTTATTGACCAACACAAAAAAATTAGCGGATCTCTTGATAACCAATAAACTGCTTGATCTCCGAATGTAACCCATTCTCAAACTTTAAGCACTTAGAAACTTCCGCCCCCACTGCATTGTAATGAGGACAGAACCTGGACAGCTCTTCGAACTTTTCCGCATAATCCGCCACCGACATACTTCCTTGTTTCAGCTCAAGGAACTAAAACTAAATCTCCTTCTTGTTACAAACATCAGCAGGAAAATACTTTCCCAAAAACTCTTCTTTAAAACCTTCCCAAGTAATTGCAGTACCTGTAGCCTCAAGCCTTTGACGAGTGTTTTCCCACCAGTTCACAACCTCTTCTGTCAGCATGTGTGTTGCTAGCCTGACCCTCTGTTCATTAGTACTCGCCATCGCCTTGAAGATCCTCTCAATCCCTTGCAACAAAACTTGTGCGCCATCAGGACCATATCTCCCATTGAAGGTAGGCGGGTTGTTCCTCATGAAATTGTTCAGTCGAAGTTCATCAGCTCCTCCTTGTTGATTCTGTTGCCCTTGGATGGCAGCATTAGCTTGTGCCAAAGTTTGTGCCATTGTTGTCATAGCATTAGCAATTGCCTGGTCATTTCTTCCAGCAATTTCTTATCTTCATCGTCAAAATCAGGCAATGAATTAGAAGTTACGCATCTACAATGCCTTACACACCTGTCGCCTACTAGGGCAAAACATCGTTAAAAATCCTAGGCCGGATGGACCCGACCTGCTCTGATACCAACTATGTAACACCCTAATTCCAGACGATAATTTATTTAATAACAAGAATATATTTAATAAAAAGGATGTTACAAACTTAACATTACGTCACTTAATAACGAAATTTTTAAGTCATACTTCAGCAGGGGAAAATAATTCACTTGCCTCATTAATAAAAATTATTCGTGTCATCAACATCATAAATTGAAATAGCAACAGTTTCCAAGATTCAAACTCAAAGAAAAATAATCTCAACGTTAACCCCAACCTTGGTCTTACTAAGTCAGAGCTCGTATCGACTACATGCTTATTCAACAACTAAATAAAGGAAATAAGACAGAAAACACTTCCATCGCCACCTCCTAAGCCATCCCACAACTAATCTTCCTCAACCTGAGTGTTTGTACCCCAAGAGTACAGTTACCACAAAAAAACACAACAACAATAAAGGGGTGAGAATGCCAGTCATACATATTATTAGGAAAATCACGTATAACATTAAATAACAATAATATTACATCATCATAAGATACATCATTAGATATTTCTCCTCAATATCTAATACAATCATCATCACACATCATTTTACAAAATATACACTAAATTCAAACATTGTCATTTATATGTAGATGGACTTCATCATAAGACCTATATGAATGTGGTACCACACCTACTCGTCATCATTTATTGTATGCCAAAGATGTGTTACTGAATATACATTCGTCTTCATTTCATCTTCGTTCCGTCTTCATTTTCCTAGATTCAACTCTATATGCATGCATGGAGATAGACTCATCAAGTAATACACATATCATCATCATTCTCATCGTCATTATAGAGTAGACATAATCGTTCTCATAATCATCATAAAATAGACATCATCATTTCTCATTGTTTATCCTAAAATAGAATCATCTTTTCTCATCATATATATACACACACACACACACACACACACACACACACACACGACATTACTCCTCATTATTCTTGTATATAGTCATAAAATTCTTCATCATTACCCCATCAAGACGTTTATATCACTACCCTATTCTCTTGATTAATCCACTTCATAAACACGACTCATTTCTACGTCGACATCCCTCTATTTTATTTTGTTTGTTTCTCGTACGGACATGCTCTACCTTCTCTTCTATTCTAAGCTCTTTATGTAATCTATCCTAACCATTAACAAGGACTCATTATTAATTAAGGGTGTAAGATTTCTTCATATACTATCTTACTTTACTTCTCACATCTCTGCTCAGTTCGTCTCTAGCACTTTTAAGCTTCTTCGTGTACTAAATTCGTCGTGGATTTAGAAAACTACTCTTACATCACCTAATTAGACTTCCCTCACTTAATTTTGTTGGTTTGGGACCTTATCATACATCTTCGGGACGCTTTGGAGGCATAAAAATGAGTTTTTCTTTGTCTGAGAAGGGTGCATGATCGTGCCCCTTGGGGGCACGGTCGTGCGCCCCCTAAAACATAAAAACTGTAAATCTAGGCAACAACATCACGCACGGTCGTGCGCCCCTTTGGCACGACCGTGCGTCCCCGACTGACAACAAAAATCATAGTTTCGTTGCAATTTTGCTTTGGGGAACCTTCTCTGTTTCCGTTTTCGAACCTTAACTTGACAATTTCGTCCCCAATTAACACCTTATAAGTACCCTATCATTCAAACACTAATTTTTCATTAACCTACCGGATTATCTACTCTTTTTATGGAAAATTTCTCATTTTAAAAACCCTACACTAATTTCCTTCAATTCTAATGTCTCAACATCATCATTACCTTCGTTCATCATCATTTTCTCGTCACAGTTTAAAACATAACAACAACATCAACTCAAGAATTAAACAACCCCCGTCACAGAATAAGATACCCTAAAGTGAAAAGATTCTCCCCTTACCTCAAATCCTGCGGAAATTCTGATTTTTGGCTTGTCTTCGTCGCAACTAGGGTTTCTCTTTCTCTTCTCTTCTCTTCTATTCTCTCCTTTCTACGTTCAACAAAAAATGACACTTCTAACTTCTAAGGTTTCTATTTATATTTGGGTCAACCACTTGTTATAATCCTTTTCTCCTCTACTCACTGTTATTTTACTTCCCCCCCTCCCCCACTTATTTAAAACTTATATTCTACACCTCCGACTCTATATTATTTTATTTTGATTCCTCACTTCATTTTATTTAAACTCTCAAAATATTTTTTAATCATCATCATAATTCTATTTCCTCGACAACAAAATAACATTCAAGCAAAAAGTAGCATCATCATAATAATAACCAAGACTTTACCTATTAAACCTCATTGAATTAATTAAAATAGAAAATAGGGGTGTTGCATTGATCCGGTAATACATCTGAACAAAAAGGCAACACCGACCAAGTGGCTGACGCTATAAAAGGATCTCGATTTAATTAGGAATTTGTTGGTGAACGAGAAATATGATGCCAACGTCCCGTTCACATCAGATTTAACAAAGAAAAAAAAAGGTACTTAATAGAGCATCATATAACACTCGTTCCAAGGGTGAAACCAAGGGTAGTTGAATGACATCATGTTCCTTTTGGGGAGTTTCTTTACTTTGTTTTATCTTGTCTTTTTTTTTTTCGCTTGATTTTCGCATCTTTTTTTGTTTGTTTAAGGTTTTGCTTTGGCCCCCTCTTGTACATATTTTTTCCTTTGGCCCCTCTCTAAGCTTCACCTTGATGTTTATTCACTCTCTTTGCTCATAAAAAAAACAGTTTCAGTATATGAACATTTTGTGTCAATTAATAGCTTTTCCTTCTTCAACATTTTCATCAATTCTTCACTTTTCATTCTTTCTACAATTTTCTTTCTTAATTTTCATTTTAGGGTGAGTTATGTGGGGATATTATGATGATCAACACAGACCTTCATTTTAGGGGGGAAAAAGATATTTCCATTGTTTATTTGCTAGAGTGTTATATTCTCGAGTACTTAATTGATGGATCAAGTCTTTGGATGAATTAACACATATTGAACAGAAAAATATGCTGTCTCGTTTGGTTTAATTCCTCATGCGGTGTCTCGTGGTAGAGGGTTGAGACATATGGCGTGTGTAGTTATGAGTGATATTTCAACATGAAAAATTTATAATTTTAATCAATATAATATATTCCCTCAAAAAATAAAATTCAATATAATATATAATTTTAATCATTCCTTGCCATCAAACAAAATTTATTTAAATAACTAATACTTGGACCCGCGCGATGCACAAGAAGTTGATTATATCATTGACTAATAAATATGGTAGTTGAACATGAAATGTTATAATAATGGTTTAATTGCATGTTTAGTCTCTTATATTTATTTTAGGTTTCAAGTTGGTCTCTTATGTTCTAAACGTTTCAAGTTGGTCCAAAACTTTTATTTTAGGTTTCATGTTGGTCCCTTTTGTTTTAAATATTTTCAAGTTGGTCCCTTTTGTTTGCAACGTTAGCATAAGTTGGTCCCTTTCAAGTTGACTTTTTACACCTGAAAGTAGGAGTTTCTATTAAAATTTGAGCTCGAATTATGTTCAAATTCAGATTCAAATTGGAATTGCATGGAAAACGATGAGAATACCTCCTAGACACACTGTTTGGAACAACTTGAAACGTTTAAAACAAAAGAAACCAACTTGAAACCTAAAATAAACATAAGGGACCAAACATGCAATTAAGCCTATAATAATTGTTGTTTTGCATGAGTTATTGCTTCCAAAAGACAACAACACAACAACAACAACAACAACAACAACCAAGCATTATTCCACTATGTGGGTCGACTACATGGATCGAAATATGTCATATTGTTCTATCATAAACCATATATTACATACAACTCATTAATCTTTAAATCTTTCCTAATAGTTTCTCTTATAGTTTTTCTAGGTCTTCCTATAGCTCTTATAATATTTTTATCCTCTATTTGGTCTACCCTTCTTACTAGATAATCTAAAGGTCTTCTCTCTACATGTCCAAACCACCTAAGCCTGTTTTCCACAATATTTTATACTATAGGTGCTACCCCAACTATCTCTATAATGTTGTCATTTCTAATCTTATCTCGTCCAGTCTTACCACACTCTGTTCCAAAAAACATCGTTGGTCTGACAACTGTATGTTATTTTTCCGTTCAACTTGAATGGTACTTTTGTATCACATAAAACACTTAAGACTCTTCTCCATTTCAACAATCCAACTTGAATACGATGATTTACATCTGCTTTTATTTTTTCGTCATTTTTTACTATGGACCCAAGATATTTAAACTGTGTAACTTGTATGATATGATATCAAACTTTCATGTCTACTCATTCGAAAGCTATACACTTCTAAGGCTTGTCTCCGAGTCTCCGACATCCCATTCAATTCCTCCTTCGACGCTTCTAAGGCTTATTACATCAAAGAGATTGTTGATAAGAAGTATTTAAAATCTCTTGTTGACTCTATTACAATATAATAGATCCAAAAATATAGATAAATAAAAAAGGGTTAATACCGTTTTTGGTCCCTGTAATATGAGCGAATTCCGGTTTTAGTCCCTGTAAAAAAAAATTTAGATTCTGTCCCTAACATTTCAGATTCTTCCACTATTGGTCCCTCACTTAAACTTGTCAGCAGAATCTGCTGACGTGTCCAGCTGACTGTGTAATTATTATTTTTTATTTTTTTAATTATAATAAAATGCCACTTTGATATTTATATTATAAACCATTTATTTTAAATCAGATTTTCTACCCTGAGTTAATTTGTCTCAGTGTAAACATTAATTTGTCATGTAAGCAACTCTTCAACCTCTCTCTACATCAGAACCAACTTCCACCTCCCTCAACTCTTCTCAATCCAAACTTTTTCCTTGCGATGTAGACATTCATGGTGGTGGTGCGACGAGATCCGACTCCACACCACCTCTTTTGTGCTTCGACGTCAGTTTTGGGGTCGATTTCCTCCGGTGATGGTCGCTTAACCTCCACTGTCGTTCCTCTTCTTCGTCGTCACTGCTAAAGACGTGGTGGAGGTTGTTGGAGCCAGAGTCACTTTTTTGTTAGTTGCTCGTTTCAGATCTAATTTTGATTGGTCTTTTTCGGGTTTCATGATTCCGAGCTATTTCCTTCCAAACTGGTGGTTCTCGTCCTCCTTTCAGGCGTTGATGGCTTCCGCTGTGCTGTTCTTTTCCGTCTTTTAAAGTTTTTGTGAATTTGGGTTGGGTGTGGTGGTGGGTGTGGAGATATGGGTTTTTGTGAATTTGGGTTGAAGGATGGTGGTGTGAATTTGGGTTGAATTTTTGTGAATTTGGGTGGTGGTGTGAATTTCTGTTCATCAGGTTCTTTTCTGTCTTTGGTGGTGGGTGTGGTGGTGGCGACGAGGATGGTGGTTGTGACTGGGGAGGAAGGTGTGGTGGTGATTGATTGATGAGGGAAAGATGACGGATTAAAAAATTATAATGAAAATAATGAAAATAATTATAATTTCAGGTGGATTAAAAAATATTAAAATTACACAGTCATCAAGACACGTCAGCAGATTCTGCTGACATGTTTAAGTGAGGGACCTAAAGTGGAAGAATCTGAAATGACAGAGACATAATCTAAATTATTTTTTTTACAAGGACCAAAACCGGAATTCACTAATATTACAGGGACCAAAAGCGGTATTAACCCAATAAAAAAAGAAATAATCAGTGAATGTAATTACCTCTTAAAGAACAATTTTCAAATTTATGCATGATAGTGAATTTAGGTTCAATTATGTAAAATAGATATAAAATTACAATATTAACCCTACTTATAGCTCCAAAAGATTGGTTAACAGACTTAAGAACTTTTATATATAAGATAAGATAGGTAAAATCATTCTTTCAAAAAAGAATAAAAGGAAAAATATAAGGAAATTTGTAACAACTATTTGCAAAAAATTAGGCAATTAAGAAAAACTAAGAGATAGAAAAAAAAAAAAAAAGAAGTAGGAAGGATATTTGCAATAACTTTTTTGACTCCAAAAAGTTGTCTAAGAGATAAGATATGTGATAATTTTCTAAAAAACAAAATAAAGAAAGAGCAAAAAATTAGGAAGAAAATTTGTAACAAATTTTTTGCCTCCAAAAAATTGTCTAAGAGACTTAAGAACTTTTATGTAGAATTAATTTTCTGTTTGAATGTTGCATGTTAAATATTGAATATTTGTTTGAGGTTTTAGTAGAAGTAATTTTAATCTCATTTTCAACAAATGGATAATAGAGTATTTTCTTTGTAATTTTGGTCGCTACAACTATTTTTAGTTTAACTTCTTATTAAATTTAGTATTATTTAGTTATTTTACTAAAAAATTAGCCCTATCGATATTGTCTGTCCAGATCCGCCCCTGTGCTACCCCAACTACCCTACAATGTTATCATTTCTAATATTGTCCCATCTAGTCTTACCTTACATCCAACACAAATCTCCATCTCCGCACACTTACTTTATTCTTGTGTTGGTTCTTAACAGCCCAGCACTCTATTCCATAAAACATCGCTAGTTTGAAAAATGTTTGATATTTTTTCACTTGAACTTAAACAGTACGTTTGTATCACATAAAACAACTAAGGCTCTTCACCATTTCGACCATCCAACTTGAATACGATGATTTACATCTGCTTTCTTTGTCATTTTGTACTATGAACCCAAGATAGTATGCGATTTTGGCAACTTGGACACGAACGTTGCTTTATTATTTGTCTCATACACCTATGGTTATTGTTTTTTGGCTGAACCTTTGGCTATTTTGTATTGGCATAGATTGCAGGTTTATTTCCTTATGCTGTTGTTTTTTTGTTTCTGTTTTTCTTTTTCCTCTTGGAGGGTTTTGGTCTAGTCTCCCCTCTTGTATATACTTTTCTCTTTTTTTAATAATTTTTTTTGAGCTTGGCAGCATAGGATGGGGGTTCATCGGAGTACCAACCTAGCTGGGATATCGTTGCTTCTCCTTGATGCATGCCCATGCTCCTGGTTTATAAAAAAAAACCTAAGATATTTAAACTGTGTAACTTTTATGCTATGATCTCCAACTTTCACCTCTAAGGTAGAACTACTTCACCTTTTGCTGAAATTACATTAAATATACTATGTCTTGCTTCTACTCAGACGAAAGCCATACACTTCTAAGACTTGTCTCTAAGTATCCAACATCCCATTCAATTCCTCCCTCGACAATCCAATTAAGACTACATCATCTGCAAAACGCATACTTCTCGGTGCTAGCTGTTGGATGTGTTTCTTACGTACATCCAAAACTAATTTAAAAAAAAAAGAGATTAGGGTTGACCCTTGGTCCAATCCTTGTTATGAAAAAATCATTGATAATGTTTCAAAAGACAAATAATAAATCCCCTCGAAGTAATTTAGACTTCATATTATCACATCAGAGAGATTCTTGATAAGAATTATTTAAATTATCTTGCTGACTCCATTACAATATAATAGATCCAAAAATAGAGATAATTAAAAAAAACAAATACATCAACAAATGTATTACCTCTTAAAGAACAATTTTCAAATTTATGCATGATAGTAAATTTAGGTTCAATTAAGAACTTAAGAGACTTAAGAACTTTTATATATAAGATAAGATGAGCTCATTTTTTTAAAAACAAAAAGAAACAAAAAATTAGGAAAAAGATTAGCAAAAAGTTGGTTAAGCGACTTAAGAACTTTTATATATAAGATAAGATATACGATCATTTTCTGAAAAATAGAGAAAGAGAAAAAAAATTAGGAAGGATATTTGCAACAACTTTTTTTGGCTCCAAAAAGTTTTTTTTTTTGTTGAAAAAAAAATTTTTTGCCTCCAAAAAGTTGTCTAAGAGACTTAAGAACTTTTATATATAAGATTAATTTAAATACAAAATAAGGAAAAGAGAAAACAAACCAAAAGATTATGCAGAAAAAAAATGTACCTGGTAGTTTATGAAAGGTGGCACAAATTTAGCAAATATTTGTTCAATTGGTTGGCAAATGGTGGCTATATCATTCAATAATTAAATAATAATTATGAGATGTTAATATTAAAATGTTAAATTTAACCTCAATTTTTGTCTCAAAAAAGTTGCTTAAGAAAACTTAAGAACTTTTATAAATAAGATTTCTCCCCTTCAAAACCATTAACTAAATAGATCTTTAAACAAGACACACTTAAATAAAAGAAGAAAAAGAAAGAAAGAGAGAAAACAAATCTGTCTTATGTGGTTGTGGTTAGTGGGCCAAGCCCACAACACATTAGACAACAAAAGGGAATTCAAATACTACCTTCTAGTATTAGGTGTGTGTGAATAACAACAAAAACAACTCAGGTGGCTGCGTCAAAAACATACACGAGAAAGTGAGAAACAGAACATGCAACGGCAGCAAACAAAGACAAGAAAAATAGAATCAGGTGGATAGGTGTGCAACAAATTTGACCGGTTTAGCCATACATTCAATATGTTGTTCCTATCACTTCTTACTATGTTTCGAAAACTAACATAACTACTAACATCTCTAATTTGTCTATAAGAAAAAAACTTTGACAGTAATTTTGATATATTCTGCTAGTAGTTCTAGTCTTTTATTACGTTGTTTAGATATATCCTTAGTATTTGTATGCCGGCTTAATTTGGGTTTTATTAGAATAAAATTATATATATATATATATATATATATATATATATATATATATATATATATATATATATATATATATATATATATATATATATATATAAGAGCGTTTAGACAGCCGGCTATGGGTGTTATTTACTGGAGTTTAAATTAAATATTACAAAACAAAACAAGATTTAATTTTCACAATTGTGTTTTTGGCAGAATGCATTTGGGGTATGTAAATAATTTTAGATTTAAAATTGTTTGGTGAAAGTGGCTTTCATTGTACTCAATTAAGAATTTGCGTACTATTATCGTGGGACTTGGATCCCCGTGGATTTTAGGATGACAATTTAATCCATCAAATTCATATACATTTAATACATTCATTGATTAATCGATTTAATCCATCCATCAAATCCATATATTTTCATAGAAATACATGTCTATCCAAACCATCCACTTTACCAACCATAACGGGTATCCCTAGTAAGGGTAGGCATATTTAAGTGTGGTGTTGTACACTTGTAGTGACAGGGCATAGCTCAAGGTAGAGCAATAACATAAGTAGTTTTATAAGCAATTTTTTGAGCAAATGAAACCGAAAATCCAACTTGAACCAAATCGTAAAAGTATCACACCAGGTTTGGTTTGGTTTCAAACCGGGCCAAACCGACCTAGTTTAGTTCGGTACTCGGTTTTTTATTTTGAAATCTAAAGAACCGATGAACCAAAACGATGCTAATCACATCCCCTCAATTTACTAATATGATTTAATTTGAAGCATATATAAATTTTTTACACCGCAAGATATTAAACTCTTCTATATATTAGAGTTACAAACAGAGATTCATCACAAAACCATCCAACATGGATCTTCAAATCATATACTTCACGTCCATTTTATCCCTTCTCATGTTTGTGTTTATAGCAAACAAAATACTAACCAAGAAATCTGAGTCATCAGCTCAAAATTTGCCACCAGGTCCATTGAAGCTACCTATCATAGGAAACATACACAACCTTATTGGTTCACTTCCTCATCATAGGCTAAGAGAATTATCAATAAAGTATGGACCATTAATGCATCTAAAGCTTGGAGAAGTTTCTACTATTGTGGTTTCATCAGCAGAATATGCTAAAGAAGTGATGAAAAACCATGATCTTGTCTTTGCATCAAGGCCTCCAATCCAAGCTTCCAAGATCATGAGTTATGATTCTCTTGGTTTAGCTTTTGCACCTTACGGTGATTATTGGAGAAACATTAGAAAAATTTGTACACTTGAGCTATTAAGTTCAAAACGTGTCCAATCTTTTCAACCAATTAGAAGTGAAGAGGTAACTAATCTAATAAAGTGGATAGCTTCAAAAGAAGGATCACAAATCAATTTTACCAAAGAAGTATTTTCAACAATTTCTACAATCACTTCAAGGACAGCCTTTGGGAAAAAGTGCAAGGAAAATCAGAAATTCATATCAATTGTAAGGGATGCTATTAAGATTGCTGGTGGTTTTGATTTGGGAGATTTGTACCCTTCTTGTAAATGGCTTCAAAATATATCTGGATTGAAGCCTAAGCTTGAAAAGTTGCACAAACAAGCTGATTTGATTATGCAAAACATAATTGATGAGCATAGAGAAGTTAATAAATCAAGGGATAATGAAAGCCAGGGTGAAGAAGTGGAGGAAGATCTTGTAGATGTGCTCTTGAAGCAGGAGTGTTTGAATGATAATAGTGTCAAGGCTGTAATCTTGGTAAGCATATTCATATCTTCAACACAAAAACGTAAATTATTATATTATGGAAAATTAATATGTTACTGTTTTGCATTGAAAAAAGGTAAAATTTACACATCTTAATTACTTTATTCACATGTCCAATATTCACATCTTAATTTCTATGTCCAATATTTGTATAATATATATTAGGCAACTCTGATTTTTTCTAATAATTTAATTTGTTTCCACTTTAGACACTTCTCAAACACAACATAGACTCATCAATGATAATAGTGTAGACATGTTCTCATTTTTTTCCTCATAAAAGTAAAAGTAATATAGTAGTATTTTATTTAACCAAATCTCTTGATTTTGAAGGATATGTATGGTGGTGGAAGTGAGACATCAGCTACAACCATAACATGGGCAATGGCGGAGATGATGAAAAATCCCAAAATAATGGAGAAGGTACAAGCTGAGGTAAGAGAGGTATTTGATAAAGAAAGAAACCATAACGAAAGTGACATGGAGAAATTAAAATATTTAAAATATGTTGTGAAAGAGACATTGAGATTACACCCTCCTGCAGCATTTTTGCTTCCAAGAGAATGTGGACAAGCATGTGAGATAAATGGGTATGATATACCTTTTAAAAGCAAAGTGATAGTGAATGCTTGGGCCATTGGAAGAGATCCAAATCATTGGGATGACCCAGAGAGATTTTATCCTGAAAGGTTTATTGAAAGTTGTGTAGACTATAAGGGTAATAACTTTGAGTTCGTTCCATTTGGTGCTGGCAGAAGAATGTGTCCGGGAGTCGCATTTGGTTTGGTCAATGTTGAGTACCCACTTGCATTGTTGATGTATCACTTTGATTGGAAACTTCCCAATGGGACGAAAAACCAAGATTTGGACATGAGTGAAACTTTTGGATCAGCGGTAACTCGAAAAGACGATTTATACCTTATTCCTATCATGTATCATCCTTAGCTTACTCCACCTGTTAAATGTAAGTGAAATCAAGTTCACAAAACCGATTGATTTGCGGAAAACATCGTTGTGGTAATAATCGTAAGACCAAAGAATAGATGGCTTCATGAATTTCATCATATCCCACATATTTAAGGAACCATTGTGCTGGTAGCTTTAGGTGGTCTAATACTTGTAATGTTATCATGGAAGACCTTGTGAAAAACAAGCTTGAATACATTTTATAGATTTTGTTAGCCTTGAGGTTAGGTTTGGCCCTCCTCTTTTGTATTTCAGTTTTTTCCTAATATATTTTTGGTGTTTCCCTAGTCTTTCTAGGCTCACCTTTGCTTAAAAAAGAGTCAATTTCTTAAAACAAAAACACTGATAAAAATTCGTTTGAATGAACGCAATAATACTCTGTGGAGGAGTACTTTCCGATTTGTTATATTTTATAATTCTAAGATCAACCATTTTTTATACCTTTTTTCTTGAATGATCCAAGATTCAATACCATCGTATTCAAGAATCATGTTAATAGCTTTCAAGATGCATCCACACAAACACAAAAAAGCTATCTGAGATCTCATACATCTATCAACCCTTTCCTCTTTTTGTGACCTAGCCTTAACCCGTTCTTTCTCTGCGCTTTTATCCTTCCCTTGTTATCCTACCTGAAGCTAGCAGTTTACCCTTATGCTTCTGGTTAGTGGCCATAGTTTACATAGCTTGATGTGTCTAGAATCAAACCTTTGATTTTCAACTTTGTATGTGTCGTCTCTCTGTCCTCCTCCCGCGTCCTTTTCCTTTGATTTTCGACTTTGTTTTGCTTTTGTTTTCTTTCCTTCCTTTTTTCTGTTCTTTTTTTCTTTGCGTTCCTTGGAAAAACTTCCTGGTTTGTTATGGCCACAAAAACAACATAAAGTTTTACAGAATTCACAGGAAGATTGGTGATCCCATGGAGATCATTCACAGAGGGTATGGTAGCAAGGGTACTCACAGTGCTGACAAGGGAATTGGAACTTCCAGGCTCATAATTCAGATTCCTGTAATGCATGTTCCCATCAGAAATCATCAGTACCAGACAGAACAAGCAACCATAAAGAACAGGCAAGATAAATAATCATCAAGATTATGATTCCAGAAATAATAACAGTCCAAAGCAACATCAAAATACTAATTATGGAAGGGATGGTCCTTTCTTTTACTACATTTAGGAACAAGTTCAAGATTCTGTACAACAGTGTCAACAAGCATTATTAGTAAATTGCTATCCAAAAAAACCATTCCGTTTGGGACTTTGCAAAACTCTTTGGCAGGTATATGGTGTAACCCTTCTGGTTTCAAGATTGTTGAAATAGGAGAAGGAATATACCAAATTTCTATAGAAAAGGAGAAAGACAATTCATAGGATCATCAAAGGCAGCCCTTGGATCATTATGAATTGTTGGTTTCTGGTACATAAATGGGACAAAAATATCAAAATAGAATACCTTCATTTCTCACATGTACCCATTTGGGTCTAGATATGGGGGCTTCTTCTACATTGTAAGTTAGTCAATATGGGAAAGCAAATTGGTGCTCAGCTAGGAGCCGTGGAAGATGCAGCTATCAATGATTATCCTGACAAAGCTAGAATCATCAAAATCAAAGTTCAAATGGAAATTACTAGTCCTATCTTAGCAGGGATGTATATTGGTAATGAAAAAGATGGAATATGCTGGTTAGATTTCAGGTACGAGAACTTGCCAATGTTCTATTTTAATTGTTGGCATATTGGACACAATGAGGACATGTCTAGCAATTGGGGGTTTAAACAAACAACAAATTCATAGGAGGATATTAACCCAAGGGGGGCATGGCTTAGATCAAATGTTTATGGCAAAAGAGTTGTGGATAAGAAAAGAATGAATTTTTGTAGCAATCCCTCCAGGTCTATCAGTGGAGGTCAATTCTGCCCGGTACCAAAGGGTCTCTTAGATATGATGGCGAAGCTATCCCTCAAAAAAACTTGGCACTCAGTTGCTTCACCAAACAATCAGAATCAAAACAACATTCAACAAAGTATCACAACTCAAAAAATGACTTATCAGGGTAGCATGGCTATGACTATGACAGAACATACATCAATGAAGAGGACAAGGAATCTCAAAAGGAAAGAGCATGAAGTAGGAGAGCTAACCTTTTCACAAGAGGCATGCCTTGATATCAGGGCCAACCTAGAGAGATGAAGGTCTTATCTTGGAACCACAGAGGGTTAGGAAACACCTATGCAGTTAGAGCTTTGAAAAGCTCCTCCGGAAGTCCAACCCTGATATTATCTTTCTTATGGAAACTAAGCTAAGTCAATCTGAAACTTGTAATCTTTTTAATGCTTTGAAACCTTTAGCTGCAAACTACTTCTGAGTAAGTTGCACTACGAATAATGGTCATAGGTCTGGTGGTTTGTGCCTTATGTGGAATAATGATGCAATCATTGAGATAGTGGAGCATAATAACATGTTAATTGATTTTTACGTTTCTGTGTGCAACACTAATCAAATCTAGAAGGCCTCTGCTGTCTATGGTTATTCTAAAAGTAACAAGAAACATCTTACGTGTGATATTATTCAAAATTTGGCTGATAACAACAACACTGAAAATTGGTTAATGTTTGGTGACCTTAACCTGATTTTGAATAACCCTGAAAAGCTGGGAGGTAACCCTGCTAGAGATAGTATTTCTAATCTTTTCCTTGAAACTCTCAATAACAGTGGCTTAACCGACCTTGGGTATCAAGGGGATATCTATACTTGGTCTAATAAACAAGCTGACAATCATCATATTAAGGAAAGAAACGATAGGTTCTGTGCTAATGACAATTGGATTAAAAATTATCCTAAGTTTGTTAATCATCACTTATTGCGTTATCCGTCTGATCACAATCCTATTCTTTTAGATTTTTTTTTCTAATACAGATTGCAGGACAAACAACCGCCACAAACCTGTTATTAAAAGGTTTGAACAAGTTTGGGTGAATGAAAAGGATAGCTATGATATTGTTAAACAGGTCTGGAGGGGTCGACATGAGAATTGTCAAACAAAGCTTACTTTAACTCAGAATAAACTTCTTGATTGGGGTAGGGAGAAGTTTGGGGAAATTCCCAGAAAGATCAATATGCTTCAGGAGTAATTAGACAAGCTGAACAAGGATGTCCATGACCAAAATTGAAAAAACAAAATTCTGGAAAAAGAAAAGGAGCTGGATGAGGTTCTTAAGGTAGAGGAGCAATGGTGGGCTCAAAGGGCTAAGATAAATTGGCTAAAAAGTGGAGACAAGAATACCAAAATTTTTCATTTCAAGGCCTCTCAAAGGAAAAGAAGGAATAATATAGAGAGTATTTATGATAATCAACGGACTGTTTGGCATGATAAAGTGAACATTCATGCATGTTTTTTATATTATTTTCAAACTATCTTCCAAACTGAGAATCCTCATAATATTCATGATATTATGCATGTAGTTAAGGATGGAGTTTAAGGATGAGGAGGTTTATCAGGCCACGCATCAGCTCAAAGTGGTGCTGCTCCTGGTCCTGATGGCCTTTCTGCCATGTTCTACGAGAAATATTGGGACATTATAGGACCTGACATCACTGACTTTGTCCTCAAGAAACTTAACAATCAAGAGGATCTTTCTGACATCAATCATACATATATTTGTCTTTGTCATACCTCATTTTTGACCCGGTTTCGATTCGTTTTGCTCGTCTTTTAAGCCGAGATTTTTCGTCGTTTTAGACGAAATTTCGGCAGAGAGGTATTTTAAAATACCTCATTTTTGTTCCAAAGGCGACCGTTTTTTATTTTATTATTAATATTTTTTTTGTGTTATTATTTATTTCTTTTTTTTTATTTTTTTATTAGTATTTTATTTTATTTTTATTATTTTTATTTTTATTTATTATTTTCGTATTTTTTCTTTTTCACTGTTTTTTTTAGTTATTTTTTTAGTATGTTTTTTTGGTCCAAATTTAGTCGAGGGGCATTTTTGTCCAAATTTCATCCAAACCCTAATTTTTTGTACTATAAATAGTACATTAAATGTACTATTCACGCAATCCAAGAAATTAGAGTCAGAGTCAGAGTTAGAACTGTACAATCCGGCCACAACAAACAACCAACACATTCCAGAAACCCTAAATTCCCTTTTTTACAGAAAATCAAAATTAACAACATCACAAACACAATCCACAAATCCGAACCATAATCATCTCAAATCCCCAAACAAACACAATCCAGCAAATCCGAACCATAATCATCTCAAATCCGCAAACAAACACAATCCAGCAAATCAAAAACCGTACCATCTCAAATCCAAAAAACAAGCCACAATCAACTGAAACCGAACCAAAAACCCTAGAACTAGGTAAAATTTCCGAAAAACTTCAAGTTTAGATCTAGGGTTCATGTGAAGGTTTTCTTAAAAAATAAGTGGATTTCCGAAAAGAGGAAGAAAAATGATCCTTAAAATTGTAAAAAAAATTTGAAAAAAAAGGTTTTGTTGCTCCGGCGCGGTGGCGCCGCCCCCCTGGGCCGGCCGGTCACTGCGCCAGAGAAGTTTTCTGGCCGAAGGAGAAGAGAGAGGGCAGATAAACTGATTTTAGTGAGAGAAGAGGAGAAGTAGAGAGAGAAGGAAAGGGAGAAAATGATTGAAATTTTCTGAATTTTGCCTTTATAAGCACACGGCCCACTCTCCCTCTCTTCCTTTCATTTTCTGTTTCCTTCCCTACACCCCCCTCCTACTCCCTGCACCCCCTTTCTTCTTTTTTTTTTCTTTTATTTTTCCTTTTTATTTCTTTTCTTGCATTTTTTTATTTTATTTTATTTCATAGTCTTTATTTATTTCTCATGCATTTTTATTACTTTTTTATTTTTATGCAACATATTTATTTATTGTCTTGCATTTCATGCATTTTTATCTTCTTCATGTATTTTTATGCAACATATTTATTTATTGTCTTGCATTTCATGCATTTTTATTTTCTTCATTTATTTTTATGCAACATATTTATTTATTGTCTTGCATTTCATGCATTTTTATTTCTTTATTTATTTTAATGCATTTGCAATTTTATTTTTATTTATTATTTTGTCATTTTTTATTTTATTAGAATGTATTTAGGAACAATGTAAAATATAAATGAGAATATCGCACCGACACCCACATTTATTTCTTCCGTTTTATGTCGAAACGATAAAAAATAATGACCGTATCCGAGGAAAAGGACCCTCACTTGATCCAACGTCATTTTGAGGGATCCGACACGCTTTAGATTATCTCAGCACACTTTAATTTTGGACCATAAGAATTAATCAAAATTTTCAAAAAAAAGTCAAATAGTCAAAATCAAAAAAGCATTTCATATAATCAAAAATCCCAAAAAAAATCAACATTGGATTTCAAACCAAGTGACTTTTCTTTCTTAATCAACTTTAATTACCTAAACCTTTTTCTTCAATTAAAATCAATCAAACTCACAATTTTTATTCTTCTATGCCTTTTCGGCCTCTTATCTTTCTCAAACTTTTTCAAGCTTTAAAATCAATCAAAACAAATCACTCGGCTTTTTACCCCGAACTACATGATTTTGATTCCATTCGGGTATGTAGGCAAAAGACTTTGTCTTTCCAAATCAACAAAATAAAAAAAATATTTTTCTTCTCTTTTTACTCATCACTTTAATCTTTTTTTACACTTGGGCATTTATTTACAAATAATCAATTTAGCATAAAGATAAATAAAAACAAGAGGTTCCTATAGAGTACTATAGACGTTTATGGTGCTAATACCTTCCCTTTGCGTAACTAACCCCCGGACCTTGATCTCTAAAAAATAGGGTTTTCCGAACTTTCTCCCTTTTCCTCGGAAAAATAAAAGATCGGTGGTGAACTTAAAATTGCGAGTCAACGCTAACTAATAGCTTGATATCCAAAAATCACCACGACACTCTTATTCCCAAAATCAATAAACCCACCCTCCCTGCTGATTTTAGGCCTATAAGCCTGTGTAATGTGGCACTGGAAATCATTACCAAGAACATTGCAAATAGGATGAAGCCCATTTTGCCAAGTATAATCTCTGACAACCAGAGTGCTTTTGTCTCAGGAAGGTTGATATCTGATAATACTCTACTAGCTTTTGAGGTTTTCCACTATATTAACAAAATTAAAATTGTAAGATAGGGGCAATGGGAATCAAGCTAGACATGGAAAAGGAATATGATAGAATTGAATGGATTTCTTGGAAGTAACTCTCAACAGTTTTGGTTTCCCCTCTAACCTTATCAACATCATCATGGAGAGTGTGAAATCTGTCTCTTTCTCCATCCTTATTAATGGGGAACCTACTGATGTTTTCAAGCCTAGCAGAGGGCTAAGGCAGAGAGATCCTCTATCTCCTTACCTTTTCATTCTTTGTGCTGAAGTTCTATCAGGATTAATTACAGATTATCAGCAGAAAGGTTTACTTCAAAGGGTCCTGATTGCTACCAATGCCCCTCCAATAACTCACCTCTTTTTTGAAGATGATATAATTCTTTTTTGCAATGCAAATCAAGCTAATGCAAAGGCCATAAAGGAAATTCTGGATTATTACCAAACAGCCTCAAGCCAAAAGGTGAATGTGGACAAATCAGAAATGGTGTTCAGTAGGGAATGTTCTAATCATTATAAGGTTGAAGTTCAAGCTTATATTCCTTTTATTATTACTGCTTCTATAAGTAAATACTTAGGCATGCTCACTAATTTGGGGAGATCTAGAACTAGGGACTTTAATTTCATTTTGGATAGAGTTAGGAAAAAATTAATAGGGTGGAAAGAGAGATCCTTATATTTTTCTCGCAGAAGAACCCTTATTAATGATGTAGCCCAAGCCATACCAGTTTACACTATGAGCTGTTTTCTCTTACCTAAAGGCCTTTGTGAAAGAATGGAAAAAGCTATATGCAGCTTCTGGTGGGGCAATAAAGAAGGACATAAAAAAATTCATTGGATAAGCAGAGAAAAACTCCCAAGGAACAAACAATGTGGGGGTCTTAATTTCAGAGGTATCAGGGATTTCAACAAAGCCCTGTTGGCTAAACAAGTATGGAGACTTCATAATAACTCTCACTCTATGCTAGCTAAATGCCTCAAAGCTAAATATTATAAGGATTGCGAAATTCTCAAAGCTAATCTCGGACACAACCCTGGCTATACCTGGAAGAGTATCCAACAAGACATCTAGGTTATCAACAAAGGGGGATGTTGAAGAGTAGGGGATGGCAACTCTATTAGGATTTGGGAGGACAACTGGCTTCCATTCCAGAATAGATTCAAACTCCTAACCAAGGATATTGATTCAACCAATATCCTATTGGTTAGGGACCTTCAGGAAGGTGATCTTGTTATCTGGAATAAACAGAGAATTGAAAGTACTTTTTTCACCTTTGAAAGCGATCAAATTCAACATATACCACTTGTTAAAGAACACACTTCTCATCCATTTATGTGGATGCAGATGCACCATACTGAAGGATACTACATTTTCGGATCTGGTTACGATGCCATCAGGCAGTGGAAAAATAATACACAAGTAGGAACCTCCAACAATATTGCTATGACTAGATTTTGGGATAAGTTTTGGCAGATCAAAACCATCCCTAGACATAAAGATCTTGTTTGGCGTATTATCAAGGGAGCTCTTCCTGTAAGAAGTGAGCTCAATAAGAGGGGGATTAATTGTTCTATCATTTGTCCTAGATGTAATCAAAAGGAAGAAACTATTGATCATACTTTTAAGGACTGCCAAAGGGTGGCCATAGTGTGGTTTGGCTCTCAACTAGGAATCCAGTTTACATAAAATCATAATATCAATTTTAGAGATTGGCTACTAGATACTATTCCCAAAATGAAGGAATCTACTAACGTTCAGGTATATGGTAGGCGAGAAACCAAAGCATCTATGAGAATAGAAACCAAAGCTAGTTGATAGCATTCGCACGCTTAAGACTCATTTTACACTAGGGCTGGACAAAAAACATGCAAACCGGTCCAAACTGCCCAACCCGCTTGGCCCGAACCGCGTCGGCCGGGTTACCCGGTTAAACCGGGTTGAGCGGGTTCATTGAATTGGTTTTGTTTAGATTGTTGTGGTCGGTTACGGGTGGGCAGCTCCAGCTCAGCGAAATCCGGACCCGCACGATGCTATACATAACTTATACATACAGCTGCTAAGCTTGCTCCTAAACACAATGTCCCAAAATGGATTGAGCCCATTTTAGCCAAAGCCCAGAGATATATATATATATATATATATATATATATATATATATATATATATATATATATATATATATATATATATATATATATGCTTGAGTTAAAGGGAAGATCAATGAAACCCTAATTCCTTTCTCTGAGATGACAGTGTCGCTGCTCTCTTCTTCCCAATCCTTTGTCTTCTCTCTCAAGCTCAAAAATAAAAAATCTATTCATACCTAGAAACTAAATAAACCTTAGTTCAACTTTCACCCTAATCATGAATCTCGACCCTTGTTTCCTTTTTATAACTTAAACTAAACCCAAATCCATTCATCCTAGAAACTTGAATCCGACCAAAATCCCATTTTCTTTTCTCAATACTTCTCATTTCTAAGCTCACCAAAAAGGGTTGTCGTTTTCAACGTGTTTGTATTCGATTTTTTTTTTTGTATTCAATTAACGTGTTGACCATAATGCATATATGTGTATGTTTCGATTCCATTTTCTATTGGAAAGTTTTTTTTTAAAAAAAATATCTGTATGTTTCGATTCCATTTTCTATCGGAAAGTATTTTTATTAAAAAAATTATAAGCTAAATTCAGATTGGTCAATTATGTAGTTAACCGACGGAACCCACCCTTGTGTCCGACTTATCTGATCAAACCGAATCCGACTTAACCGAAACAGAAAACAGTCAGAATTGGGGCAAGGAATGGCAACCGTGGGCTTGTGCGGTTTGAGGTTTTGGGCCCAATTTCCGACCGAAACCGACCGATGTCCAGCCCTACTTTACACATTGTAGTTTTAGCTTCATTAAGAGGGATGAGAATAAAGTGGCCCATGGGCTTGATGAATTAGCTCATAATGAGCCCCACATGGTGTGGATGGAGTCTGTTCTAGACCACGTTAACACTACTTATATTCTCGATTCTTTCAATAAATAAAAGTAAGCATTTGTTTAAAAAAAATATATCAACCATTTTTTTTTTTAAAACGCCAAAATGAGAATTAAAACTCATCAAAGAAATTTTAATAGTTAAAATCAAAATCCAAGTATTTGGGATGTCTAATAGATGGATAACATATATAATAATATCAACTTTTTGGAATGTCTAATATGAATCCGGTTTAAAGGTAGACTCTACTATTCTAATAAATTATTATTTTTATTCTCTATTTTTTATTATTATAAAAGTAATTTTTTATTAAACATGAAAAAAGGTCCATTGTTGGACCATTACTTAAAGGTTCATATTAGATACACCATAGTTATTCATGTTGTTGTTGGATCTGATGAAATATTTTTTTCTAAACTGCAATTGTTAGAATATTATTTCCAATATCTAGCTACTTTTTTTAAACAAATAACATATATTTTTCATTATAAATATAAAAAAACATATGCAATTTTTTTTTTCAAGCTACATAGAAATAAAATTAAAATAAAGAGAATACAAGACTGGGACGAAGGACCTGACCCAATAGCCACACAAACCCTAATGGATGATATACAATTTGGCACAAGAGTGGAACAAAAAAAGTAACAACAACCAAATGTGTAATAAACAAAACCCAAAACAAACACACTATCCATTACAATTCAGCGAACCCACGTATGAACGCGAAATTGAACTGCAAAAAAAAAAAAGCGAACTGAGTGAGTTTTTAGAGTATCTAAACTGGCGTATGAATTGTCCGCTAACACAGAGGCGATCTAAGATCCATCTGCTCCCTGCAAAAAACAACAAGCCTTAAATGCTTTTTTGAACCAAAACCATCCATTTGAACGCAGCGTTGCGACCCCAAACCGAGTCAACAGACACCGGAACTTGGACCTACGAACACACGAATTGAAGACTATCCCCAATTTCTCCAACACAGTGATGCAAATTCGTAAGCTTTGAAAACCTACATATCTCAACAGGTCTGAACTAGAATTAGGAAATCAAATAAGATGAGCATAACACCTTTCAAAGAAACCGAGAAAAGTTGTTGAAAGAGCGAGACACGAATCTCAGATAAAAATCTAAGTTCACGTTGTTTAGTCAAATACCCATCACCCACTGGCCCCACAAGAAGGACGCGGCAGTGATAGATCGGTGAAAGGAAGCCTGCACAACTTGAAACAGAGCGGTCCGCAACTAAGGATGATAGGGGCTGCTTAACCCATTTCCGACGGTGGCGGAGAACAACCGTGTTCTTCTAGATCTGAACAAAGGACCACAAACTAGAGCTACTAGCGGCGGAGAAGGCCACTAGAGAGAACTCTAGCGATGCAACACCTACAAAGTGTAGAGGTGGTGCGACAGTCTCTACTACTATATCTGAAGGTAGAGTAAACATTTTTGTTTTGATTATTGTACTGTCAGTGAGTACAATATCTAGAAACTAGGGTTTATGT